>OX578154.1:75636377-76216377 GCA_951213105.1 Amaurobius ferox | reverse complement strand
AAAGATAGTTTGAGTAATACTTTTGTATTTGAATGCCAATAGTCATTTATCTGCTATAAGAATAACTTATTTCTTCGTCCATAACGCTTGACGAGATTTTGGCGACGAATTTGGCGGAATGTCGCCAACTTGGCGACTTCTTTAAATGTTGCCAAATTAACGGAAATCTTGCCAAATGGATATAATTGACGCTAAATCAATGAAAATGACGACTAATTGACAAAAATTCAATATCTTGGAAAGGATATAAGTATCTACTATAAGAATAACCTATTTTTTTTTGCTGTAAAAGTAGTAAATTTATTGCATTATATAAGGAAAGTCATATTCTATCTACATCACATTTTTTAGAAGGGATCGAACATTTGGAAGACAATCAAACTTTTGAATGAATTTTTGAAAAAATCATAGATAAACCGAGATATTAATAATCTTATATCAATAATTATTTTATATGTAATGTTTTATTCTAAAATGAATGACATACATTTTAGGAAGCTAACTTGAGCCGTTGCGTTAATGCATGTTTTTCAAATAAATGTACAGAAAAAATTACATAAACATGAACAGTTGTAAGATCATAGAAATATGAAATATTTGGCGGCCTTACGACTAATGCGTAGAAATATCCCCAACGTGGCAACTTTTTTAAAGTCGTGTCAAATTGACAAAACTGTCGCTAAATTGATGAATTAATATTTAACTTATACTGAAATAATAGAGAATATTGCTTAGCAAGATTTCTAATTGTTACGTTATATTTGCGCGAAATATAAAATTATTGGATCCTTTAAATTAATTTTACATGTTGCCATCCAGAAAGTGCCCTATATCAGGGTACTTTTCAAAGTCAAAAACTTTCTGGCGCGGACTTGTCTATCAGTATTTTGCAATAGAAGTGGTAATGTACTTGAATTATGTACGGAAAGTCAAAAGCTGGCCATATCAGATTTTTATGTTACTTATATCAGAATTTTATGCTGCTCATATCAGATTTTTGTCGATATAAACTACGTATAACACATGCGCTTCATTCATACATTTTAGCATACTTATTCTTTCATTTCAGATTTTGTCGATTTCTGCCACAAACTTTTCTGAAATTTCGCGCTGTCATCGCAATGCTGTATTGTCATCGCAAATACGCATATTTGTAAAATTTCAAGAATATCGGTTCGGAAGATGTGGATCAGAAATTGATTTCAAGATTGGACCCAAGCAAACAGACAGAGAAACCTACGTAAGTAGAACAGTGTAAAAACGAATTTGAGTCTGCAGAGAACGACAGATGTTACCAACATCAGATTTTTTTAATAAAATATTAAACACTATCAATATTTTAATTCTAAAATTCAGTTGGAGCTTAAATCATTGATTTGATACAGAAAAATTATATTTTTTTGACCAATATCGTTTTATATTAGGATTTCACAACATTACGGAGGTTTATTTAACTTTCTATACATCGCTGCAGTCAAGATGATGTTGCCACAAGTATAGATATTCTAGTACTTTTCCTACATACGTACACTGCGAAACTTACATACATATCCATATACACCCTTCTTCGGAGCTGATTCAAGGTCCACTAGTAATAGGACACCTAACTGCTGATTAAATTACGGAATATCTCTACGTCGCCTTTAAATAAAAGTTATTGACTTTTAATTTAAATGTAGAAAATTACCAAATAAAGTCACAAAGATAAAATTTGCATGTGTTCGAGAGCTGAGAAATGACCGTTCGCGATGACAAATTTTTAAGACCGTACTTTGGAAGTGTATGCGTGGCGCAGTTTTAAAATGCCAAACAGGGGTTATACACGAAATATTTGCAATAATCGTTTTTACTCGTTTTTAAAAGTATAATAAATAAACTGTCATCTTTTCGAGATTTCAGGCTTTTAGATGCATTTGAATATATATATATATATATATATATCGTTCAAATAAAATAATCGAGACCTTAACTTGATTTTTGTAAGAGGAGATGGATTTTTCTGTACCCCTTGTATTTAGTCTTATTTCAGTGGGGTAGTTGGGGATTATAATCCCCCAGGAACACATCGAACCCATTGAATGTTGAAGAAATGATATATGGAGATATGGAAAATAAAATATTTGATAACCAGCCCTTCACACCAGAATTTTTTCTGGCTGAGCTACTGCTTGATTTTAGAGATTATTTTACAAATAATGAAAAATTTATTAAATGTTTCGAATTTTCGAAATAGCTATAAAAATTCCTTTTGTTAGTTACATTTAAAAAACATGAAGGTTTATGCCAAATGGTTTGGAAAGTGTAAATTCTATAATGCCGCTAGCTGCGTTTCATTATTATAGCATTCAAGAGGGTGTTTCTTCAGGTTTTTACATATAATAAATTAAATTATTAAATATTTAGAAATTTTGAAAACCTCACACACATTGCCACATCGTTAGTTACATTAAAAGACATCGAAGTTCTATGACAGGTGGGGCTTCGGACTTCGATTAACAGGAATGCTCTTAGCTGTGAGACGCATCTATTTTCGTTTGACTTTTAATTGCGTTGATTCAATGTCAAAAATATTGTTCCGCAGATATTGTGCATTGGTATTTTGCTGTGAAAAGTGTAAAGACATTACTTAGAATAAGTCATGCACTGCCGACATCACATTTTTTTTATCATACCACTATTTTACGGAACACAACGTGGAGAACGATATTCTGTACTGTCTTATGATGAAGCAAAACAAATATTGAGAGACAGGATGTACGTAATAGAAAATTAACACTGATAAACTTACTAAAATGTTACCCAAAGTTTATTAAAATGTTTAATTAAAATATCCTGATTAAAACCAAAAATTATAAAACTGATTAACCCTTTATAAAAGTTGGTCAAGCTAATCGCATAAAAATTTTATGAGACTTCGTAATTCTTCAAATTTCTTTATGAGTTTTAATTAACTTGCCGCGCAACTGCTTGTATCATGCGTGCCAAACTTATCAATGCTGGAGTGATACATCAAGTTTTTAAACTTTTGAAAGATTCTGAATTACAAAATATTTCAACATGGACGTTTTTATATCCTCTAAAATTTCTAACGGGTTCATAGTGATTGAGGGGAAAGGGGGGGGGGTATACTCGATTCTTTGTTATACGAGAGGTTTTGAAATTTAATATTTTAAACTGTGCCTGAAGTATGCTATATGTTACATTGCTGACCAGCCGACGTGGTTGTCGAGTGGTCAAGGCGAGTTTCCACAGTAATCGCTCGACCGCCGCGTTGTGGGTTCGAGTCCCACGTAAGGCAATGTAACGTACTATTACTAGCTCAAAAAAACTGCTTGTGCTTACGAAAACTGCCATGAGAGGCAAATATACTTTTCTCATCCACACGCCCAGTGTCGACCAAATTCATGTATGAGAGAAGGTTTGGATTTTCACAGCTGTGGTGCTGGAGTTGTGAAGTATGACATCTGGAAAGGGAATCTTTGGCCTGCGTTCGGTTTTTCGGACGGATGGACCGCTACCGCAGAGCCGTGATCTCTGACCTGCCAACGGAGGGAGGAGAGAAGACACTTTTTGGAAAGAGGAGTTCGATTTTAGAATTCGACCTCCTTCGCATCTCCTTCTGCAGCTCACAAACCTAAGTTCGGCCGAGAGCCGACACTTACAATGAATATGCAATTACAATTTCCTATTTGTACATAGTTGTAAATATTTCTTTTTTATGCATTAAAGTCTTATTTTAAAAATTTAATCTGCTGTTCCTCGTGTGCTCCTCGGCACTACAAAGCTACTACGGTACAGCATGGTTGTTTGTGTTGTGGGCGCAGTATGTTCCGCCCCCCCTCTGGTGTACCTGGGGCAACGTCTTAGGATGGCTAAATGGTTCACGTTCTGGCCGCTGACAAAGGCGAATGATGATGAGAAAAGTGCCTGGCCATTTGATTAAAGAAAAAGCATTGCTGACCAATGATTCCGACTGTAATTTTACAAAAACGGTTCCGAATCTTACTAAAATGTAAGTAGTGCCCAGGAAATCCATAAATGACTTGCTGGAAAATTTAATGGACAGAGCGGTAATTTAAATTTATACCTTGCAACTTCCTTGACTCATCAAAGGAAAATTGTAGTCTGTCGGAGATAAACTTAAATTACTTCATTAGGCATAGCAAGTTTTACGTAGTGGTAAAGGAAGAAAAACAATATTTTTTCAATTGAAAAATGCTGAGACTGTTTTCATTTAAAGCGCAGAATCTTGCCAATTACAATAGCTTTCTGCGATAAGCACATACAGCTTGAACATATTTACAAGATGGTTTACATAAGTTAATTGCGCGTGAGGTTCCCTCTGTAAGCATCGTAAATAGTAAACTTTAGTTACCTTCATTGATGTGTTGTTCATTTTCCACCTCGTGCAGGTTAGATACCCGGAACATAAAACTTAGTCTGACACATTACTGTTGAATCGTTTAACTAGGATCGATCGCTTTTGCTTAAGTTTAAAAGCAGGAAAAATCATCGGTGTATAAAAATGGTACTAGTGTCAAAAACCATCACTCACAGACTAACTCCTCTGAAAAAGAACTTTTAACCTTCATCACAGTAATGGACTAAGATCTAGACATTATATCCGATGCTTCGACTAAACCGTCAAATGGATAAATACGAAATTACGACCAACCATGATTCTGAGATAACCAGGATCGGAAGATAACTAGGAAGATCATAATACTGAACAGAAAGTTAATGATGTTTCCACAGTGAAACTCTTATACACTACGTGACAGTGAAAATGATACAGCAGGAAAGAGTGGGCAGAAAAATATGCAAATTACAGGATAGACGCAGTTCACCGAGTTATGTAAATGATGCGAATTGCGCAGCTGTCCCACGCACGTTGAGTGATATATAAGGGAAGGAATCTGCAGAATCGGAAATTGTCGCGCCGCTCTGTCTGCCAGGGAAACCATTTTGCAATTTTTTTGTCTCAGAGGAAACGTGTAGTAGCAGAGAATGCAAGGCCGCCGCCAACCATGGCAGTTAGAGCAGACGGACGATTTCACTAGGGGTATCGGGATCGGACTCAGAAGGGCAGATTGCTCCATACGTCAAATCTTATCGAACAGCCACCTACACGCGTCCACGGTGTATCGGTTGTGGCAAAGATGGTTGCAACAAGGAAATGGACACGTTTTAGGGGTGCCCGTACGGCCAGAGCGACGTCAGCACGCGTAGACTGACGCATCCGCTGGCAAGGGTTAGCTGCTCCCCAGACCACTTCCGTCGCCCTTCCAAGATCGCTATTGTTCAGATTGTTAAGAAGACTGCCAGTGATTCAACAGCACAGATGCCTCCGTTTGCAATGGTGTCGGGATAGAGCCACGTGAACGGCAGAATGGCACAGGATCGTGTTCTCAGACGAGTCACGCTTCTGCTTCAGCAATGACAGTCGCCGTATACGAGCCTGGCGCCGAAGTGATGACAGATCCAATCCGGCCGCATCTATGGAACGCCACACCGCGCGATAACGCGGCATTATGATTTGGGGAGCCATCACCTACGATAGCAGGTCAACTCTGGTCCATATTGAGGGCACTATTACGGCCAAACGATACATGTATGAAGTACATTACCCTTCCTTCAGGGGGTGCCCAATGCCATTTACCAGCATGATAACGCCCGACAGCACACGGCATGCATCAGCTAGCATGATCTGCAATGCACCCAGGTGCTTACCTGGCCACGAGTCTCCCCTCATCTCTCACCAATCGAACACGTCTGAGACGTGATTGGACGTCGCTTGCGTGGCTGCCACTGCCGCGTTTAGAACAACATACTAAAATTTCATTTTGATAAAGTAATTTTTAGGCAGTTATCGTGCTAAAGGACAGATTGACAGACAGACAGTCAGAATGAACAAAGTCATAAACACTTTTTAACTATGTTGTAAAGTGTTGAATATTATAATAAAGTCAAAAATGTAATTCCCATAAAATTTAGTTTTATATACATTTCTTAGTTATATAAATAAGAAGGGATTTAATAAAAATCGCCTGCTGTATAATTTCATTAGGTTTCATTCTGTTGCTATAGTTAGAGATATGATATTATTTATTTTAAAAATAAAATTGCAGAAAAAATATCGTCTGCATGTGTGTACAAGAAAGATCAATCATGCATAAACCATTGATTATGAAACACTTTCCACTTCAATGAAATTTTATTTAAACATCTCCAAATTGCGATACCTTCCACGATAATATTCTTAAAATTATAATAATACTACAATAATTTATTATATTTAAAAACTTCATCGATAACAAATAAACTTTATTTAAATGACGTCATCGAAATATAAATCGCCTGACTCTTTATATAAAACAGCATTTCAATCAGAACTTTTTTCCATTCCTTTCATTGACCATAATACTACAATAATTTATATTTAAAAACTTAAAATCATGTACATACAAGTAATTTACTTCTTGCTTAAAACTTCATGAAAAAAATCGTCTGCTTTTCTATATAAAATCAATGAATGTTTCATTTATATCAGCTATATTGCAGACTCCTTGAGCTGAATAATTTTGCGTTAAAGAAATGCAGTTATTCTTATACAATTCATTCTATTGTAGATGTTTTGGTGTTTACTTTCTCCATAAGTGAAAAGTAGGCTTCGTTGTAGAAATAATCAAAGTTTCATGATCATTTAACCTCAAATGTATTGTAATTGCGTTCAGAATTTAGATGCACAGAGGTTAAGCAAAAAGTAAAGCGGTTTTAGGACGGATGCAACACTAAATATAAATTAAAAAGAACTTTAAAATCACGATTTTGGCACAAGATTTACGCCATATTTTATTTTGAAGTGGATCACGTGATCTCTACATATAAGGGGTGTAATTATTATTTTAATTTTTATTTAAAAAACTACCGAATATATTTTGCTGACAATTTTTTCCTATATTTTATGGGATAATTTGAATATTTTCTAAAATTTTCGAAGCAATCTGTGAATTTTAAATTCGCTTAAAAAATGTTTGAAAAATTAGGTCCCATAGGGTTCAATGTATTTCATTTTTTTCAACCCGGGTTCAATCCAAAACTAATTGGGTGATATTATTTATTTATATTCCCATAGGTCCATAATTTATATTCCTATAGGTCATAAACACTTTTCAATTATGTTGTAAAGTTTTAATAAGGAAGTATTTGTATGGGAAGTTCGTTTTTAACACTTTCCAATATAGTTGAAAAATGTTTGTGTTTTTGGTCATTCTGTCTGTCTGTCCGTTCGCACGATAACTGCGGTAAAAAAAAACTTTATCAAAATGAAATTTTAGTATGTTATTGAGAAGGTCAGTGAAGCATATGGGAATGTAAATGAAGAATTTCACTCAATTAGTTTTATATTAAACTTGGGTTGAAAAAATGAAATACATTGAAACGTATGGGCTCTAATTTTTGAAAAATTTTTAAGCAAAGTAAAAATTCACCAATTATTTCGAAAATTTAAGGAAATATACAAAGTAGCCCTTAAAATATATAAATAAAAATTTCAGCAAAATGTGCTTGGCAAATTTCTAAATAAAGAATTTAAATTACAATGACACCCATATTATATGAAGAGATCGCCTGATCCACTTCAAAAGAAAATATGGCATCCGTCTTTTTTCCAAGTGTAAAATTTGAGATTTTTAAAGTTCATTTAAATTTATATTTAGTGTTGCATCCGTCCTAAAACCACTTCGTTATTGCGTGATTTCTATGCATCTATATTCTGGGCCAACGCAATTACAATATTTTTTAGTTTAGAAGTTAAGGATAAACGAATTTTGATTATTTCTACAACGAAGCCTAATTCTAATGGGTGCAGAATGTAAACAAGTGATTGCAAGATGAGTTGTATAAGAATTGCTCAATTTCTTTCATGCAAAATTATTAACTCTGGAATCTGGAATAAAATGATATGAATGAAGTATTTATTGCTTTTACATAGAGAGCCGGACGATTTATATTTCGATGACGTCATTTGAATAAAGTTAATATTTTTCAATGAAGTTTTAAGTTTTCAAATATAATAAATTATTGTAATACTGTGATAATTTAAAATAAACTCTGGATGCATCGCGTTTTAGAGCTATTTAAATAAAATTGCATTTCAGTTGGAAAGTGTTTCATAATCAATTCTTTATGCATGATTTATCTTTCTTGTTTATCTATATCTTAACAAATGTTTAGTCCTAAAAGCTAAAAACATGGACTAAATTTTAAAGTAGGCTACGCGGTTACACATAAAATTTAATTAAAAGTGCAGCCATACTCCCCTGGTGATGAGGCAAACAAACAAGCAAACAAGCACACCCACTCACAGACAGAGTTTTCTTTTTTATTCATATATATTGTCAAACATGTGCACTTTTAATATATAATATTATGTAAAATATATACATTCATTCTTGTGGATCTAGATTATTCATCTCACGAGGTAAGGTACTTGGAGTAATAGTTTTGTATTTTGATGCCCTACAATTTGCCAATAAGCTTTTATATATTAACATGAAAGATCAATCATGCATAAAGCATTGATTATGAAATACTTTCCAACTTCAATGCAATTTTATTCAAACATCTCTAAAATGCGATACATTCATCAGTAATATTTTGAAAATTATCACAATACTATATTAATTTATTACATTTGAAAATTTAAAACTTCATCGAAAAAAATGAACTTCATTCAAATGACGGTATTGAAATACAAAATGCCTGGTTTAAACATCTCTAAAATGCGATACATTCCTGGGTAATATTAAAATTATTATAATACTATAATAATTTATTATATTTTAAAACTTCATCGAAAATAAATGAAATATATTCAAATGACGTCATCGAAATATAACACGCCTGGCTCTCTCTATAAAAGCAGCATTTTATTCATAAACATTTTTTCATTCATTTTATTCATCACAATACTATAATAATTTATTTATTTATGAACTTGAAACCACGGAGGTATAAGTAATGTAACTCCATGCTTAGAACTTCATAAAAAAATGTCTTATTCTCTGTGTAAAATCAATGAATGTTTCATTCATATCAACTATATTACAGACTCCATGGGCTAAATAATTTTGCATTAAAGAAATGCAGCAAGTTTTGTACAATTCATTCTGCATCTTTTGGTATTTACGTTCTCCATAAATAAAAATTAGGCTTCGCTGTGGAAATAATCAAAATTTGATAATAATTTAAACTCGAATATATTGTAATTACGCTGTTTCAGTGTGTAGATGCTCAGAATTTAAGCAAAAATAAAGCGGTTTTAGGACGAATACAACACTAAATATGAATTAAAAAGAACTTTAAAAATCACGATTTTGAGACAAGACGGATGTCATATTTCATTTTGAAGTGGTTCACGTGATCTCTTCCTATAATGGTTACGTGATCGCTTCCTATAATGGTCACGTGATCTCTCCATATAAAGGGTGTAATTACTATTTTAATTTTTATTTAAAAAACTACTGAATATATTTTGCTAAAATTTTTTTTATATATTTTATGGGATAATTTGAATATTTTCTTAAACGTCCAAAACGAATCCAAAACTAATTAGGTGCTATTATGTATTTATATTCCCATAGGTCCCACAAACCATCTGAACAACATACTACAATTTTATTTTGATAAAGTCATTTTTACGACAGTTATCGTGCTAACGGACAGACAGAAAGAACAAAGCCGTATACACTTTTCAACTATGTTGTAAAGTGTTAAAAATGTTCTTATCGTCTGTGGGTGTAACGCACGGCCATTCATTTGGCAAATTTTCAGACTCATTCGGCGAAATATCGCCATGTCGATGTTTCACTTCCAGATTGACTAAAATATAGTCAAAATTGAAAAAAATGATGCTGAATTAACGAAAATGACGCCAAATTGACGAATTAATGTTTAGAATATTTTAATATATAGAATCTATAGCTTGTTGCGGGTGCTATCAATATTAGTAATTGTCAGTGTAGACTTGCGTGAAATTTAATTGGCGTGAAATTTAATTAAGTTAATTGGACGAGAAATATAAGTTGTTTGCGTGTCTGTATGACCTTGCAATGCATATATCAACTCCAGCTCAGAAACTATTAGCAGAAATTTAAGATAATTAGGTAGCTAAGCCAAGTACGGATTTTTACCCTAGTGCTGATTAGATTTGGGGTAATTCAGTAAAATACATCCAGGATTATTTGTGAAATAGCATGACAAAATCGTTAAAATATAAAACTACATATTTTTAAAGACATTAATTAAATGTTAGTTTTACATGTTCTTTTTAGCGACGAAAATGGCCAAGATTTCAGATTTTTCATTTTCATGTATTTTAAATAGCATTTCTCGTGTATTTAGAATAATGTAATATTCTATTTTTATTTATTATGGTAAAACACGTCTAAAATATTTTAATACTTTCAGCAAAGAATACAAGTATTGTCAACTTCCTTTATTCATTACTCCATCTTGACGTAAAGGATTTTTTTTACTTTCCCTGCAATACATGGTAATGTATAGGGTAAGTATTGGAACCATGCCGAAAATCGCACCTCGAGTTTTCGACGGATCTACACGTTTCAAGACCTCTAGAATACGAAAAAACCATTTTCAGCGTGACGTCTGTGTGTGTGTCTGTGTGTCTGTGTGTCTGTCAGTCTGTCTGTGTAGATTTTGCATCCACTCTAACTAAAAAACTAATACACCGAATTCCACAAAATTTTGTAGGTAAGTCACTTGTGGGCGAGTCTGGTGTTGATTAGTTTTGGGTACGATTCGGGATAAAAGAACCCGCCTTTTTTTGCGAAATGGCCCGCAAAAGCTTGTATCCACTCTAGCTGAAAAACTACTGGACCGAATTTCACAAAATTCGGTAGATGAGTCACGTATAGGTCACCCTGGTGCTGATTAGATTTTGGTATGATTAAAAAAAATAACCTGTCTTTTTTTGTAGAATGAGCCGCAAAAATTGTCAAAATCTAAACTGAAAATCTACGTATGCTCAAATATATCCATTAACTGCTTGTTTTATACGTAATTTTCCATAACGCTTGGCGAGATTTTGGCGGCAAATTTTGTGGAATGTCGCCAACTTTGCAACTTTTTTAAATGTTGCTAAATTAACGAAAAACTCGCCAAATGGATAAAATGACGCTCAATCATTAAAAATGACGCTAATTCAATGACGACTCATTGATGATGACGACATGGGAAATGACAACTCATTGACGAAAATTCAATATCTTGGAAAGAATATAAATAACTACTATAAAAATAATCTATTTTTACTTTCCCTGCAATACATGGTAATGTATAGGGAAAGTATTGGAATCATGCCGAAAATCGCAACTCGAGTTTTCGACGGATCTACACGTTTCGAGACCTCTAGAATACGAAAAAACCATTTTTAGCGTGACGTCTGTGTGTGTGTCTGTGTGTCTGTGTGTCTGTGTGTCTGTGTGTCTGTCTGTCTGTCTGTGTGTCTGTCTGTCTGTCTGTGCAGATTTTGTATCCACTCTAACTAAAAAACTAATGGACCGAATTTCACAAAATTTTGTAGGTAAGTCACTTGTGGGCGGGGCTGGTGCTGATTAGTTTTGGGTACGATTCGAAATAAAAGAACCCGCCTTTTTTGTGAAATGGCCCGCAAAAGCTTGTATCCACTGTAGCTGAAAAACTAATGGACCGAATTTCACAAAATTCGGTAGATGAGTCACGTATAGGTCACCCTGGTGCTGATTAGATTTTGGTACGATTCAGAAGAAAATAACCTGCCTTTTCTTGCAAAATGGACCGCAAAAATTGACAAAATCTAAAATAAAAACTGGGTATATTCAAATATATCAATTAAATGCTGATTTAATACGTAATTTTTAACGACGAAAAGAATAAGATCAACCCCATTACACTAGGACTAGCCGTTCTCGAGATATTTTTTTTTTCTCTACGCCACCTTTGAAAATGAGTCAAGTTACCAAATGAGAACGAAAATTAAATTAATAGTGAATTATATTTAATTAAAATACGAGAATGTGTGAGTCTGCAGGGAAAGTCATGTGCACACATCAGATTTTTTTATAAAGGCGAAAGCTTCATCAGACAATATAGTGTCCATCATCAGTGGCTATAATAAGAAATTGACACACAAGAGCTTTTATACAATCGATTTTTACTTCCCCTGCAATATATAGGGTATAATCCCTGTAATGTATAGGGAAAGTATTTGAATCATGCCGAAAAGAGCAACTCGAGTTTTTGACGGATCTATACGTTTCGAGACCTCTAGAATACGAAAAACAATTTTAGCGTGACGTCTGTGTGTATGTCTGTGTGTGTGTCTGTGTCTGTGTCTGTCTGTCTGTGCATATTTTGCATCCACTATAACTAAAAAACTAATGAACCGAATGTCATAAAATTTGGTAGGTACGTCACTTGTGGGCGAATCTGGTGCTGATTTGTTTTGGGTACGATTCGGGATAAAAGAATCCGCCTTTTTTTGCGAAATGGTCCGCAAAAGCTTCTATCCACTCTAGCTAAAAAACTAATGTACCGAATTTTACAAAATTCGGTAGATAAGTCACTTATGGGACACCCTGATGCTGCTTAGATTTTGGTACGTTTCGAAAAAAAAATAACCTGCCTTTTTTTGCAAAATGGCCCACAAAAATCGCAAAATTTAAAATCTAAAACTACATATGCTCAAACATATCCATTAAATACTTGTTTAATACGTAATTTTTAACGAAGAAAATAATAAGAACAACTCCATTACACTAGGACTAGCATTTCTTAAGATATTTTAGTTTTTTCGTATTTTCTCTATGCCACCTTTGAAAATAAGCCCAGTTATCAAATGAGAACGAAAATTGAATTAAAAGTGGATTAAATTTAATTAAAATAAAGAGAACGTGGATATAAGTCTGTAGGGAAAGTCATGTGCTGACCACATCACATTTTTCGATTTGCATTTGTAAAGAGTCGTGATGCCTCAACAGTAAATAGAACCCTGGATTTCCGAACTGGCCGGCCGACGGTCTATCGTTGAGCTACTGGGACAAAATTGCAAGCTCTTATCGTCGAAGTGGGCTCTGCATTCTCCACCCTCTAATGTCAGAGAGGCTGGCAACTGACAATCTGACTAACCACCTCCTGCTATTTTGACTTCAGGTTAGCCTCCTGCTACTACTATTTTTACTCAGGTTAGTTCCCTGTGTGTTCGTTATCCTTTCAATTTGAAATCGGTGCTCAATCGTCCTGAATCCACTGAACCCGTGCTAGTCGTACTGGGGTTGCTTTCAGAACTCCGACATCATCATCTTCAACCATCTTCTCAAGACAAATAGACAAGACCATCTTCAGTAGATAAAATTAAAAATCTGATGTGAGCAGCACATGACTTTCCCTGCAGACTTATATGCACGTCCTCTTTATTTTAATTACATTTATTTCACTTTTAATTCAATTTTCGTTCTCATTCGGTAACCGGACTTATTTTCAAAGGTGGCGTAGAGAAAATACGAAAAACTAAAATATCTCGAGAACGGCTGGTCCTTGTGTAATGGGGTTGGTCTTAATCTTTTCGTCGTTAAAAAATACGTATTAAACGAGCATTCATTGGATATATTTGAGCATACGTAGTTCTTTAGTTTAGATTTTGACGATTTTTGCGGGTCATTTTGCAAAAAAAGGCAGGTTATTTTTTCCCGAATCGTACCAAAATCTAATCAGCACCAGAGTAATCCAGAAGTGACTCATCTACTGAATTTTGTGAAATTCGATCCATTAGTTTTTCAGTTAGAGTGGATACAAGCTTTTGCGGGCCATTTTGCAAAAATAGGCGGGTTCTTTTATTCCGAATCATACCCAAAACTAATCAGCACCAGACTCGCCTACAAGTGACTTACCTACCAAATTTTGTGAAATTCGGTCCATTAGTTTTTTAGTTTCAGTGGATACAAAATCTGCACTGACAGACAGACACACAAACAGACAGACAGACAGACACACAGACACACACACAGACACACACACAGACGTCACGCTAAAAATGCGTACTCTAGAGGTCTCGAAATGTGTAGGTCCGTCGAAAACTCGAGTTGTGATTTTCGCTATGATTCCAATACTTTCCCTATACATTACCATGTATTGCAGGGTAATAAAAATTGTATTTTTGTTGCCATGGGAATTTCTAATAAAGTGATATAAGCTTATGAGTAGATTCTGCTCTCAATTAATTTCGATCAATGAATCCCTTTATTTCATTCTTATTAACTTATATGAACTTGTTGTATTCCCTCCATTTTTTTTAAAGCTATGTTAACTGTTCTTATTTTCTCGGTTCTTTCTTTTTCTCTTGACCCTTTTTATTTGTATTTTTTCCAATTTTTCTTTTCTAAATTTTATTCTAAATTTCTGTTTTTGTTTTTCATGTGCCTATTTTTTTCCCTTTTCATATATTTTCATTTTATATATTTTCTAAATTTTACTTTTAAAATTTTATTATTTTCTTTAATTTTAATCTATTTTTACTTTCCCTGCAATACATGGTAATGTATAGGGAAAGTATTGGAATCATGCCGAAAATCACAACTCGAGTTTTCGACGGATCTACACGTTTCGAGACCTGTAGAATACGAAAAAACCATTTTTAGCGTGACGTCTGTGCGTGTGTCTGTGTGTCTGTCTGTCTGTCTGTCTGTCTGTCTGTCTGTCTGTGTGTCTGTCTGTGTGTCTGTCTGTCTGTCTGTGCAGATTTTGTATCCACTGTAACTAAAAAACTAATCGACCGAATTTCACAAAATTTGGTAGGTAAGTCACTTGTGGCCGGGGCTAGTGCTGATTACTTTTGGGTACGATTCGGAATAAAATAACCCGCCTTTTTTTGCGAAATGGCCCGCAAAAGCTTGTATCCACTCTAACTGAAAAACTAATGAACCGAATTTCACAAAATTCGGTAGATGAGTCACGTATAGGTCACTCTGGTGCTGATTAGATTTTGGTACGATTCGGAAAAAAATAACCTGCCTTTTTTTGCAAAACGGCCCGCAAAAATCTTCAAAATCTAAACTAAACAACTTGGTATACTTAGATATATCCATTAAATGCCCGTTTAATACGTAATGTTTAACGACGAAAAGAATAAGACCAACCCCATTACACTAGGACTAGCCGTTCTCGAGATATTTTAGTTTTTCGTACTTTCCCTACGCCACCTTTGAAAATAAGCCCGGTTACCGAATGAGAACGAAAATTGAATTAAAAGTTAATTACATTTAATTGAAATAAATAGAACGTGGATATAAGTCTGCAGGGAAAGTCATGTGCTGTCCACATCAGATTTTTCATTGTGTTATTATACCTCACTCTAAATTTTATTTTTCAATGATCTTTTTATCTATATTCGCAATAACCCTTTTCCCATTTTTGAAAAATGGACGTACTTGTTAAGTTCAAATATAATGTAAAACTGTCTGTTTAATCACAATATTTTTCATCAATTGTTATCTTTTTAGATCTAAATAAATGTTCGTGTGGCGGGATTGTAGACCTTGGATGCCTTCTGAGTGCAGGAGATATTATTTCCCGGTCGTGTAGCTAATACTCTAAACTCACTATGTGAGTCGCACGGTCTGGGGTCTTCAGACCTCCGACATCTTAACACTAACCTACGGGGTTGATTTGTTCGGGCGCCATTGTAAAGAGCCTTGCTACCTTAACCGGGAATCGAACCCTGGATCTCCGAACTGGCCAGCTGACTCTCTATATTTAAGCTACTTGGACGAAATTGCAAGCTCTTATCGCGTAAGTGAAGTCTGTACCCTATGAACAATTGTATTCACGATTTCTGGTTGTGTAAAAGCTCATATCTGTTGATTCCTTATTATTGCCATTGATGATGACACTCTGTTATGTGCAAGAGCTATAGAATTTTGAAAAGCTTTTCCTATACGTCAAGATAATGCACTAATTAACAATACTTGTAGTCTTTGATGAAAATATCCTATTTCTAACTCATATAAATTTCTAAATTAATTTAAAAGTCTATAACATAAATCTTTCCATTATCTTCTATTTTCATATTATTTCGCCAAGGTGCGATATTCTTCTGCCCCCTTAAATTAGAAACAAAATATCAATCCCGAAAAATATTTAAATAGAAAATTGAATCAAAACATCGGATATCAATTTCAATAAACGATAAATTAAACGCCTCAAAATCAATACACAGGAGAATATACGTAATTTAAACGGATACGGAGCTGAAAGCAATTTGCCAAACTATATCGCAGATAACTTTAAATCATTGCGAATTAGTTAAAAGGAAAAGAACTCCTGGGGGGGATATTTTTCAATGTCTAATTTACTTTCAAATAGCAATTTGCATCGTAAATAACCGCACTATGTATCATTTGTAAAGTCTCCAGAAAAGAATTTCTAATCATTAAATGGTATAATAGATATTCAAACAGATAATCTCCGAGTTTCATGGTGTTGTAGGTGCAATCAATCTCCTTTTATTTAATGTTTTCTTTAAGGATATGTTACTTTAAATTTATTTTCATATCATTATTTTTACTTTCCCTACATATATGGTGTAATGTATAGGGAAAGTATTGTGACGGAGTCGAAAATTCGAATCGAACAGTTTTGAGGTAGTTGTCTCTCTTTGTGTGTGTGTGCGTGTGTGTGCGTGTGTGTGCGTGTGTATGTGTGTGTGTGTGTGTGTGTGTGTGTGTGTGTGTGTGTGAGAGAGAGAGAGAGAGCCTGTGGATGCGATATCACACAAAAAAAATCTGATGTGGGTAGCACATGACTTTCCTTATATAATGCAATGGATTTACTAGTTTTACAATAAAAATAATAATGCATGAGTTCCACGGCGCTGTGTTTTTATCGTTGAATTGTACATTGGCCGATTTTCAGGATAGAAACATGTAAAACTATTTCAAAATATTGAATTAACTTATACTTCTCGCAACTCTAATAATCATCAATATTGATAGCATCCTCAATATGAGATATAGTCCATATATTAAAATACTTTAATAATTACTTCATCATCTAGTCTTAATTTCATTGATTAAGCGTTATTTTTGCAATATTGATGATATTTTCGACAATCTGGGGCGAGATATCACTAAGTTGGCAATAATTTGCTAGATTATCCTTCTCGTTGATCTAGCTCGTTCCATTCATGAGAGAAGACATTTTGGTAAACAGCTTTGCAATTTGACGCCATCAGTCGTTTATCTACAATAACACTAACCTCCATAAACAATGCTTGGCGAAATTTTGGCGACGAATCTGACGGAATATCGCCAACCTGGGAAGTTTTTAAGTGTTGCCAAATTGACGAAAATAACACCAAATTGATAAAAATGACGCTTTATCAATGAATGACGACTAATTGATGAAAATCCAATATCTTGGAACGAATATAAGAATCTACTATATGAGAAGATTCATTGGGTAATAGTTTTGTATTTGGATGCCATTAGTCGTTTGTCTGCTATAAGAATAACCTATTTCTCCGACCATAATTCTTGACGAAATTTTGGCGACGATATTGGCAGAATATCGCCATCTTAGTGAGTTTTTGAAATATCGCAAAATTGATGTAAATGTCGCCAAATGGATAAAAATGGAGCCAAATTGATGAAAATGGAACTAATTCAATGAAAATGACAACTAATTGATTAAAATTTAATATTTTAGAAATAATAAGACTTTACTATAAGAATTACTTATTTTTCCATCTGTTACGCTGAGCGAAATTCTGTCGACGAATATAAGCGGCATATCGCCAACTGGACGACTTTTTAAATGTTGCCAGCTGGGCGACTTTTTAAATGTTGCCAGCTGGGCGACTTTTTAAATGTTGCCAGCTGGGCGACTTTTTAAATGCTGAAAAATCCAAATTGACGAAACTGTTTCCATATTGATAGAAATGACGCCAAATAGGATGCAATGTATTGCAAATTTTTTATTCCGGCGTATGATGGGTATACCTTTTATTAAATAAGAAATGCTTGTCTAAAGACCGCCAACTTGGTGATATTTAGATTGATAGCGCTACTAATGAAAATATCGTCAAAAATGCAAAAATGACGCCAAGTTAATGAAAATGATGCCTAATTGAGGAATTTACTATTAAAATATGTAAATATATGGACTATATTGCTTATTGAGGATGCTATGAATATTGATAATTGTTAATTTAGAGTTGTGTAAAATGTAAGTTAATTAGGTACAAAATACTTTTAGATGTTGTTATTCAGAAAAACGCCAAATATACAATTCACGTTACAAACATTGTGTCGTGGATCTTTTTATTACTTTTTCACCGTTACAGTAAATTCATTGCACTATATGATGAAAGTCATATGCTGTCCACGTCAGATTTTTTTAGAAATGGCTATAGATGGATAATGACTGATATGTATTCTGCATCATATTCGGCAGTATGGTAATATTACAGTGTATTGTAGTATAATAGTATTACTATGTATTGTAGTATTTCCTTAAAATACATTACCATGTGTTTATAGTATAGTAATATTACCAGGTATTATAGTATAGTAGTATTACTATGTATTGCAGTATTTCCTTACAATACATTACCATGTATTATAGAATAGTAATATTACCATGTATTGTAGTATATGTAATATTACTATGTATTGTAGTATTTCCCTACAATACATTACCATGTATATCCCTACAATACATTACCATGTATTGTAGGGAAGGTAATAAGTATGCATAAAAGAATAAAAATGCTTTATTATTCCGTCAAAAATGAATTGCACACATTTACTATGAAAGCTACATAAATTTCTTGTGTACAGTTAATATTTAATAATCCAAACGAAATTTTATATTTTAGTTTTCTTATGGCAGTTTAAGAGCCATTTTTTATCTGTATGCTAATATAGTTATCGTAGCTAAAGCTGCAGTAAAGAAATAATTGAATTAAAATAATATAAATAAATGAAACTAACTTCAAAAATTTTTAATTGGAAATCATACAAATACATTTTATTATATTTATTGAAGAATAAGTTAAACTGTTTTTTATGTCAGTATTTTTGAAATGGTGATTTCATTCGGAATAATTTGATAATGTTGCAAAAAGAAATCGGTTATCGTATTTGAATTGCAAAAATGGAAACTATTTACAAGCTCAACGACTTTATTATTTTAAATGTGATTGTATCAAGTATTTTGGAGTTAATTTTACTACAAGGACATGCTTTTAACTTTAGTGCAGCAATAAAGATAATAATATTTTCATATTTTATTCATTTAATAGCAGATTTGAAAAATATCTGATGTGGGCAGCACATGACTTTCTTTTATATAATGCAATGAATTTACTACTTTTACAACAAAAATATATATATATATAGGTTATACTTATATTCTTTCAAATATATTGAATTTTCGTTAATTAGTCGTCATTTTCATAGTTTTAGCGTCATTTATATCCATTTGGGGAGATTTTCGTTAATTTGGCAATATTTTAAAAGTCGCCAAGTTGGTGACATTCCGCCAAATTCGTCGCCAGCATATCGCCAAGCGTTATGGATGGAGAAATAAGTTATTCTTATAGCAGATAAATGACTATTCGAGTTCAAATACAAATGTATTACTCAAAGTATCTTTTCTTATGAATGGAACGAACTAGCCCCGCGAGAAGGATGTCATCAAATTTATCACATGATATTACATATGAAAAGTGAAAATGTTTCTCAACAGTTAATATATATATTTTTTAATTTATGGGATTTTTTTATAAATTCATTTGAAAAATGTGGATTATCTTGAGAACGGTTCATGCTAGCTATCTAAAGTTTATTTCAATCGTTTTCTAAGGAAAAAATAAAAAAATAAATGTCTATTTGTGTAACTTTACTAAAGGTTTTGATTTTTTGATGTTTTTTTAAAAATTTTACTCGAAAATTCAGGGGGTTCTGGACATTCGATTGCATTTAAAAACAATAAGCTTGTAGTATTCACGGATTGTGATCTTTGTACCAAATTTCATTCGAATCGCTCCATTCGTTCGTGAGATATCGGCTCCACAGGTTCATTGACGCACACACACACACATACTTTCACACACACACACACAGACATCACCTCAAAAATGTTTGATTCGCAATCAGGGTTGCTTGAAACGTGCTTTCCCGTCGAAAACTCGAATTCGACGAATTTTCTACCCCGTTACAATACTTCCTTATACATTATGTATATAAGGAAAGTAATATAAAGTGGGCTGCATGTTAATTATATTCATTTTATCTTTCTTTCTTTCATAATCCATTGAGAGTATTTGCACAAAAACACACGGATACTAATTTAAAATTACACTGAAATTCCATTTCTAATTCAATTTTTAGTTTTATTTGGTTACTGTCAGTATTTTCAAAACTGAAGTTATAAAAATGCAAAAAATCTGAAATATCCCATGACCGACTAGTCGTTGAATAAAATATTTGAACTTTTTCTATCGGTCGCCATAGCTAATGTATAAAACAAGAATTTAACTTATACATTTGACTGCATTTGTAGTGTTTTATTTTAGATTTTGACGATTGTTGCGGGCTATTTCGCAATAAAATGCAGGTTCTTTTTTCCCGAATCACACCAAAATCTTATTAGTACCAAGGTAACTCACAAGTGACTAATCTTGCAAATGTTGTGGTATTTGGTTAATTAGGTTTCAGATGGAGTGGATATATACAATTTTTAAGGGCCAGTTTTCAAAACAAGACAGGTTATTTTTCCCCGAATCGTATTAAAATTTATTCAGAATCAAAAAACCTACAAGTGACTTACTAAATTTTTTAAATTGGTCAATTAGTTTTTGAGTTAGAGTGAATACATATTGTTACGAACGTATCTTCAAGAATCGTGGATGTAAACGCAGCATATAAGAACGAATCCAAGTTTTCTTGATAACTTACATTTATTCATAAGCACAAAGTAAGCAGGGGAAATATACAACCAAACAGCACTTAAATGCTCCATTAATTACACACAATAAGCGATGGGCCAACGGCCGTACCATGCTGAAAACACCGGTTCTCGTTAGATCACCGAAGTCAATCAGCATCGGGCGCGGTTAGTACTTGGGTGGGCGACCACCTGGGAACACCGCTTGCTGTTGGCACATTTCGGCCGCGGATGCCCGGTGGTTTGAGCGCTGGATTTGCACGCTGCCACAACTGTCGCCGTGTTCATGCGGAATACGATCACGTTAAACATGTGGGTCCGTAAGTCCTTCCGAGAGGTTGGTGGTAGGGGATGGAGAGTACGGGCCCTGTGGATGCCTCACTCACTGGGTCCCGGTCTAAATTGGGTGGCTCTTCCCGGCCGTTCAAACAGTTACCTTACACCTTTCTGGTAGGTCGGACGGTCTGGGTCTCAACAACAACAACACAATAAGCGATAATATTCTCAAAATACTGCAGAAAATAATTTCACAAAACAACGGCTATTAATCTCAAAGCATTGACAAGAACCACAGTTCACTGTAGTTCGTATATTGCCAAGTCTTGAACGGAACTCTGGGATTCAGTGATGACTTCTATTTATAGTATCTCCATAGAAACGTCTGGTAATCTCTACATCTCAAAAAATAATCGTTCTAACGAGAAGTTTCTAGAACATTCCGAAAGTCACCAAACGTCGCCAAATTGTCGATACATCTCCAAATCTGAAAACCCTTTTTCCAACCGGGGAATCCTGGCAAACCTGGGCTCACGTCTTCCTGCCGTCATGGAATGTGTTTTCTTCGCCTGGCCTTCGAGACAGACGAAAGAGGAGATGCCAAAGGGAATATTGCGCGTTAGTAACAGTACATTACACAAACACATAAACACACACACAGACGTCATGCCAAACTATGTGAGTCGCACGGTCTGGAGTCTTCAGACCTTCGACACCTTTGACGGGATGGTAGACCTTTGGTGCCTCCTGTGTGCAGGAGCTATCCTTTCCCGGCCGTGCAGCTAGCTACTCAAAACCCACTATGGGAGTCGAACGGTCTGAGGTCTTCAGACCTTCATGCCAAAAATAGCTTTTTGTGATCTAGTGTAGATCCGTGTGGGATCTACGTGTGATCCGCGAAAAACTCAATTTGCGATTTTCAACACAATGTCAAAACTTTCCTTATATATTACCATGTATTGTACGACAATGCATTGCACGTATTACCATATATATGAGAAGTAAAAATATTGGTATAAGTCAATTTATATTATTCTTACAGCTGACGTGGTGGCTGAGCAGTTAAGGCAAGCATTTCCTTGTGCTCCCTTGGCTGCCGGCTTGTGGGTTCGAATCCCAATTGTTGGTATGGATGTTGTGTTATTAATCGTAGTGTGTTCCGCCCTCGCTGGTGCATCGGGACAACGTCTTGCGACAGCTAAATGTTTCACGATTCTGACCGATGTATTGATAAACAATTGAATGTATCAAGTGCTTGGCCATTAGCAAATAAATAAATTAAATATTATGATAAAATTTATTTATTTTGAATCAAATGAAAAATTCAACGTTCACAGCACATATTTCCTTAAATGTAAATTTAATTCTTCGGTTCCAGTATTTCTCCAGATTAATGAATCCCACGAATTTATATCCTATTAACCATTCCATTAGTTTCCAGTCTATTAATTTGGAATCTTTATTTATACAGATTTCATTTGCCTTATGTGTAATTACAGAAAGTGAATAATATTAATAAAATATTATTTTTAACAAGAAATTTCTGGAAGATATTATGAAAGCAGGATTTTGACTTTTACTTGAAATAATCTTATTATATTACAATTCGTATTACTTTACAGACCATGTAGACTGCTTATAAGAATGGAGATTTATGTTGCATTAAAATATTTTATGTAAATCTGATAGTGACTAGCGTAATATTAATAGCCCTTACTCAAATAAAAGAATAATAATTGTTTTGATTACTAAAAATATTTCTAACTTTATAGGTATTAGTTATTTTGATGAATTATACATAGAATGTCAGATAATAAGTTTCTATCGGCTTAGATGGAACCAAAGCACTTTATTATATCTTTAATATGTATTAACCACTGCAACAAACGCTTAGCACGGACGAAATAATTAGTTATAGCTAAATGGGAAACTTCATAAAAGTTCTAAATATCTAAAACCGTTTCTACATAATGCTTTGAAATGAGGCATAATTTACAGTAACATGTGGATTGTGATATTTAAAAGATTATTTCACCTCTAATTGTTGTATGTTGCTGTATTACTGTCCTTGTATATATAATGTATAGGTAAAGTATTGCGGTAGTGATGAGAATTCGGATTCAAGTTTTGGACGGTAGAGCATGAACTGATTATGAAAACATTGATTATGAAAATAATCGAATGTTCAAAAATCATAAAAAAAATCTGATGTGGGCCACACATGACTTTCCTTATATAATGCAATGAATTTACTACTTTTACAGTTAAAAAAATGTTATTCTTATAGTAGATACTTATATTCTTTCCAAGATATTGAATTTTCTTCAATTAGTCGTCATTTTCATTGATTTAGCGTCATTTTTATTAATTTGGCGAGATTTTTGTTAATTTGGCAACACATAAAAATTTCGCTAAGTTGGCGACATTATGCCAAATTCGTCCCCAAAATCTCGCCAAGCGTTATGGACGGAGAAATAAGTTATTCTTACAGCAGATGAATGACTATTGGCGTTCAAATACAAAAGTATTACTCAAAGTACCTTTTTTCATGAATGGAACGAGCTAGATCCACGAGAACGATGTCACCAAATTTATCGCATGATATTACATATGAAAAGTGAACATGTTTCTCAATAGGAAATATTTTTTTCTATTTTATATAACATTTTGATAATTTTCTTGAAAAATGTGCAATATCTCGAGAACGGTTCATGTTAGCGTTCAAAAATTTATGTCAATCGTTTTCTAATGAAAAATTACATACGAAATGTCTATTTGCGTAACTTTATTAGCGGTTTCGATTTTTTGACGATTTTTTCAAAATTTAACTTGAAAATTTAGGGAGGTTCTAAACATTCGATTGCGTATAAAAATAATAGCCTTCCAGTGTTTACGGATTGTGATTTTTGTACCAAATTTGGTTTGAATCGGTCCTTTTGTTCGTATGTTATCGCCCCACAGACTCACTGACACACACACACACATACTTTCACACACACACACACACGCACACACACACACACACACACACACACACACACACACACACACACACACACACATACACGCACACACACAGATATCACTTCAAAAATGTTTAATTCGTGATCAGGGATGCTTGAAACGTGCTCTCCCGTCGAAAACTCGAAATCGAATTTTCGACCCCGTCACAATACTTTCCTTATACATTATGTACATATATGGAAAGTAAAAATCAGAACTTTCAATAATGTTATGCAATTACCAATTTTTTAAGATATTCGTATTAGAAAACGATTGACATAAATTTTAGAACGCTAACCCGCACCGCTCTCGAGATATTGCATTGTTTTTAAAATAAATTTATCAAAAAATCACATAAATTAAAAATAAATTTACACTAGTTCTTTATCTCTAATTCGTTCCAATCACAAAAGAAGATACTTTGTGTAATGGTTTTGTATGTTGACGCCTAACAATTTGCAAACTGCCTATGAAAAAATCGTTCTTTCCTTCGTTTGTCTGTAACGATTTTCGATAAATCTGCCAAACTTAGCGATCATTTAGCGACGTATACCAACATGACGATATTTCGCCCCCATATTGATGAATATATCGTTAAAATAGCCAAATTGCAAAAATGACGCTAGGCTACCGAAAATGATGCCAATTTAATTAGTTCATTATTAAAATATTTTAATATATGGACTATATTGCTTATTGCGGAAACAATCAATATAAATAATTGTCAATTTATAATTGCGTGGAATTTACGTTAATTGAGTATTTCGAAATACTTTTAAATGTTGTCATTCTGTTAACAGCCAAATGTACAATTCAACATTAAAAACATCGTGCCGTAGACATTATACGCATTTTATATCACTGTGAAAGAAGTAAATTCATGGCATTGTATAGGGAATGTCATCTGCTGCTCACATCAGAATTTTTAAAATGTTTTTACTTTCCGTATATACATAATGTATAAGGAAAGTATTGTGACGGGGTCGAAAATTCGAATTCGAGTTTTAGACGGGAAAGCACGTTTCAAGCATCCCTGATCACGAATCAAACATTTTTGAAGTGATGTCTCTGTGTGTGTGTGTGTGTGTGTGTCAGTGAGTCTGTGGAGACGATAACTGACGAACGAATGGACCGATTCGAACCAAATTTGGTACAAAAATCGCAATCCGTAAACACTGGAAGCCTGTTGGTTTTATACGCAATAGAATGTTCAGAACACCCCTAAATTTTCGAATGAAATTTTGAAAAAATCGTCAAAAAACCAAAACCACTAATAAAGTTACGCAAATAGACATTTCTTATGTAACTTTTCATTAGAAAACGATTGACATAAATTTTAGAACGCTCACATGAACCGTTCTCGAGATATTGCACATTTTTGAAAAAAATTATCAGAAAGTCATATAAAATAAAAAAAAAATATTTCCTCTTGAGAAACATGTTCACTTTTCATATGTAATACCATGCGATACATTGGATGACATCATTCTCGTGGATCTATCTCGTTCCATTCATGAGAAAAGATACTTTGAGTAATACTTTTGTATTTGAACGCCAATAGTCATTTATCTGCTGTAAGAATAACTTATTTCTTCGTCCATAATGCTTGGTGAGGTTTTGGCGAAGAATTTGGCGGAATGTCGCCAACTTGGCGACTTTTTGAAATGCTGCCAAATTAACGAAAATCTCGCCAAATGGATAAAAATGACGCTAAATCAATGAAATGACGACTAATTGTCTAAAATTCAATATCTTGGAAAGAATATTAGTATCTACTATAAGAAAAACCTATTTATTTTACTGTAAAAGGTGTAAATTCATTACGTTATATAAGGAAAATAATGTGTTGCCGACATCAGATTTTTAGATATGTTATTGATAAAAATCAATCTATATAATTAAAATTGGCAATCTGTATGTCTGTGGGTATGAGGTATATGCGTATGTATCATCATCACAGGTGGACGGCTCAACTAATATTATAAAATTTTGTGGGTAGCCGGACTTAAAATTTATTCTAGGATTGATCAGGGGCTGTCGATATATTAATGAAATATATGATGCAGGCAAAACATGACTTTCCAGACATAATGCAATTAATTTACTTCTCTCACAGTCAAAACATGATGTATTAGATTTACGGCACAGTGATTTTAATGTTGAATTATACATTTGACTCTTTACCGGATGGCAATATGTAAAGCTATAACCAAGTATTCAATTAACTTATATTTCACGCAATTCTAAATTGAAAATGATCAATATTGATAGCATCCTCAATAAGTTAAAATATTTTAATAATTAATTCATCAGTTTGGACTCATTTTCGTTAACCTGGTGTCATTTTTGCATTATTGACGAAATTTTCGTCAATCTGGAGGCGAAATATTGCCAATTCATTGCCAATATTGCCGATATTTCGCTGAATTATTCGCCAAATTCGTCAAGCGTTACCGACAAACGGGGAAAAGAGCATTTCTTACATAGGTTGATCAAAAACGGATGAGCCAAACTTTACGAGACGGTAGTATACACGAAACTAAGCAATTTTCGTCATAGTTTACAGGGTCGGAAATAAAAAGTAAAGGCGTTACAGGGAGCTTACTCGTTGGGAAGAGGCCGCTCCGCAAAATTAAAAATCTGATGTGGGCAACACATGACTTTCCTTATATAATGTAATGAATTTACTACTTTTACAGTTAAAAAATAGGTTTTTCTTATAGTAGATACTAATATTCTTTCCAAGATATTTAATTTTCGACAATTAGTTGTCATTTTTATCCATTTGGCGAGATTTTCGTTAATTTGGCAACATTTCAAAAAGTCGCCAAGTTGGCGACATCCCGCCAAATTCGTCGCCAAAATTTCGCCAAGCGTTATGGACGAAAAAATAAGTTATTCTTACAGCAGATAAATGACTATTGGCGTTCAAATACAAAAGTATTACTTAAAGTATCTTTTTTCATGGATGGAACGAGCTAGATCCACGAGAATGATGACACCCAATTTATCACATGGTATTAAATATGAAAAGTGAACGTGTTTCTCAATAGGAAATATATATTTTTTTAATTTATATGACTTTTTGATAATTTTTTTGAAAAATGTACAATATCACGAGAACGGTTTATGTTAGCGTTCTAAAATTTATGTCAATCGTTTTCTAATGAAAAATTACATAAGAAATGTCTATTTGCGTAACTTTATTAGCGGTTTTGATTTTTTGACGATTTTTTCAAAATTTCATTCGAAAATTTAGGAAGGTTCCGGACATTCGATTGCCTATAAAAACAATAGGCTTCCAGTGTTTACGGATTGTGATTTTTGTACCAAATGTTGTTCGAATCGGTCCATTCGTTCGTCAGTTATCGTCTCCACAGGCTCACTGACACACACACACACACAGACACACACACACACACACACACACACACACACACACACACACACACACACACAGACATCACTTCAAAAATGTTTGATTCGTGATCAGGGATGCTCGAAACGTGCTCTCCCGTCGAAAACTCGAATTCGAATTTTCGACCCCGTCACAATACTTTCCTTATACATTATGTATATAAGGAAAGTAAAAACGTCAGTCTGGTTGTTATTTTCTGGTCGAAGAAAAAAAACTACGTATGCGAATTTCATCTGGGGAAGAAAAAAACCCTTATGCACTTCCTTACCTCTCACTTACATTTCGGTCGAGAGGTAAGGAATTATCTGGGCGTCACTTTTCCGAGTTGATGGATTGGGTGAGGCGGTAACATAGCTTGGCCCTTACAACTGCCCAATCTATAGTATCTTGACTTCTATTTGTGGGGATATCTCAAGAGTCGCGTCTATGACACTCACCTTGAATCTGAAGAGAAACTCGTTGCCAAAATTTCGGCCACAGCTGCCGAAGTGCGGTATATACCTGGCCTCTTCGAGAGAGTTAGCCAATCCCTCCATCGCCTGTGTAAGACGTGCATTCAGGTTGACGGTCGCTTTTTGAGCCATTATACTGTAATTATTCTCTATTAAATGTCATTTTATAACTTCTAAGTCAATATTTGTTTACGCCTCACCTCATTGGTTTCACCATTAAGCGCTCACTGGTACTTTTACGTTTCAATTCCGACCCGGAAAACTATGGTGAAAAATGCTTGGTTTGGTATGTACTATCACCTCGTAAAGTTTGGCCCATATTTTTTTAATCACCCTGTATACTAGAAGGTATGCTGTTATATGACGGAATTCATAATTTGGAAATCATGACCTCCCATTAAAGTCATTATTATGAATATGGCGATATGTTTTACACTTTTGGCGACATTTTCGCCAATTTGGCAAAATTGACGACATCCCACTAAATTCGTCAGCCAAATGTTTCGCCAAGTGTTACGGACGAACTATTCGTATAGTAGATTCTTATATTATTTACAAGATATTGAATTTTCAGTCTTCCTTTTATTGATTTAGCGTCGATTTTATCAATTTGGCAAAATTTTCGCCAATTTGACAACATTTAAAAGAAGTCGCAAAGTTGGTGAAATTCTGCCAAATTCGTAGCAAAAATTTCACAATATGTAACGGAGAGCCAACGGCCCTACCGTGCTGAAAACACCAGTTCTCGTTAGATCACCGAAGTCAAGCAGCATCGGGCGCGGCTAGTACCTGGGAACAACACCGCGTGCTGTTGGCACATTTCGGGAGCGGCAGCCCCGTGGTTTGCGCGCTGAGATTTGCACGCTGCCACAACTGCCGTCGTGTTCATGTGGAGTACGATCACGTTAAACATGTGGGTCCGTAAGTCCTTCCGAGAAGATGGTGGTAGGAGAAGGAGGGTACGGTCCCTGTGGATGCCTCCCCCACTGGGTTCCGGTCTAAATTGGGTGGCACTTTCTGGCCGTCAGAACTGTTACCTTACACCTTTCTGGTAGAGCGGGCGGTCTGGGTCTCAACAACAACAACAAGGTGTAACGGACGGAGAAATAGTGTAATCTTATAATTGATTCTTATATTATTTCCAAGATATTGAATTTTCATCAGTTAGTTATCATTGACATCTTTACTAATTTGGCAACATTTAAAAAAAATGCCGCCAAGATTGCGATATTCTGCCAACTTTGTTACCAAAATTTCGCCAAGCGTTACGGATGCAGATATAAGTTATTTGTACTGTTGTTGGGCTTCAAGTTACAAAACTATTACTCAAAGTATCTTCCCTCTTTAACTGTAAGGAACTAGATCCACTAAAATTACGTTAACAAATTTATTGCATACAGTGACATATGAAAAGGGAACATATTTCAGAATAGTTAATATTTTATTTGAAAATTTTTTTCGAGAATCCATAGGCTCAAGAGCACACACACACACACACACATATTTATGCATACCCTTCTACATACACATATATACATACATTACATCGTCTCAAAAACGCTCGATCCGTGGTCAAGATGCTTGAAGTATATTTGCAAACTTTGAGTTAACTTCAAACGGAATACATATATATGTATATTTATTGCATTTTAATTATTTGAGACTTTAACTAACCAGGTTCCACTAATCGTTGCAACATAAAATTTGGCATGTCTTTGTTTCTTGTGTTACATTTTTACTTTCCTTATATACATAATGTATAAAGAAAGTATTGTGACGGGGTCGAAAATTCGAATTTGAGTTTTCGACGGGAGAGCACGTTTCAAGCATCCCTGATCACGAATCAAAACCTTTGATAAAGTTACGCAAATAGACATTTCTTATGTAATGTTACCTTAGAAAACGATTGACATAAACTTTAGAAAGCTAGCATGAACTGTTCTCGAGATATTGCACATTTTTCAAACAAATTTTTCAAAAATCCCATAAATTAAAAAAAATATTAACTGTTGAGAAACATGTTCACTTTTCATATGTAATATCAAACGATAAATTTGGTGACATCATTCTCGTGGATCTAGCTCGTTGCATTCATGAGAAAATATACTTTGAGTAATACTTTTGTATTGGAACGCCAATAGTCCTTTATCTGCTATAAGAATAACTTATTTCTCCGTCCATAACGATTGGCGAGATTTTGGCGACGAATTTGGCGGCATGTCGCCAACTTGACGACTTTTTAAAAATGCTGCCAAATTAACGAAAATCTCGTCAAGTGGATAAAAATGACCTTAAATCAATGAAAATGACGACTAATCGTCGAAAATTCAATATCTTGGAAAGAATATAAGTATCTACTATAAGAAAAAAACTATTTTTACTGTAAAAGTAGTAAATTAATTGCATTATATAAGGAAAGTCATGGGTTGCCCACATCAGATTTTTATTATTTAGATTTTCAAACTTATCGTTCCGGCCATAGAAAGCACTTATTTTTCAAATCTTTAGGGTCCTAGCTAAGCAGGTGATGCCGGATATTGGACTCTTTTTTAACTTTCGTACAACAGTGGTGATTTATACCCGATGTAATAGCGAGACTTATTCAAATATAAACCAGTTTTGAACTTTATAGGATTAGCTAGTACTGAGCCCGCCATAAGAATGTACTCGTAGGTCTGAATAACTTGAGTCAAAGCATCTGAAAGGTCCAAATTTGATATGGTTTTATATTCTTTTTGTGAAATATTTTAATTTTTAGGATTTAAAATTTTATCGGTATAACTCGTCCTGGGTCCGTCATAGGGTGGTACATTTTAATTTTTTTTGGATTTTGAACCTTACTGCTACGTTCTGGCTCACCATTGGAATGTTCTAGTTTTTGGGGAATAGCTCGAGAATCGGAGCAACGCAACCGATATTTTGACTCTAACCGGTTCAATTAATTATCGTCTGTAGGTGCTATTTCAATGGCCCGAGCATGTTACATGACTGATATTTGATACTCAATTTAGCTGTAAAATAGGTGCTTCTGCTTCCAAAAATTTGTATCAATCAATCAAGAAAGTAGGCTTAGAATGTTTTGATTTTCTTGAGTCTTGAGAAAAGGAAGAGAAAATAACCCTTTTTCGCCATGTACAGCCATCGCTTCAACTGTGTGTCAAGATGGTCGACGTTGCACCAACCTGTATATATAGGAGCCTTATGCTAAAAGTTCAAGTTTGGTATCTCATTGTCTTTAATGCATTTAAATTACATACAGTTTAATAAATATATTTTTCATATATTTAAATTGCATATAAATAATGAAAGGGAATGTTTTAATTTTTTTTTTTTGCTCTTAATTGTTTGAAATTCATTTTGCTTTTCAATTGTTGTCATAAGACAATTATATTGCATTATAATGTATAGGGAAAACATTCAGGGAACAATTGGGGGTTGTTGTTGCTGTTGTTAAGACCCAGACCGTCCGATCTACCAGAAAGGTGTAAGGTAACCGTTTGAACGGCTGGGAAGTGCCACCCAATTTAGACCGGAACCCAGTGGGAGAGGCATCCACAGGGACCGTACCCTCCCTCCCCTACCACCAACCTCCCAGAAGGACTTACGGACCCACATGTTTAACGTGATCGTACTCCGCATGAACACGGCGGCAGTTGTGGCAGCGTGCAAATCCAGCGCGCAAACCACCGAGCTACAGCGTTCGAAATGTGCCAACAGCACCCGGTGTTCCCAGGTGGTCACCCACCCAAGTACTAACCTCGCCCGATGCTGCTTGACTTCGGTGATCTAACGAGAACCGGTGTTTTCAGCACGGTAGGGTCGTTGGCTCAGGGAACAACTGGGGATTGATTACATAATGCTTTTTATATTATTGCACTTTTAATGGAATATTCTATGAATGTGATAGTCATTAAAACCATTTAAAATCATTGTTGGACGATTATATCGCATTATAATGTCCGCCGTATCCGCCGCTGTTTGACAAATTTCTCGTTTCTCGAGATTCTTTGCTTCGTACCGCAAAAAGTATTGCATAAAAAAATATGAAATTTAGTACACTTGTAGAAAATGCTTTGGGGAATCCGCTGAGAAAAAAAAAACGTTTTTTGATATATGTTATAGTTCAAGAAGTATTTAATGTCAAAGTCAAAGATAATATATTTGAGCTGCGAGTTCACGTCCTGGATAGACTAACAATAGCAAGACCTCGAATTTTTGCAGGCAGGTACCTACATGGGTGAATTTTTGCAGGATGAAGCCCATTTTTTAATTTCGATGTAGTTTGGAGATATTTTACTTTTTATGCACTTTTGAAGTGAATTTTTTTTTCGTATCAGCACGTCTAGCGATTTCTCTGTCTCGTATTGTAAAAACTATATCATACAAAATATAAAATTTGGTACATTTATAGAGAAATAATGGGGAAATACGATAAAATATAAACTATTCATCGATTTATACTTTAGTTTGGCGTGAAATAGCTCGCGAAGCGAGCTTATGATCAATGAATTCAGTTTTTGAATTCCCTGGTCTAAGAAAAATCCCTGCTTTTCCCTCTTGCGGAAAATAGGCAGGAAAAGAAAGGAGATTTTTGAAAGTAGAATTTTTAGGAAAGATAGATAAGAAATGAGCGTAGCGAGTAGGCAAAGTTTCCCGAAGGGGATTGTCAGGGGGCAGAGTCTCCTAGTAATATAAAGAAAAAACGTTCAGAGAACATGTTGTTGTTGAGACCCAGACCGTCCGACCTACCAGAAAGGTGTAAGGTAATTCAGAGAACCTGTGAGAGTTGATCACTAAAAGGGTTTTATTTTATTACAATTTTAATGAAATATTCTATGAATTTGAAATTCATTAAAATCATTTAAATTCATCCTTGTTGTCATAACACAATTGCATCGCATTATAATATATAGAAACACATTCAGAGAACATCTGAAGGTTGATCACATAATATTTTTATCTTAATACAATTTTAATGGAATATTCTATGAATTTCAAATTCCTTAAAACCATTTACATGCATCATTGTTATCTTCATTCATCCTGAGTTCCCTTCTCCTTACCTGCAATCTCCCTAACTGAATGACACTAAAAAACGGTTTTTTCTAAAGATACATTTATTCAGGGAACCAATTTAAAGGAGGATTATGATTTTGACTCGAAATAATCTCATTATATTGCAAACCCTATTACTTTGCAAACTAAGTACACTACGGATGATAATCGAGGTTCAGATTACAATAAAATATTTTGCCAGAAAGTGAAGGTGAATTCTGTAATTTCAACAGTTCTTAACAACTAATTACTCAAATAAAAGAATCATTATCTTGATACACGCAGAAAATCATTAACTTTGTAGCAAACCGTTCTTTTAAGGTAACAAACAAAGAATGTCGGACAATAAGTTTTGATTTATTTAGACGTGACAAAAACCCTTCATTATATTATAATTATATATTTATCTTATTAATTTTTCTTGTATTAAATTAGACTGATTAACTATTTAGTAGGGTATGCCCTTGCAGGGTAAGTAAAAGATGGAATCTCGGAATATTTTTCCGTTCTCATTCTGTAGAATATAGTATAAAGTTGTGTTTTCATAAAAAAATTTGCTTTCGAGAGTTTTGATGCCAATATATGCTTTAGGACGTCTTGAATGCATTTTGATTGTTTTTAGAGTTATGTCTATCTGTCTGTGGTTTCTTGTATACAATATGTGCCACAAATATTGATGGATTTTCTCGAAACTTAATATGCGGATTCGTTAATGAAAAACAATAGGCTAGATATAATTTTTTTTTAATTCGAGCGAATATTTCGAAATTTATTCGAAATTTTATATTTCCTTAACATGGCAGCATATGACAAAATCTGGCATAATCATGCATAAATTGAGGTATTTATGGCTCAACGACCACAAAACTTAAAAAAGTTTCAATCAATGTAGTGGAAAATAGCCGTAATACAATTTTTGTTAGTGAAATCATTAGCCCACACTGTCAAACTTGATATCAATTGATAGATTGTGATCAAGCCCTTTAAAATTGTAATCATTTGAACCAATGGTATATATTGGGATCATTTGGACCAATGGTATATATTGGGATCCTTTGGACCAACGTTACATATTCGGATCCTTTGGACCAATGGTACATATGTGATCCTTTGGACCAATGGTACATATTGGGATCCTTTGGACCAACGGTACATATTGGGATCCTTTGGCCCAATGGTATATATTGGGATCCTTTGGACCAACGGTACATATTGGGGTCCTTTGGCCCAATGGTACATATTGGGATCCTTTGAACCAACGGTACATATTGTGATCTATTAGACTAATGGTACATATTGTGATCCTTTGGACCAATGGTACATATTGGGATCCTTTGGACCAACGGTACATATTGTGATCATTTGAACCAATGGTACATATTGGGATCCTTTGGCCCAACGGTACATATTGGGATCCTTTGGACAAATGGTGCGTATAGTGATCCTTTGGACCAACGGTGCATATTGTGATCCTTTGGACCAATGGTACATATTGTGACCCTTTGGACCAACGGTACATATTTTTCAAAATTTGTCTGGCAAAATTTGCAAAATAAAAATTAAAAACAAATATCACAAGCTTCATAAAAGATAATTCTGGTAAGAGGCACTCGAGTTGAACCACAGACCAGTCATTTTTAAATTTAATTTGCTTTCCAATTTTTGTTATGAGACGATTATACAGCGTGCTTTAGAAATAATACAAGCCGAAATATATCTTAAATGATAGGTAGTAGGCGCATGATTCCAATTTCAGAAATGATTTAATTAAACTGGACTACCATCGCATGCATATTTTGATCATGTCGCACTTTTTTAGTAAAAAATGTAAAAAAATTAAATTTATATCCGGTATTTCTAGAAAAAAAAATATCAATCATAAAAATATTCTCCATAGCCCAATTAATGCAACACAAAATTTCAGTTATCATACGATCCAAATTATCCGAGAGACAATTAATTAACATTTTCGATTGATAATTGGCAACTACATGACCAGGAATCAAAACACGGATCTCCGTACTGACCAACCTAAGCTTTACCGTTGATCTAGTGGGACGGACATGACAGCTTAGTTTACTCTGCATTCTCCACTCTCCAATGTCAGATTGGCATGCAACTGAGAATCTGACTGACTACCTTTTGTTACTTTTTATCTCAGGTTAGTATTCCTTTGCTATTTACATCCTCCATGTTAGCTTTCTGTCTGGTCATAGTCCTTCGATTTTAAATAGGCGCTCGATATCCTAAAGTTCACTGCGTCCATGATAGTTGTACTAGGGTCATTACAGACCCCCCATGAACATGTTTCAACTAACCTACAGGGTTGATTTGTTCGTGAGCCCTTGTTGTCTCAACCGGAAATCGAACCATGGATATACATATTGAGCACCCGATACTTAACCGTTGAACTATTGGGACCAAATTGCAAGCTCTTATCGTCAAAGAGGACTCTAATGTATCCATATAAGATGTAGAATCGGAATTTTATAATCTTATCTAATTCTAATGAAGTTCATATTTTGTACGATTTCTGAAATCTATGTTTTTGCTGTTTCTTTTGGTCTGGTCAAAGTCTTATAAGTTTGTTAATTGCGTCACGGCCAATTTTGTATGAGAACCAAGTATTTTTTCAAAAGATCTTAATAAGAAACTATTTGTTAATTGGAATTTTCTTTGTAGAAGGCCAGAATGATAAATAAAATTTTGTATTTTTTTACTTTCTTTAAATACATAATATATAAGGGAAGTATTGAGACGGGGTCGAAAACTCGAATTCAAGTCTTCGACGGGAGAGCACGTTTCAAGCATCCCTGATTATAAATCAAACATTTTTGAGGTGATGTCTGTGTGTGTGTGTGTGTGTGCGTGTGTGTGCGTGTGTGTGCGTGTGTGTACCTGAAAATATGTGTGCGTGTGTGTGAAAATATGTGTGTCTGTGCGTGCGTGTGGGTGTGTGTGTCTGTGAGCCTGTGGAGACGATATCTCACGAACGAATGGAGCGATTCGAATGAAATTGGGTACAAAAATCACAATCCGTGATAACTGAAAGCCTATTGTTTTTAAACGCAATCGAATGTTGAGAACCTCCCTAAATTTTCGAGTGAAATTTTGAAAAAATCATCAAAAAATCAAAACCTTTAATAAAGTTGCGCAAATAGAAATTTCTTATGTAATTTTTTAATAGAAAACGACTGACATAAATTTTAGAACTCTAGCATGAACCTTCCTCGAGATATTGCACATTTTTCAAATAAATTTATCAAAAAATCCCATAATTAAAAAAAATATATTAACTGTTGAGAAACATGTTTGCTTTTCGTATGTAATATCATGCGATAAATTTGATGACATCATTCTCGTGGATCTAGCTAGTTCCATTCATAAGAAAAGATACTTTGAGTAATACATTTGTATTTAAACGCCAATAGTCATCTATCTGCTATAAGAATAACTCTTGGCAGTAGGTAACGCTTGGCGAGATTTTGGCGACAAATTTGGCGGATTGTCGCCAACTTGGCAACTTTTTTAAATGTTGTCAAATTAACGAAAATCTCGCCAAATGAATAAAAATGACGCTAAATCGGTGAAAATGACGACTAATTAACGAAAATTCAATATCTTGGAAAGAATATAAGCATCTACTATAAGAATAACTTTTCTTTTTTTGCTGTAAAAGTAGTTAATGCATTGCATTATATAAGGAAAGTCATGTGCTGCCCACATCAGGTGTTTTGCTAAAATATGCCACATCACCCGACCTGCCACAGTTCGAAAGTTTATCTTATGTAAAACAGTTCTTTAATTACAGCCATAGGTTTGCGACCAGCTCAAAAGGCAGTTCTTGAAATATGTTTTAAACATCCTGTAAAATGCACTACAATGTATAGAAGTAAAATTCAGCGATTATAATGTCTTGATCATTTGATTTATTATTTTATTGCTCTTTTGCATCAATATTCTATAACAATTTTATTCATTAAACTCATTACAGTTCAGTCTGCACTTATTCTGAATTTATTTCACTTGCAATCCTCATAATTGAATGATAGAAGAAAAATATTCCTTCTAACAAAGCATTTCGGAAAACTTATTAAAAGGAGGATTAGGACTCACTCGAAGTAATCTCATCATATTACAAACCCTATTAATTTGCAAATTGAGTACACTATTGATGACAATCGAGGTTCATCTTACAAGCAAAATATTCTACATGAAACTGATGATTAATTTTGAAATTTCAATAGAACCTAGCATCTCATTATTCGAAGAAAGAAATAATTATTTTGTCCCAAGAAAAATTTCTCTAACTTGTAATTCTTTCTTTTAAGATAACATATATATGGTGTAATGCCATACGTTTCAATCAGCTTAGATACTAAGTAAAACTTAATTATATTACAATTATATAATTATCTTGTTAGTTTCATGTGAATGATACAATTAAGGTAGGATAATTAGTTGTTTGAGAACCAAATAAATTGCTGGAACATGTATAGCATATTGCTGTAACTTCCTTAGTACCAATCCCATAGTGGCGCAATATCGGCAGCCAATATGAAAAAGTGGACATTTTGACCGAATTGGCACCAATATTAGCTTAAAACATTGGGGCAATATTACACGAATATTGGCGTTTCATTAACAAAATGTTCAATATAACACCAATATTAGTGTAATATTGTAATGAAAATATTTAGCCAATATTGCTAAATATTTTCATAAAAATATTACAAAATTGGCTATTTAGCCAATGTAACAAAATTGGCTATTTATTGGCCATGTAACATAATTTACATTAGCTATTTAGCCAATGTAATGCTAAAGTATACAATATTTGTTCAATATTGGACCCATATTAAATGCTACTAGGGATGTTTATTTTTAAATATTTGATACACTGTGTAAGAATCGCATCGCCAAACAATGTGATGTTTGGTAATTCCTGGCAACCCTACAGTTGAATGGAGAAGAGAGCGAACAATCATAACGGATTCTCGGCTTTGAGGTGTTGAAGATCCGGCTTTGAGGTGTGTAAAGTGTTTTAAAAGGTCAGTGTAGTTTATTAGAACACGAAACGAGCATGTTTGAGTTTTGCTTTTGGCTTGGAAAGCGGATGAAAGTGCTTAGCGCTGTACGGCAGATAAGTGTATGTAAAGTGTTCTTAATTTTCACAATCATAATTTCAATACTAAGAATCAACTTTTACTCCCTCTTCTCTTACAAGCTATTTATACTTAAATATAAATTCTATCGGTTCGAGATTATGGAATTCTTGTCCACCTTTCTTACAATCACTGAACTAAGAAAATAGTCTTAAGAAATACTTAAAGACATCTCTCTTACAAGTTTGATCAAATTGCTCATCTATTTTTTTATTTGTTATACCACTTGCATTCCTGCTAGTTGTTTCTAATTTACTTTGTTATAACTTTTTTCTGCCATCGACTATTGATTTCATGCTAGGATATTGTCAGTTTGAATTCATTTCTTCTTTATTTCTTTAATAATTCATTAAAATGCCCAAAATAACACTGCCGTTGCACTTTTTGTTAAATTTTCGTTTTTATTTAGTAACTAGATATATTTTTAAAGGCGGAAATGCGAAATGCGAAAAAAACAAAAATATTTCCAAAACTGTTAGTTCTAGAGTAATGTGGTTGATTTTATTGTTTTCATGGTCAAAATTTACGCGTAAAACAAGCATTTAATTAATACATTTGAGCATACGGAGTCTTTTATTACTTTCCTTATATACATAATGTATAAGGAAAGTATTGTGACTGGGTCGAAAATTCGAATTCGAGTTTTCGACGGGAGAGTACGTTTCAAGCATCCCTGATCACGAATCAAACATTTTTGAGGTAATGTGTGTGTGTCTGTGTGAAAGTATGTGTGTGTGTGTGTGTGTGTGTGTGTGTGTGGAGACGATATCTCACGAACGAATGGAGCGATTCGAATGAACTTTGGTACAAAAATCACAATCCGTGAATATTGGAAACCTATTGTTCTTAAACGAATCGAATGTTCAGAACTCCTAAATTTTCGAGTGAAATTTTGAAAAAATCATCAAAAATACAAAACCTTTAATAAAGTTACGCAAATAGACATTCGTTATGTAACTTTTCCATAGAAAACGATTGACATAAACTTTAGAACGCTAGAATGAACCGTTCTCGAGATATTGCACATTTTTCAAATAAATTTATCAAAAAATCCCGTAAATCAAAAAAACAATATTAATTGTTGAGAAACATGTTCACGTTTCATATGTAATATCATGCGATAAATTGGGTGACATCATTCTCGTGGATCTACCGCGTTCCATTCATGAGAAAAGATACGTTGAGTAATACATTTGTATTTGAACGCCAATAGTCATTTATCTGCTATAGGAATAGCTTATTTCTCCGTCTATAACTCTTGGCGAGATTTTGGCGACGAATTTGGTGGAATGTCGCCAACTTGGCGCCTTTTTGAAATGTTTTCAAATTAACAAAAATCGCGCCAAATGGTTAAAAATGACGCCAAATCAATGAAAATGATGGCTAATTGTCGAAAATTCAATATCTTGAAAATAATATAAGTATCTACTCTAAGAAAAACCTATTTTTTACTGTAAAAGTAGTAAATTCATTGCATTATATAAGAAAAGTCATGTGTTGCTTAGATCAGATTTTTTTAGATTGTGACGATTTTTGCGGATCATTTTGTAAAAAAAGGCAGAGACTTCAGGCCTAATTAATGCCCATTTTTCCATAGTTTTTTGCTAAACTTCATTCCTTTATAAAATGAAATTGTACCTATTGTGTGGCAAAATAAAGTTTATTTATTTATTTATAAAGTGAGAAAGTATTTGAGGTTTAATAAAATATTAAAAAAAAAATTATTGTTCTTATGGCTCAAATATACCATGGGTGGAGAGCGGGAACTTTAATGATTTTCTTGAGATTTCCATACTGAAAAAAATGGAAATGTTAATTGTTTTAATTTAGGATACAAAGCTTTTCGCGCTAATTAAAAAAAAATCTGATGTGAGCAGCACATACTTTTCCCTACAAACTCAAATTCATTTCCTCTTTATTTCTTTAATAATTCATTAAATTGCCCAAAATAACACTGACGTTGCACTTTTTATTAAATTTTCGTTTTTTTTTAGTGACCAGACATATTTTTAAAGGCCAAAAATGCGAAATGTAAAAAAAAAAAACTAAAATATTTCCGAAACGGTTAGTTCTAGAGTAATGTGGTTGATTTTATTGTTTTCATCGTCACAATTTACGCATAAAACAAGCATTTAATTAATACATTTGAGTGTGTATACGGAGTCTTTCATTTTAAATTTTTGCGATTTTTGCTGACCATTTTGTAAAAAAATGCAGATATTTTTTATCCAATCGTACTAAAATGTAATCATCACCAGCGTACTCTACAGGTGACTTATCAGCTAATTTTTGTGAAATTTGGTTCATTCGTTTTTTAGCTAGCGGGGATACATGCAATTTTTGCGGGCCATTTCGCAAAAGAAGGAATTTTTTTTTTATCTCGAATCATGCCAAAATCTAATTAGCATCAGAGTCACAAACAAGGGACTTACCTATAATATTTGCGAAATTTGGTCAATTAGTTCTTGAGTTAGTGTAGATACATACATTGTACACACACACACACACACACACACACACACACACACACACACACACACACACACACACACACACACACACACACACACACACATACACACACGCACACACACGAACAAACAAACACAAACACACAGCCAAATAAACCGCCCCCCCCCCAGACGTCACGCTAAAAATAGATTATTCGTGTTCTAGAGGACCCCAAAACACGCTAATCAGTTGAAAATTTCGAGTTGCGGTTTTCAACACGATTTCAATACTTTCCCTATGCATTACCATGTACTGCAGGGAAATTAACAATCATTAACAAATCTTTTAAAAATATATTTACTGCAGACGTTAAGACAAACATCCTATCCCTAGGAGTCTGTTCCCCAGCTACCTCTGGCCAACCAAGTTCACAGAGTGGTCCTCCAATTCATAGAAGTCTCATTAAAGAAATTCGAAATGTATTTCAAACTGTAGCATTTAATCAGATTATCTCTCTTATGCATAGAGAAAAGTAAATTATGAAAATATTTCAATTCAGTTTAATCCAAGAGCGAGAAACGTCGACGAAAAAGGATTTTACATTATTTGTTTAGCAGAATAACTTTCTGTTTTTCACAGGGTTACTGGAGCGTTCCATTCTGCGGATAGCTGGAGTGTATATTTTTGCAGTGATAAATCTGCAATATAAATGTTACAATATAAATGTTACATGATGCAATTAATAAATATAACTAAACGCGATGCGATTTGTATAGGGTTCCTTAATGCCATAGAAGTACTAAAACAAATTACACGGATCCTAAATAAACTCCCACTAATAAATAATTAAATAAGCGCTCACTACTTGTAATGAATGAAATAAGCTCCCACTACTTAGAATTAATAAAATAAGTGTTCGCTACTTATAAAATAAGCACCCACTATTTATAAATATTTAAAGCGCTCACTATTTATAAATAATCATATAAGCGCCCACTACTTATAAATAATTAAATAAGCGCTCAGTACTTGTAGTAGTAAATTAAATAAGCGTCTACTATTTATAATTAATAAAATAAGCGTTTGCTACTTATAAACACCTATTATTTATAAATAATTAAAACCCTTACTATTTATAAATGGTCATATAAGCGCCCACTACTTATAAATAATTAAATAAGCGCTCACTACTTGTAATAAATTAAATCAGCGCCCACTATTTATAATTAATAAAATAAGCGTTCGCAACTTATAAAATAAACGCCTACTATTTATAAATAATTAAAGCACTCACTATATTTATAAATAATCAAATAAGCGCCCGCTATACTTATAAATAATTAGATTAGTGCCCATTACTTAAATAATATATTTGAACAAAATATAAAACAGCTAATATTCGAAAACTGCAGGCTCCAAATCTCATGCGCTTTACTAAAAAAATAAATAAATACAAAAGGAAAATGTAATAAAAGTTAATATTAAAAATAAATAATCAATAAATATATAAATAAATAATTGCCAGTGGCTCCAGTCTGATGCAACTGAAAAGATTTCGTGTTAATAATTTTTGTAAAATATAACTTCAGTAATTAGATTAATATTCAGTATTAGATTTCAAGGAGTTACAAATTATTGCTGATTGTTTGTTCACAGCTACTGCTTTTAGTTTTTAAGATAAAAGCATTACAGACTTACACAGGAAAGATCAATCATGCGTAAAACATTGATTATGAAACACTTTCCAACTGAAATGCAATCCTCTGAATGTATCGCATCTCTAAAATGCGATACAGGCAGCGGTGATATGTTTTTAATTATCACATAGCTAAAATAATTTATTTTACTTGAAAATTTAAAACTCCATTGGAAAAAATTAATTTTATTCAAATGACGTCATCAAAGTATAAATCGTCTGGCTCTCTATGTAAAAGCAATGAATATTTCATTCATACGCTTTTAGTCCAGCCTCCATAGTTAAATAATTTTGCTTGAAAAAAAATTCATCAATTCTTATACAACTCATCTTACAATCGTTTGTTTACATTCCGTATCCATTAAAATTAGGATTCGTTATTTTTTAATTATCACAGTACTACAACAATTTATTTTACTTGGAAACTTAAAACCATGGAGGTAAAAGTACTTTCTAACTCCATGCTTAAAACTTCATCGAAAACGACAATGCTATAAAATGACCTGCTTCTCTATGTAAAATTAATAAATATTTCATTTATATCACCTATATTCAAGACTCCAGAGCTAAATAATTTTGCGTTAAAAAAATTCAGCAATTCTTATGCAACTCATCTTGCAGTGTGATGTGTTTACATTCAGCATACGTTAAAATTAGGCTTTGTTGTAGAACTAATCAAAGTTTGATAATCATTTAAACTAAAAAATATTGTAATTGCGTTGGCGCAGAATATAGATGCACAAAAAAAAAACTGCAAAAATTAAGCAGTTTTAGGACGGACACAACACTAAATATAAATTTTAAAGAACTTTAAAAATCACGTTATTTACTCTGGGAAATAAAGATGGATACCATATTCCATTTTGAAGTGGGTCACATGATCTCTTCATATTGTATGGATGTAATTTATATTTTAATTTTTATTTAAAAAAACTACCGAACATATTTTGCATATATTTTTTTGTATTCTTTATAGGATAATTTGAATATTTCCTAAAACTTCCAAATCAATTTGTGAATTTTAACTTCGCTTAAAAAATGTTTGAAAAATTAGTCCCACAGGGTTCAATGCATTTCATTTTTTCAACCCGGGTTCAATTCAAAACTAATTGGGTGATATTATTCATTTACATTCCCATACGTTCCACAGACCGTCTCAACAGGTCGTCAAACAGTTCGATACGCCTTTGCAAAAATTGCCTTTGCAAAATATTCTCTCTCTCTGTATATATATATATATATATATATATGTAATAAAAAGGTTTGAATGTTCAATGAAAGAAAAGTGAAAAGCAGTAACTGTAACTCGAAAAACCTAACTTTCTAACAAGCTTACAAAATAAAAGTATAAAACAGCAAATCTTCAAGCAAATGGAGAAAAAAAATACAAATTGCGAATCATCAAGTCTTAGAAAAGTATCAAAAACCAATACTTTTTTGATACTTTTTTGATACTTTTCTTAGGTTCGCAATTTTTTTTTTTTTCATTTGCTTGAAGATTTGCAGTTTTATACTTTTATTTTGTAAGTCTGTTAGAAAGTTAGGTTTTTCGTGTTACAGCTTTTCACTTTACTTTCAATGGATATTCAAACCTTTTTATTATTGAAATCATTTTATTTATTAGCTGTATTTGCGCAATAAATTAAATGAATTTTGCATTGTTCATTCCTATTTACTCATTTACTCATTTTTTACATTTGCATATTTGCAAAGTATCCTTGAAATTTTAAGTTTGCAACGGTATTTATAATATATACATATATATATATTTATATACATATATATATATATATATATATATACATATAACCGCACACAGGAATTATCAAGATAGAAAACATCAATCACACTTAGATGGCGCAAAACAGCACAAGGGAGAGGATTAAAATAATATTCCGAAAAGGAAAACGTAGATTTGAAGGCAATGTACCAAACAATGGTCGGGGGGGGGGCGGTTATGACCCCCCCCCCCCACCCCGGTTAGAGCAAGCTTTATGTCGCGACAACACTCCCGGAGAGCCGGTACATCAAAAAAGAAAGAATACAAATGTATCAAAATAAAAGAGGAAAGCCAGACGTAAAGATTATCAATTTAGACATAATGTACATATGAAGATAAAGAAGATATATATATATATATATATATATATATATATATATATATATACTATGTTATCTAAATAAAATAGTTTTTTATTAAAACTATTTCATTTAGATGATAGAGTGTTTTAAAATACTGAGTTTTAATTTTGAGAATATGTTCTTTAATGTGGTTCTCAGCGACAGTTGAAATGAAAATGTTCTCTAAATATATTAGAATAAATGATCACCGTGTACAGATAAAAAGGTGTTCTGCCCACATTAGCTTTTTTATTTCTTTTCCATAACCTACCTTTTATAATAAAGTATTAATATTAATACAATGTCGTAAGGACATTTTTGTGAATGTTTATACAAGCCAACTGCTTTTCTGACTTCTCTTATGGCAATTTTGATATTCTGAGAAAAACTGAACCGTTGCCAAAAAGCAGTTGGAAAACATAAGGAATAAAGTGAATGGAAAAGAAAAAAAACATTATTTTCCCACTCAAGCCTTTTTATCTCGCCGAAACTTCCGACGCATGCATAAAACACGGTAAATATTTTTAAGATCTTCGAAAGGAAAGAAATGAAACTGCAATACACCTAAGAAAACAAGCATAAAGAGATCTTAATTTTTCTGCTAAGCAACCAACCCTCGATATGATAATATTAGCCATTTCTGCCTACACTTCTTGAGTAGGGTTTGAAAAGTTGTCATTAAATGTGAAACTTAATAAAAGTATACATACTAAGAGTTCTATAACTGTATACTTAACTGAATACTTAACTGTATACTGATAACTGTATACTTAATAAGAGTTCTGAGTATTAAAAATTATATCGAATATTTTGTGTCACATATTTTCACATATGTCATATATTTTCATATGTTATGTATTACTTTTTTACATGTCACATATTTTTGTATGTTACATATCATATTTTCATGTATCACATATTTTCGTATGTTACGTATCGTACTTTCATATGTCACATTTTTTCGCATAAATTTTACTACTTTCCATATATACATAGTATAATGCATAAGGAAGGTATTGTGACGAGATCGAAAATTTTAATTCGAGTTTCTGACGGAAGAGCACGTTTCAAGCATCCTTGAATTGGAATTGAACGGTTTTGAGGTAATGTCCCTGCGTGAATGCGAGTGTGTGTGAAAGTATGGATGCTATATAATACGAACAAGTTGAGAGTTTCGAACGAAATTTAATACACATATTGCAATCCATGAATACTGGAACCCTATTAATTTTAATCGCAATCGAGTGTTTGGATAATTCCTCCCCCGCAAGTTTCCAAAGAAATTTTGAAAAAACAGAATCTTCAATAATGCTGCATAAATCATATTTTATTATGTAGTTATTAGAAAACAAATGATACAGACTTAGAAAGCTAGCATGAAATGCTGTTGAAATACATCTCATTTTCCAAATAAGTATATAAATAAATCACATAAACAGTATTAAGTAAAAACAGTATAAGATACTACAAAGAAGTATTAACTATTGTGAAATATGTTCACTTTTCATATGTAATATTTTGCGACAAATGTGTTAATGTTATTCTGGTGGATCTAGCTCGTTCTATTCACTACAGAAAATTCTTTGAGTAATAGTTTTATATTTTGACGCCTAGAAATTCGCCAATAGTCATTTATATATAAGAGATATTATGTACGTTTGTGTGTAAAGCTTGGTGATTGGCCACATTCACGACTCATTTAGCGAAATATCGCCAACTTTGCGATATTTCGGTCAGATTGACGAAAATATCGTCAAATTAAAAAAAACCCCATAAATTAAACGATTAAAATATTTTAATCTATTGACGCTATTGCTTTTGTGGACGAATGATTGCCAATTGCCAATTTAGAGTAATGCGAAATATAAGCTAATTGGGTACTTTGATATAGTTTTACAATATAAAAGCTCCAAAGAAAAGTTTCAAATGTACAATCCAACGTTAAAAACATTGTGCCGTGGTTTCCATACATCATTTATTCATTGTGAATGAAGTAAATTCCTTGCTTTAAATAAGGAAAATCATGTGCTGGCCTCATCATATTTATACTTGCTACTACTAGATATAATATACTATAGAGAAAGTATTGTTTTCACGGAAATTTTCGAATTCGAGAGTTTGATGCTAATATATGTTTTAAGACCTCCTGAACGCGTGTTGACTATTTTTGGATTGATGCCCGTCTGTCGATCTGTGGTCGATTTCCCGCGTATATCATAGAGGTCATAAGGCCACAAATATCAATGGATTTTCACGAAACTTTACATCAGGTTTTGCTATAAAATGTATAAAACTAGATAGATATTTCCTTAATTCGAACAAAAATTGGAAATGCAATCGACGTTTTATATATTTTGACATGATGGCATAAGGCACATTTGACATAATTATGCATAAAAAGGGTTTATTTGAGGTTCAATGATCACGTGATTTACTAGTTTCAAATACTGTTGTGAAAAATGAAAAATAGCCGTAATACAATTTTTGTTTGTGACGTCTTTTGCCTTTCACGGAGAAAATCCACCCGCCGGGGGGGGGGGGGGGAAGGTACACTGCCAAGTCTGGCATTACTTGAATATATATGGTATTAATTGGATATTTTGTGAAACTCTTTAAAGTGAAAGGTAACACGCTATAATTGTAATTTATGGACCCACAACACCGATTTTTCAAAATTGTTCTTTGTAAAATTAAAAAAAAATGTTACTAAAATATAGATTTTGATATGAGAAAGTCGGGTTGAGGTAAACTCCAGTTAACTCATTTTAGGGAGTATAAAAATAATGATGAGTTTATAGCAAATGCCATATTTTAAGAATTTTTACAAACATATAAAAGCATAATTTTTTTTATGCGTCAAGTGGTTAAATTTTTCATGCAAGGATGAAAATCCTTTTAGTAGCGTAAAATGAATGGGTCAGAAATTTATAAGGCAGACTGTAGAAAACAATGAAGCTACGATTGCCATTTAGATTAATAGCTATGTTTCCCCTAAAACAAAGTATTTAATTACTTTAAAACACTCGTTACAAAGATTAAATTTCTGCTAATTACAAAATTGACTATTCATCAATTGAAAGGCTACGATCTAATGCATTTTATGCATATAAAAGTAAAACTCTGTAGTTTGATTTTAAACATTATATCGCAGGTGTCTGATATGAAATATTTTTACACAGTAGTTTTATGCACACAGTAGTTCGATGTTATTGTTAAGATCCAGACCGTCCAATCCACCAGAAAGGTCTAAGATAACTGTTTGGACGGCCGGGAAGTGGCACCCAATTTAGACTAGAACCCAGTGGGGATGGCATCCACGGCGACCGTACTCTCCTTCCCCTATCACCAACCTCTTGAAAGGACTTACGGACCCACATGTTTAACGTGATCGTACTTCGCGTGAACACGGCGGCAGTTTTGGCACTGGCGGGAACTATCGAGTGCAATTCCCGGGCGGGGGGGGGGGGAGGCTACCACCAATGGGCTACCGCGTCCTACAGTAGTTCGATGTTGTTGTTGTTGAGACCCAGACCGTCCGACCTACCAGAAAGGTGTAAGGTAATCGTTTGAACGGCCGGGAAGTGCCACCCAATTTTGACCGGAACCCAATGGGAGAGGCATTCACAGGGACCGTACCCTTCTTCCCCTACCACTAGCCTCTCGGAAGGACTTACGGACCCACATGTTTAACGTGATCATACTCCGCATGAACACGGCGGCAGTTGTGGCAGCGTGCAAATCCAGCGCGTAAACCACCGGGCCCGAAATGTGCCAACAGCACGCGGTGTTCCCAGGTGGTCACCCACTCATGTACTAACCGCGCCCGATGCTGCTTGACTTCGGTGATCTAAAGAGAACCGGTGTTTTCAGCACGGTAGGGCCGTTGGCTCACAGTAGTTCGATGTGAAATATCTTATCGCAGTAGTTTAATGTCAAGCGTTTTGTCTCAATAGTTTGATATGCACGGTAGTTCGATGTAAAACATTTTAACGCGGATGTTTGGCGTCAGAAATTGTCTATCAGTAATTTGATGTACATAGCAGTTCGACGTGTAACATAACACCGAATCAGTTTAATGTGAAATATACATATTTCAGTAGTTTAAAGTACAAACTTCTGAAATATACTCTGTTGCAATATATATATACTTTAAACTAACATATTTCAGTAGTTTAAAGTACAAACTTCTGAAATATACTCTGTTGCAATATATATATATATATATATATATATATATATATGTATGTATATATATATATATATATATATATATATATACAATATACGACAAGTGCTATACGCAATAACAAAGATGTAAATTAATATTACCAAGGAACAGGCGCAAATGCTGCTCTTTAATCCGAAGTAAATATACAATTGAAATCAAAAAAGAGGATAAAGTTCAATGGAGGGGAAACCAAATACAATGCATACAATGGCAGAGGAGGATTGCGACTCCTCAATCGCGTTTAAAGCTGCTTTTCCAGCCCGGGCAAACGCTCACGGAACCAATGCATTGCAAAGGTTGATCCCCCATACGTGCCTAGTCAGAAGCACCCAAACATGGAGAAACAGACCACCGAGAATGGAAGTCAAGAAACGCCCAAATGAAGAAACACAAAATCTCCTATTATATAAGTAACTATGCGCATGTGCAAGTCTTCAAGTGATATGCAGAAACTATCTCAATTCAGAAAAATCCGTTTTGAATGAATTTGCTTCATTTTTATTGTTGAAAAATGAATTATAATATTTCTTCAGGAAATTAACTGGGTAATTCTTTCTTAATGCTTCTAATAGTATCCCCTTGTTACTGGATATGCAATCCTTTGCAAAAGTGTTGCAAATTTGGTTTCTTTTGAAATGTCCCAAAAGTATATTTCTAAAAATAAATCTTGAAAGGTTCGTTTTCCAATTGATGATATGGTTAATTTTTATTCCATAACTTGTTCTTTTGTCGTGTAGACTCGTATAAATTCCATTCCTTGTATTGTACTTAATGGTGATATCCAAGAAATTCACCGATCCATCCTCTGCACGTTTATTTTCAACCAATTCCAAGCCATTGGGGTAAAAATCGAATTCCAATACTGGTGCATTTTCATAATATCCATACAGCACATCATCAACATAACGAAAGTACGGTATCTCATATAATAGGTGTGTTCCATGCTCATATTTAGTGAGATATATGTCAGCCAATATTGATGAGCAACCTCCTCCCATTGGAATTCCTTTAATCTGTTTATAATAGCATTTTCCGTCAAAAAGTATATTTTCCCTCAAAACCAGATTGATAAGGTCCATATATTTGCGATATGTAATGTACTCTTTCAAATCATGTAACTCATGTAATTCCTTCAATATAAAGTAAAGTTGTGCAATATCAATATTATTGAAAAGATCGCGAAAATCATAACTTCTGAATCGCAATTCCTTGTCACAGAATTTAAGTCTTTTAATGACATCATGGCTGTTCTTGATAATAACAGTTCCCTGCTTTTGAAGGTGAATCATAACTTGCTTCAGGATATTTAAAAGTTTTAAGTTAGCAATGGTCAAATAAGTTCCGCATCCTACGGTGACAGTGCCGAATTTAACGGGTTCCTTATGCAAGTTTGGTAAAAGCACTAAATAAGGGAACTTAACACTTTTAAGATCAATGTCAATTCTTTTGTATAAGGCTTTGATCCGATTGGTCAATGCACATAGTTACTTATATAATAGGAGATTTTGTGTTTCTTCATTTGTGCGTTTCTTGACTTCCATTCTCGGTGGTCTGTTTCTCCATGTTTGGGTGCTTCTGACTAGGCACGTATGGGGGATCAACCTTTGCAATGCATTGGTTCCGTGAGCGTTTGCCCGGGCTGGAAAAACAGCTTTAAACGGAATTGAGGAGTCGCAATCCTCCTCTGCCATTATATGCATTGTATTTGGTTTCCCCTCCATTGAACTTTATCCTCTTTTCTGATTTCAATTATATATATATATATATAAATATATATATATATATATATATATATATATATATATATATATATATATATATATATATATATATATATATATATATATATACATATATATTGATTGTATATATATATATATATATATATTATTAAATATATTAAATATATAGATTGTATATATATATATATATATTAAAAAGTTGATTAAGAAATGGTGGCAACAAGAAGATGGCATTTTAGGAAGTAGTAAATTCTCTCCTTGTAGCTATAAAAACCAATACTCCGTGTGCTGCGTCAATCGATTAAGCTACTCATGTCCCTCTGCGGAAGATTCTACCACATATGCTGCAATTGATCAGCTAAATTCAGTGGTATTCTGACAAGGCTGCAATTACCGTTCCAGTATGTCCCAGACGTGTTCTATTAGTGTTAGGTCATATTGGTGTTAGGTCAGATTGGTGTTATGTCACATTGGTGTTAGGTCTAAGATTTAACGCTCTCCATTAGCTATTGGTATAGACGTAGGTCCTCTCCTGACTGTACGAAGAGTTTTTTGTCTGATGCATCCTGAGGCTCTGTGACGGTTACATATGCATTCTCCGATCCACTGTTGTCAACACCAATCAACTACCATATCTTTTCGATCAAGATGGCAGGTGATACTACTATTGAATCAGCTTTCCTTAGGCCTATGGGGCTACCGACCATGGGAGGGCATTAAATATTGGGAGACATTGTTGAAAAAGTCGTGCATTATGTGATCGAGCGTTGTCTTGTTGGTAAATGGAACCTAGGCGGCTTACCATCAGAGGCCGAATAATTAGCTACAGAATATCGTCGACATAAAAGCAAGCCACCAGATTGGCTTGTAGCACAACTAGATGAGATCGACTGCCCCACTAGATCGCTCCTTATACTGCCACACCACGATTGATGGCCGTTTGACTCTCGACTGCAAAAGCATGAACGGAACGCTAGTGAGTCCTTCTCCACAGACGTATGCGATGGTCATCAGCACAGAGAGAGAAGTGGGGTTTGAAATGGGGCTCGCGAAACGAGCTCTAGGGCTGGTGAATGTCAGTTAACAAGGGACTGCAAGACCTACAGTTATAACATTTTTTGCCGTTTTATCCTAATACAGTAAGTTATTGTTCTTAATAGCAGATGGCACAAAAGTTTTCGTCATGCAGGCTCAACGAGCACCAAGAAGTAGAGGACGAAGTCTCCCAACACGCGAAGCGATAATCGGAGTTGGCGAACGTAGCGATTGGGGGAATGCTCTTGGTGACATTGTTCGCGAAGTTAAGGGAGTTGGCGAGCGTCTGCTAATAATGAGACGCTCACGCTTGCGGCGAGCTGCGGTTAATGAGTTTCAGTCAATGGAGGACAGGATTCTGGGGCGAGCTTGGGACACTTAGGCGATCGTGTGCGCCGTCCGAATTGAAAGAGCTTGCGAAGCGAGCTCTAGGGCTTGTAAATATCAGTTAACAAGGGATGGTCCCTAAGGGAAGCATTACACCCCCGTAGCAAGCGACACGAAAATGCTCGCGGAGCTAACTGAGCCAGCGTCAGCGAGTAGGAACCAAAGTCTCCCGACTCGCAAATCCAGTTACGGGGGTGAATGAGCGGCATCCAATGGAGGGCAGAGCCCCGGTGTTCATTGAGCGTCAGCGATTAGGAGGTGAAGCCTTCCGACTCGAGAATCGAGTTACGGGGGCTAATGATCTGTAACCAATGAAGAGCGGATACTGCGAGCGTCAGTGAGCATGGGACACGTAGGCATTCATATGCGCTGTCCACATTGGAAGAGCTAGAGTAACGTGTTCTAGGGATGGTGAATATCAGTCAACAAGGACTGTATTCATTGCATATCCAGTGCTCGAGAAGCGAGTTAAGGGGTTTGGCAAGCGTAACGAGCAGGGGGCGGAGCTTCCAGTTTAATATATAGAAATATTTATTTATTGACGAAAATTTTGCTTTTATATTAAATGAGGTTTAAAACAGTTTTATTAAAAATGTATTTCCTAAAACAATATTAATTATGAAGAAAATAAAGACAACATATGCTCATGTACAATATATTAATTAAAAAAAAACTCCATTACTCCATTATATTGATTACATGAATATTAAAAACTAGCAAAAATGGAATAATTGTGCTTGGTAAACATTTTTGTAATTTAATTAGATAATTTGATGTAATTAACTCTATAATCGTGTTACAAGTATTTTTAAAAATGCATTTTTTGCAACGTAGTCTTATTATTTTCACGTATTTTATGCAATTACCTGCAATCATTTTTAAAGTTATATTTCATTGTATAACTAGAACAAATTACTTGACGTTTCCCTGTAAAATAAAAGCCCAATAATTCTCAGCACACCAAGCGCGCTGTCTTTAAAGCAAAAAATAAATAAAATAATAAATAAATAAAAAATATATTCTCCGTAAAGCATAAAACAAAAGTTTCAAAACCTCTCTCCGGAAGTTTCTTCCCGAATACAAAGAACCCACACATTACGCGCAACTCGCAAACCTCTTTTTAAAATGGATCTGATCCATAAAGGGGTAACACTAAATCTCCGTTGAAATGCAAGATGGTCCATTATGATGACTAAATGCGATCACTTAAAAATTTACAAAAATTAAAATTACTTAGAATGAAATCGAAATTTCTTTTGCTATAATGCTGAGATATACAAGGTAGGATCAAAAAGGTCGGAGACTGTGCTGATATTTCCAACCCCGATTGGAAAAGAGGGGGACTATTTCACCGTGGCATAGAGAAACATGTGACGCGAGATGTGAAAAGGAAGAAGCAGGTCTGCAGTGCAGGGTTTTTCCAGACAATGCGTATCAACTGTAGTCGTTCGCTTTCGTAGAAAATGGAAATGACGTTTGAAGAACAACTTGCTCTTGAAGAGACACCTGTTGCAGCAGGTGAAATGTTTCTGTCGGCGATTTCCCCAAACTCTGGCAGAATTTGATATTCACACGTTGTTCTTCAAACCCCATTTCCATTTTTGATGAACGCGAAGGACTACAGTTCACTGACACGCATTGTCTGGAAAAACACCTGCTTCTTCCTTTTCACATCTCGCGCCACATGTGCCTCTACGCCACGGAAAATAGTTCCCATCTCCTCCAATCAGGGTTGGAGATATCAGCACAGTCTCCGAATTTTTTTATCCTAGCTTGTATGGGGAAATTTTAATCAAATTATAGAAATGCGTTAATCTTCGTGTTTCGGATACGAAGTTATACATATCCGATTATGTACAAAATGCAAATTTCGATGTATTGCAAATATAAATAAATAAATATGAAGAAATTGTCAGATGGATTCATTTCTAATATTGTTGGAAGGAACGGCCTTTGACATTCCCTATGGTGGTCCAAGATGGAAAGCATGTTATAATATTTTAGGTCGCTAAATAATCGTCTTGTGCGCATTGGTCAAAATCGTTATAAATCGGGATAAAGCATAAAATAACAACAACAAAAAAAACTAATTCGAAATTCAAATATAATGCCGAAGTACACCATAATACCTGTAAGCCAAATTTCATGGTCGTATGAAGCTTCTATTTCCCGGTACAGCCTGCACACACACACACACACACATACAACTTTATTATATTTGGAGTAAGCAATTATCAACTGAGCTGTGAAACACAAATCTCTCTGATCTGGCTATATTACGTACTGGCTATACATTTGGGATGAAATTCTTACTTATGGATGAAATGGACAGTATAATCAATTCCTTCAGATTTCAAATAGAAAGGAAACTTCCGATCTAAACAATTTCATTATTCACTACCTTTTGGTGTGAATAGCATCTATGCTTGCGTTCTGCGACGGAAAACGTTGCGTTACTAAAAATGTAAATATTTTTTGATGCTTTTACTTTTGAACTTAATGGATAAAAATATAAATGTTTTCTTTTTTTTTATTTTGTCGGGAAATAGGGTGTTTGCTTGAGTCAGTGTTTTTTTTTTTCATTTTCTTTAGTTTTACTCGAAATATCTTCGACACTGCGCAAGATAGATATAAATAGTAAACAACAAAAATATGTATTAGGAAAATTAGTTTCTAAATATATATTTATTTTTTAAAAACACTTTTATAGTTTTCGAGTAACTGAATTGTCTTCCTATTTTTTTCATGTTTTTTTTCATTGTTTTTAGTTTTACTCGAAATATCTTCGAAACTGTGCAAGATAGATATAAATAGTAAACACCAAAAATATATACATTAGGAAAATTGGTTTCTAAATATATGTTCATTTTAAAAAAAAAAACTTTTAGAGTTTTCGAGTAATCGTATTTTCTAGTTGATGATTGAAAATTTTATGTTTTTCAAGTTTGTAAGGAATAACTCAACTAAAAGTGCTGGCTATAAAACTAAACAAAAAGTGTAAGTATAAGCAAGAATTTGTAGCCCTTTAAACGTCCTAAAAGTGTATCTAATTGCAATTTGAATCGAACTTTAAGTTTTTTAACTACTGTGGTTTTAATTTTGATATTTTAATTCTTTAATGGGGTTTTTCCAATGGATGGGAACGTTGTGATATTTAAAATGCCACAATTGTTACAGCGCAATCTGCTTCTTTACTCCTTTCTGAAATATTGGTGCATAACCACGATATATTTTATTTTGTTTAGAGAATTATGATGTTAAATGAATTTATGGATTCTAAATATGTTTAATGGTTGGTGAGGTTTGAACAGAATAGATGAAAATATGCGTATTCAAGTGCGCATTCTATTGATGAAACTATTGATGTTGTTGTTGAAACCCAGACCTTCCGACTTACCAGAAAGGTGTAAGGTAACTGTTTGGACGGCCGGAAAGTTCCACCCAATTTAGACCGGAACCCAGTGGGGGAAGCATCCACAGGGACCGTACCCTCCTTCCCCTACCACCAACCTCTCGGAAGGACTTACGGACCCACATGGTTAACGTGATTGCACTCCGCGTGAACACGAGAAATATATTGATGTGAATGAAATCTATTGATGTGAAATCTATTAATGTGAATGAAATTTGTATGTAAAGTCTATGGTTTGAGTAATCAGATGAAATCGGTGCGAAAACTAAAAGTGCTAGCTAGCTATAAACATTTAGCGAGTAATTTATAGCTCTTTGAAAACCTGTAAATAATTGAAAACCTGTAAATGCGTTTGAGAAATACGAATGAACTTATGAAGTTCAATTTTACAAAATATTATTCATGTAAAACCATTTCAACTCCATCAGACTGAAGTTGCCACTGATGTTTTTATCAAAATATGAACAACCTCTGGACTTAGGAACTTAAAATAGAGACCAAATTCTAAGTAGAGCTATCTCTAGCCTACCCATACAATTTCGTGAAATGTGATATATCCGCTCTCCCGTGACAATAAGGCAAACACACATATGCAGACGTTTTTAAATTTATTTATATAGATTCTTACTCATCAGAGAATGCTTTACAACTTTGTCAGTGGCATTTTTTCTCTCTCGGTATATTGCCGAATCAGGGTTTCTATCTTCTTCAATCCTCCGCTAAGGGAGCTGCAGTCATTTTTATTCGATCAAGCATAGTCTATGTGTACTGTAGATAGACCTGAAGTGCACACAATCAAGAACCTTTTGTTCCGAAGTTATTTAATCGCTTAAGGTCTTTGCTTGGAACCCTGTATTTTATTTAAAATAAATATTCATTTGCTACAGAGAAAACTGATTTAAAGTAGAAAACTAAGTTGGGATACTTATTTAAAATCCTAATAAAACATTTAACTCGTTTAAAATGTAAGAAAGACAAATTTAACGTTATAAATTTCCAAAAACTCTAAGAGAATAAATAATTCCTTTCTTGTCTTAGATATAAAGGCATTGTAAATATTTAAAGATTCAGTTCTCTTTCAAAATATATCTTCTTGCATTTTAAATTTTATACAGTTAACAAATAATATGCCTTTATTTTAGTTTTCATATGTTCTACAAACGTTAATGCTTTTACCACTTCTAAAAGAATAATTTTGTAAAAGAGTTATTATAAAAGAATTAACGACTAACTTAATAAAAATATTTAAATGTTTAATGTGTTATGTGTTTCCTCCCACTTTTGGATATTTTTTAATAATAATTATAAATGTTTAAATATTTATATTTAAAAAAATTTGATGTGGGTAACACATGGCTAATATATAATTCAAATGAAATATATATATAAATATATTATATATATGACTAGTATATAATTCCAATGAAATTACTTTTTTCAAAAAAAAAGAAAACGTTGCATAAGATCCACAGCATAAAATTTTAACGTTGAATTGTGCATTTATCTTGCATTTATTGTGCAACTCTAAATTGACAATTATCAATATTGATACCATATATACTAAAATATTTTCATAATTAATTCATCATTTTAGCGTCAATTTTGTTCATTTAACATCATGTTTTCAGTTTTGAAGCCACTTTCGTCAAACAAGAGTGAAATATCACTAGCTTGGCGATAATTCGTTAAATTCGTCGCCAAGTTTGTATTGACAAGCGGTACAGACAAACGGATAGAAGAGCTTTTCTTATAAATGACTATTGGAGAATTATTAGGCGTCAAAATACAAAACTATTACCCTAAGTATCTTTTCTCGTTAATGAAAGGAACTACATCTACAAGAATGATGTTAACAAATTTATCGAATAATATTACATATGGAAATTGAACATATTTCACAACAGTTAATATTTTTTTTAATTTTATGTATTTTTTTTGATAAATTTAATTAAAAATGCTTGTTAGCTCACTAAAGTTCTCTAAAGTATTTTTTAAAGCTCTCTAAAGTTCTCTAAAATATTTTCTAAAGCTCTCTAAAGTATCAGTCGTTTTCTAATGAAAAATTACATAATATATTATCATTTATGAACATTATTAAAAGTTCCGATGTTTAATGAATTTTTCAGAATTTTATTGAAAAAATTTGGGTGTGTCTTAAACATTCGATTGCATCTGAAATCAGTATATCTTCAGGCATATCCTAATTTTAATATGTGTACTAAATTTCGTTCTAAACGCTCCATCCGTTCGTAAGATATCGCATCCACAGACTCACCAAAAATTATACATGACATACACATACACACAGACATCCCCATATTAACGAAGCTAGATTCGTGTTCAGGGATGTTTGGATCGCGTTCTTTCGACGAAAAGCCGAATTTGAATTTTTGACCCCGACACAATATTTTCTCTCTACATTATACTAGGTGTATAATTAAAGTAACTTGTACCCAAAGTGTTAAAATGAATGTTCTGATTTTGATTGCGATGGTTGTGGTATCTCTGGCCAACATTGCAGCGACACTAACAAGAAAGTTCAATCATGCTTAAAGCATTGATTATGAAACACTTTCCAACTTCAATGCAAATTTATTTAAACATGGCTAAAATGCAATACATTCCTCGGTAATATTTTAAAACGTATCACAATACTACATTAATTTATTATATTTGAAAATTTAAACCTTCATCGAAAAAAATGAACTTCATTCAAATGACGGCATTGAAATATAAATTGCCTGGTTTAAATATCTCTAAAATGTGATACATTCCTCGGTAATAATTTTAGAATTATCATAATACTAAGATAATTTATTATATTTGAAAACTCCATCGAAAACAACTGAAATTTATTCAAATGACATCATAGAAAAAATAACACTCCTGGCTATCTTTATAAAAGCAGCATTTCATTCATAAATAATTTCCCATTCATGTCATTCATCACAATACTATAATAATATATTTTATTTAAAAATTAAGACCATCGAGCTACAAGTAATTAAACTCTATGCGCAAAACTTCATCGAAAAAAATCGTCCTTCTGTTTGTAAAATCAATGAATATGTCATTCATATCAGCTACGCAGACTCCATGAAATAAATGATTTTGTGTTAAAAAAATACAGCAATTCTAATACAACTCATTCTACATATTTTGTTGTTTACATTTTACATAGGTGAAAAATAGGCTTCGTTGTAGAAAAAATCAAATTTGGATGAGCATTTAAACTCAAATATATTGTAATTGCGTTGTTTCAGTATGTAGATGCACAGAATTTAAGCGAAAATAAAGTAGTTTTTGGACGGATACAACACTCAATATGAATTAAAAAGAATAAAAACCACGATTTTGAGACAAGATGGATGCCATATATCATTTTGAAGTGGGTCGCATGATTTTTTCATATCATGGTCACGTGATCGCTTCATATAAGAGGTGTTATTATTATTTTAATTTTTATTTAAAAGACTACAGAATATATTTCGCTGAATTTTGTTTTATGTGTTCTATGGAACAATTTGAATATTACCTAAAATTTTTGAAGCAATTTGTGAATTTTAAATCCGCTTAAAAAATGTTTGAAAAATTAGATCCCATAGGGCTCAATGTATTTCATTTTTTCAACCCGGGTTCAATCCAAAACTAATTGGGTGATATTATTCATTTATAGTCCCATAAATCCTACAGACCGTCTGAAAAACATACTAAAATTTCATTTTGATTAAGTCATTTTTACGGCAGTTATCGTGCTAACGGACAGACAGACAGACAGACAGACAGAAAGGACATAGTCATAAACACTTTTCAACTTTGTTGAAAAGTGATAAAAATGTAAACACTTTGGACGCTTATATCTCCGAACCTAATGTAAAAAATATTACTTTTTTGTCGAAAATAGGGAATTATTTATGAATATTAAAATATAATATTAATCTTTTAATATTATAAACTTTTTCCATAAAACATAAAAACTTTTTGTTTGAGTGACTTCAAATTTTAATTAAATAAAATTTAAATGACATTAAATCGAATTTTTAAAATCTGCTGTGGCTGTACATGACTTTCTCTATATAATGCAAAAAATTTACTTCTTTCACAGTGTAATCTATATAAATGAAATTGAAAATCTGTCTGTCTGTCTGTCTGTCTGTTTGTCTCATCATCACGGGAGAATGGCTGTATGTAGTCCATGTTTGGAGTTTCCATAACCAGTGGTTCTCGAGATATTAGTGAAAAACTAATATTTCGTTTGCCTCATTATCACGAGAGAACGGCTGAATCGAATTTAATGAAATTTTGTGAGTAGCCTTAAAATAGCCTCCCATAAATTTTGCCCAAGTTTCGAGTTTCTAATACCAGGGGTTGTCGAGATATTAATGAAAAACGGAACTTTATCCTAGGAGATCTACTCTCTAACTCCGTGGTTTATCCAAACGGAAAGGATGAAAATCGTTTGTTTAAAACGTCAACGTGAATTAAAACTTCATTTCTGAGCTTAGTGCTGGATTTTTGCATTAATTAGTCACTATCTGAAAGCATGAATTGTTTGAAACATGAATTTTAATGGAAAATCAAATTCCATGTTCAAGCATTTACTAAACAGTGGAAAGTATGAAGACATCAAAAAGGTTATTATTTTTGCATTTTATGGGGAAGAGATCAAAATGGTTATTTAATTTCGCAGTTTATGAGGAAGATTCTTTATTATATTATGTTGCTCAACAACGCAATTAAATTAAATGTGTTTCTTAATATTTGTTATTATTTTTTCTATTTGAATAATAAATAAATAGAAGTATGAATATATTTTGTAAATGAACGGTTTGATTTTTCTTTTAATTATATTAATTACGGACTATATACATCACTTTCATTTATTTTGGCAAAGAGTTTTTTAGCTTTTATATTGTGTTTAGCTAATAAACTAATTATTATTTTTGCATTTTATGGGGAAGAGATCAAAATGGTTATTTAATTTCGCAGTTTATGAGGAAGATTCTTTATTATATTATGTTGCTCAGCAACTCAATTCAATTAAATGTGTTTCTTAATATTTGTTATTATTTTTTCTATTTGAATAATAAATAAATAGATGTAAAAATATATTTTGTAAATGAACGGTTTGATTTTTCTTTCAATTATATTAATTACGGACTACATACATCACTTTCATTTATTTTGACAAAGAGTTTTTAAGCTTTTATATTGTGTTTAGCTAATAAACTCATACTGTGTTTACCAATAAATTCATTTATCCGATTGTTGAAACAGAAAAGAGTAGAAAGGGTATATCTTATAATACAATTTTAGTGTTTGCATTTAGTATATACAAACGGGATCAGGATATTTTATCTTCAGATCTGCAATTTCAGAGCTACGAATTTGGCGAAATATCGCTAACTTGGCAACTTTTCTTAAACTTTTCCAAATTGACGGAAATGTCGCCAAATTGCTAAAAACGATGCAAATCAATGAAATTAAATTCGTTTTTTTAGAAGACAGTACTGAAATGATATTTCGGTAGCATTTGTGGGTCAGTCTATCCATCCTACTTAGTAACACATTTATCGAATTTTTAAAATATCAACAAATTGATAAAAATGTTTGTGAATCTATAAAAATGTCATGAAATTGCGCTTAATAAATGAAATTAATTGTGTTTTGTTAGGGGATAATATTATGATGATGTTTCGTCAATTTGTCGCAAAATGGGACTATCAGTTTTACAGTCCCACTTGGCGATAAATTTGGCGATTTTTTAAGTTATCGCTAAATTGAAGAAAATATCGCCAAACCCTTCATGGAGATAACATTATTCAGACAATATGATTTCCATCAATTTATTTGAAGCACCTCATATCATATCGTTTAGCAATGGATGTAAATCCAATGTGTTATGTGGCATACGATTTTAATTAAGTCTTTTTCAATTTGAATAATAAAGATAAGTATATAAAATAAATTTCATTGGCATTGCATTTTTGACTGGATAATATCGATTACGGTCTTTAGGTTACATATTATTATTATTGATATTATCGGGGATTATTGATTCAGGGATTATTGATATTTTCAAATTATTATACCATTGTTTTATTATGACAAAAATTGTTGAAACTAACATATTGTACGTTGTGCGAGTAATCTTCTATAAATGCGTGTTATCTTCTAATCTACGAGAATATAAGTAGTACAGGCATATAGGCATATATTTTGATATATATTGGCATATATTGGAATCAATTACGACCTTCTGGAATAAAGATTGCGGGGATAATTGAAATTTTCAATTTATAATGTCATCTGTTTTATTTCGGCAAAGATTTTTTAGACTCATATTGTAATAAAGGTAATCTTCTACTAACATACAGGCATATTTTCTAATCTGCGACAATATAAGTAGTATGGGAATATATATATATATATAAATAAATATATATATATATATATATATATATATATATATATATATATATATATATATATATATATATATATATATATATATATATATATATATATATATATTTATAAGACTCATATGAAAAAGAGAGGGGAAATGACCAAATGCAAGGCATAAAATGGTAGAGGGGGATGGCGACCCCTCTTTCCCGTTTAAAAGACTGCTTTTATGCCCGGGCAACACTCACGGTACCAATGCCATGCAGAAGCCATACTTCCGTAAATGTGTCAAATCAAAAACACTCGAAAAAGTGCAAAGAAAACAAATAGGAATCGACCAGGATCGCAAGGGAAAGAATGGAAATGCAGCAAATGCCCCTGTCGGTTACGATGGAGTGCATCATATATAACAGAAGTCCACGCATGCGCTATTCGTTATTTTCACTTTCATCGTTCTATACCTCTGCCATATCCTTTAAGTAAGCATTTTCTCCCTTTTGCACTTTTTCGAGTGTTTTTGATTTGACACATTTACGGAAGTATGGCTTCTGCATGGCATTGGTACCGTGAGTGTTGCCCGGGCATAAAAGCAGTCTTTTAAACGGGAAAGAGGGGTCGCCATCCCCCTCTACCATTTTATGCCTTGCATTTGGTCATTTCCCCTCTCTTTTTCATATGAGTCTTGTATGTTACTTTAGGAGAATGTGCTGCATTGCGCCAACTTCTGGAGAAAAATTGGATAACTGTGAAATAATTTTATTTTAATATGTTTACTATGCTATATATATATATTTATATATATATATATATATATATATATATATATATATATATATATATATATATATATATATTCCCATATAATTTTAGTGCTTTCATTCTGGCATATATTGGAATCAATTACGGGTTTATTGATATTTTCAATTTATACATGTAATCTACTAATACAGGTTATATCTTCTAATATTCGAGTATATAAATACTATGGGTCCCATAAAATTTTAGCACCGTTATTTTGAATATAGTGATTCAATTTCATAGTATATTTGCTTTCGAAAGGGGCCAGGATGTTTTATTCTTCAGATTTGCCCGTGACGATAATCTTGCATGATGAGAACAGATATTCATAAACTTCTCTTTAGGAGCAATAAATTTAATATTTTAACATAATTTGCATATGATTCTGAATTATAAGTTTCTTTATATTTTATACTCCGTACGAAGAACGGGTATGCTGGTAGTGATATATAAGATTTACCGCACAATGTTTTTAATGTTGAATTATACATTTGGTAATTTTCTGCATGATAACATAAAAAACTTTTTTTATACCCAATTAACTTATATTTTTCGCAATTATAAATTGACAATTTTTAATATTAATAGCGTCTGCAATAAACGATATTGTTCATACATTAAAATATTTTAATAATAAAGTCATCAGTCTGGCGTCATTTTCGTTGACTTTGCCTTTTCAAACGCTATTTTCGTTAATCTGGGACGAAATATCGCCAAGTTGGCGAATTTGTTAAATGAGTCGCCAACTTCGTCAAATTGAACGCCAAGCGTTACAGACCAACGGAGAGAAGAGCACTTCTTTTATATAAAGCTGTTGAAGAATTGCTAGGCGTTAGAATACAAATCCATTACACAAAGTATCTTCACTCATAAATGGAACGAATTATATTCCCAACAATGGTATTAAAAAATGCATTACATAATATTATATGTAAAACTCTGATGTGCGCAGCACATAACTTTCCCTGCAGACGTTCCCTTCATTTCTTCAAAAATTCATTGAATTTAATTGCACAAAATAACAGCCATTTTATTTTACATTACACTGAATGTACACTTTTAATTCAATTTTCGTTTTTATTTGGTTATTGGACTTATTTTCAAAAGTGGCTTAGCGAAAATGCTAAAAAACTATAATATCTCGAGAACGGTTAATGCTAGAGTAATGGGGTTGGTCTTATTATTTTCGTAGTCAATAATTGCCTATAAAATAAGCAGTTAATTGATATATTTGACCATACGTAGTCTTTTATTTTTGGATTTAACGCATAAAAGACCGATATATTTTCCGCATAAAAGACAGGTTCCTTTTCTCCAAATCGTACCAAAATCTAATTAGCAGCAGGTTAACTTACAAGTGATTTATATACCAAATTTCGTGAAATTTGATCTAATTTTTTTTTCAGCTAAAGTGGATACAGGCAATTTTTGTGGGTCATTTCGCAAAAAAATCCAAATTACTTTATCCCGAAGAGTACCAAAATCTAATCAACATCACGGTCGGTCACAACGGACTTATCTACCAAATTTTATAAAATGCGGTCAATTAGTTTTTCAGTTAGAGTGGATACAACAGCCATACAGGCAGACACACAAACACACATACAGACACTTACACAGACACACACACATACACAGACAGACATACAGACACATACACAGACACACACACACGCACACACACACAGACACACACACACAGACACACCACACATACGTCACGCTAGAAAGTTTATTCGTGTTCTAGAGGTCCCAAAACATGTAGATCTGTAGAAAACTCGAGTTGCGATTTTCGGCACGATTCCAATACTTTCCCTATACATTACCATGTATTAAAGGTTTTTAATAAATGTATTGATAAAATGTACAAGATTTCAAGAACAGTTCATGCTAGCTCTCTCAATCGTTTTTTAATGGAAAATTAAACAGGAAATGATCAATTATGTAATATTATCCAGGGTTATGATTTTTTGAGGATATTTTCGAAATTTTTTTATTACAAATGCGTCTAAAATCAACAGGCTTTCTATATTCGTGGACTGTAATTTTTGTTATAAATTTTGTTCGAAACGCTCCATTCGTTCTTAAGATAATGTGAGATAATATCCACAGGCTCACGGATACACACACATGCACAGATACTACCTCAAAAACAATCGATTCCCTTCCCTCGAAACTCAGATTTTCCGGACTTAGATTTGTCGAAAACTTGTATTTTCCGCTACAGAAGACACACACAGAAAGACAATCAACTTGTTTTATTATGCAAGATATATATTCTGATGTTACTGGTGTTATTGTTTGAAAGTCATGCCTCCACTTTATATAATCGTTTTCTATTTTGTTAAAAAGGTTTAACAAAATAGAAAACGATTATATTTTGTTAAAGAGGTTTCATTTGAAATAGAGGAAATACTTTTCGTTACCAATCTCCTTAAAGTCGAAAAGAAAAAGTAGTTTTAAAACATAGCAAATGTTTTAGATTTAGTCCTTTCAGAAATGTCTTTCATGCCTTCTCAATTTTTCGAAATGAAACACATTTTTACAGATAAAACCGCTTTGTTCTAGGATTTTATTTTCTTTGAATGAATATTCGAATGTTGCTTATGTCATTGTTTTTTAAAACTATAAATTCACTTAAGCTAGGTGTTTTGCATCTTATGAAAATTCTTATACCATTTTGTATGCAAAGAATACTGGTTGTTAATCTTCAGAAATTCTATGAAATAATAGGAGAATAGGTAAAGCTATTCCTTTCTGCATGAGATAGAAAAATCACTGTAGGTGTTTAAAGACTGGATTCTTTTAGATTTCAGCTCATGAGTTTTCTAGTTAACAAAGTAGAAATATATTTTGTTAAAATATATTTTTTAAATATATTTTCATTTGTAATATATTTTTGCAAATGAAATATTTGTGTTCTTCGTTTTTAACTTTCTCTGCATATGTGATGTTTTACAGAAAACGGTCCAGTTGTTGTCTATTTCAAAATTGAATTTAGGGCATTGATAAATACAGCTTTACAAGCTTATTCTAAAAATGAAAACAGCATGTATTTTTGAAATTTACAACTCTTAAATGTTACATTATTAATCGAGCTAGAACATTATAATAGAGAAAACCAACTTGAAAGTTTTAGAGTTGTTAATATGCTTTCTAACGATCGTTGAACCTGTCAGTTTGTAACATTTTACAACAGAGTTGAAAAGTGTTTTCGACATTGGCCATTCTGTCTGTGCCAATGTGCCTTTTAGGCAGATATTCAGGGTGTGGTGGGGTGGAGAGCTTCGCCCACCGAGAGGAATTTAAAATTAACTTACTTTATATTTATGTGACAGAATTTAGATATATTTATTTAGGGCAAATAGAAAACGTTACCCCCTAAAGTTTTATTGCCCCCTCACTGCCAAAAGCTCCTGAGAGACTGCCTATGTTAGGTCTGTCTGTCCGTCTGTCCGTTCGCACTATAACTGCCGTATAAAATGATATTATAAAAATAAAATTTCAGTATGCTGTTAAGATTGTCTGTGAGATATACGGGAATGAAAAGGAATTGTATCATCTAATTCGTTTCGGATTTGACCCGGGTTGTAAAATCAAAGTACATTCAACTCTATGGGGCTTAATTCTTCAAACATATTTTAAGGAAAGTTAAAATTAACAAATTGCTTCAAGAATTTTAGGAAATATTCAAACTACTATATAAAATGTATGAAAAAAATTCTGCAAAATGTATAAGGTAGTTTTTTTTTTAAATAAAAATTAAATAAAGAATGACACCATGATATATGAAGAGATCACGTGACTCATTTCAAAATAAAATATATAATTCATTTTTATTTTCCTCATATATATAGTATAATGTAAAAGGAAAGTATTGTGACGGGGTCGAAAATTCTAATTCGAGTTTTCGATGGGAGAGCACGTTTCAAGCATACCTGATCACAAACAGAACATTTTTGAGGTGAAGTGTGTGTGTGTGTGTGTCAGTGAGTCTTTGGAGATGATAGTTCAAGAACAAATGGAACGATTCGAATAATATTTGGTACAAAAATTACTATTTGTAAATACTGGAAGCCTATTGTTGTTAAACACAATCGAATGCTCAGAACCCCTTAAATTTTCGAGTGAAATTTTGAAAAAATCGTCAAAAAATCAAAACCGCTAATAAAGTTACACAAATAGACATTTCTTATGTAATTTCTCCTTAGAAAATGATTGACATAAACCTTAGAATGCTAGCATGAACCGTTCTCGAGATATTGCACATTTTTCAAATACATTTACCAAAATATCCCATAAATTAAAAAAAATATTAATTGTTGAGAAATATTTTCACTTTTTATATGTAACATCATACGCTAAATTTGATGACACGATTCTCGGGATCTAGCTAGTTCCATTCATGAGAAAATATACTTTGAGTAATACTTTTGTATTTGAACGCCAATAGTCATTTATATACTATAAGAATAACTTATTTCACCGATAATAACGCTAGGTGATATTTTGGCGAAAAATTCGACGGAATGTCGCCAACTTGGCGACTTTTTAAATGTTGCCAAATTTACGAAAAAATTCCAAATTTACGTTAAATCAATGAAAATGGCGACTAATTGACGACAATTTAATATCTTGGAAAGAATGTATGTATCTACTATAAAAATAATCTATTTTTTTTACAGTAAAAGTAGTAAATTCATTGTATTATATAAGGTAAGTCTTGTATTGCCCACATCAGTTGTAAATTCATTCCGTTATAGAAGGAAAGTTATATGCTACCCACATCAGGTTTTCCCCTGTGTAAAAATCGTGATGTTTTAAGATCGTTTAAATTTATACTTAGTGCTGCATCCGTCCTAAAACCGCTTTATTTTTGCGTATTATCTGTGAATCTAAATTCTGCGCCAACGTAATTATAATGTTTTTAATTTTAAATGATCACTAAACTTTGATTATTCCTAGAGCGGATCCTATATTTAATGTTAAATTTATTATGCATAATGTAAACAAATCCAGAGATTGTAATGTGTGTTGTATAAGAGATGTTGAATAATTTTTCACGCAAAATTATTTACTTAATATAAGTGATATGAATAAAATATTTATTGATTTTACATAGGAAAGCAGATGATTCATATTTCAATGCTTCATATGAATAAAATTCATTTTGTTTAACTAGCCTTTTCTTTTTCGATGAAGTTAAAATTTTCAAGTATCATAAATTAGCACTGTTGTACTGTGATAATTTAAATATATATCAGCGCTGAAATTATCACACTTTATAGATGTTTAATTAAAATTGTATTTCAGTTGGAAAACGCTTCATAATCAGTGTTTTAGGTATCATTGATTTTTCGTCATACGTATGATTATATGTATTTTGTCACATACGAAAAGGAATATTGGCATTATTCTATAGTGTGACAAAAATATGTGTGTATATCTTCATGTTCTAACAACAATTTGGTTGTTTGATTTTCAAGAATTTTGATTGTTCCTTTTGATTATTCCTGCAACGAAGCCATTATTTCTATAGTATGAAGAATGTATACAAATCAAGCGATTGTAAGTTGAGATGATTGTAAGATTTGCTGAATTTTTTAACGCAAAATTATTTAGCTCTAGAGTCTGAAATATAAGTGATATGAACGAAATACTCATTGATTTAACATATAGAAGCATACGATTTTATAGTATTGCCTTTTTTTGTTTTAAGTTTCAAGTTTTAAGTTTCCAAGTATAATACATTATTGTAGTACTGTGATTATTTAAAAAATGTCAGGGCTGAATGCATCCCATTTTAGAGATGTCTAAATGAAATTGGAGTTCAGCTGGAAAGTGTTTCATAATCAATTTTTTATGCATGATTGATCTTTCGTGTTTTAATATGTAAGAAAAAATCTGATGCGGGTAACTATTGCAGTGACTTTTTCCACATAATGCAATTACTTTACTTCTTTTACAGCAAACTAATGATGTACAGGATTCATGGAACAGTATTTTGCCGTTGAATTGTTCATTAACGTTTGGTGCTTTTCTGAATAATAATGTATAAAACAATTTCGAAGTATTCCAATCAACTTATGTTTCACGGAAATCTAACTTAACAATCAGAAACATTGTTTGTATCTTCTAAGCAACATTGTCCATGCATTAAAAGATTTTAATAATTTGAAAATAATGAATTTCCATCATTTTTCGCTTTATTTGTCGACATATTTTGGAATTCGGCAAACATTTCAGAAAATCATCAAGTTGGCGATATATCGACAGATTTATAGCCAAGGACAACTTCTTTAAGGATACTTGCTGCTTGTGTGACTTTCTCGATAAATGTATATGAAAGCATGGCATTTCACCAGAATGGTTTATGATAGCGTTCTAAAATTGGTGCCATTTTTTTCTAATGATAAATTGCTTAACATATGTTCAATTATTTAATCTAAATTTTTTGATTTTTATTGATTTTGTCAAAAATTCATTCGAATATTGAGAGGAGGGGGGTATTTCGAACATTCGATAACGTTTAAAATCAATATAGTTCCAGTATTAACTGATATTGTAATAATCGTGCCATATTATTTTTTGGTCTCGCACCATTCATTCGTGAGATATCGCCTCTATAGACTCACTGGCCACACATACACGAGCAAACACACAATACCATATAATACACCCGAACATACACACACAATAACATACATACACACGGCCATGCACTCACAATAACATACATATCCACACTAACATGCATTCACGCACACACAAACATCGCTTTGAAAACGATCGACTCGGTTTCAGGGGTGCTTCGAACACGCTCCTCCGTAAAAATCTGGAATTCGAAGTTACAGTCTCATCACAGCACTTTCCCAATACATTATACAAAGAATTTAGGGAAAGTAAACACCATATTTTTAGCGATATCTAGTTAAAAAAAACTTTTATTTGTGCTTTTGTTTTTTTACACCATTTGGCATCTGTTAATCTGCAGAAAAAGTGATGTCCTGCTGGCGAAATACCATATCAGTTTTTTGTATAATTTCATTTATTTTAAACTATACAATGTAACTCACATCGCTACGCAGGCGTTATACTCCCTGAACAACCAGATAAATGCATTTCGACAGCATTCATCTGTTGGTTGCGAGGCAAATTGACATCTACGCTCCAATACGACAGCATACAAAAATCTGATTTGGGCAGCACATGACTTTCCTTATATAATGCAATGAATTTACTACTTTTACAGAAAAAAAAAATAGATTATTTTTATAGCAGATATTTATATTCTTTCCAAGATATTGCAATTTCATCAATGAGTCGTCATTTTCATTGATTTAGCGTCATTTTTATCCATTTAGCGAGAATTTTCTTTATTTTAGCAACATTTAAAAAAGTCGCCAAGTTGGCGACATTTCACCAAATTCGTCGCCAAAATTTCGCTAGCGTTATGGACGGAGAAAGAAGTTATTCTTACAGCAGATAAATGACTATTGGCGTTCAAATACAAAACTATTACTCAAAATATCTTTTTCATGAATGGAACGAGCTAGACCCACGAGAATGATTGCACCCAATTTATCGCATCATATTACATATGAAAAGTGAACATGTTTCTCAATAGGAAATATTTGTTTCTTATATGACTTTTTGCTAATATTATTGAAAAATGTGCAATATCTCGAGAACGGTTCATGTTAGCGTTCTAAAATTTATGCCAATCGTTTTCTAATGAAATTTTACATAAGAAATGTCTATTTCCGTAACTATATTAGATATTTTGATGTATTGACGATCTTTTCAAAATTTTACTCGAAAATTTAGGGAGGTTCTGAACATTCGATTGCGTATAAAAACAATTGGCTTCCAATGTTTACGGATTACAATTTTTGTACCAAATTTCGTTTGAATCGGTCTTTTCGTTCGTCAGTTATCGTCTCCACAGACTCGCTGACACGCACACACACATACACACATATACAGATATCATCTCAAAAACGTCTGATTCGTGATCAGGGATGCTTGAATCGTGCTCTCCCGTCGAAAACTCGAATTCGAATTTTCGACCCCGTCCCAATACTTTCCTTATACATTATTCAATATAAAGAAAGTAATAGTACTTCTATTTTACACAATAAACAATCTGACAAATTTAAACTGAAAAAATTAAATATGGAACCTAGGGCTTCTATATTGCAGGCTGGCCTATGGTCGCCATATTGTATCACAGTGGGAAACGCTTTGACGACAAGGAGTGAGAATAATCACTGGCCTCCGAAGCTACAGACTGTCCTGAGTGGTTAAACTCATTTATTTTAGTGCGTTTATCGCTGATAGCGGCGTAAAAACAATATTGCATTAATCTCCTCTGCAATTCATAATATTTTATCTTATTTCTTGTTCTTTCGGTAATATAATCGTTTGTATCTCTTTTTGGGAATTATTAGAGCAATTTACGGCCGAACACCCTTCCCATATATTGCAAATTTATACCACAATGCAATATATCGAGTCACTGCGCAATAATAAAAAATCTGATATGGGCAACACATGACTTTCCTTATATAATGCAATAAATTTACTACTTTTACCGTAAAAAAATAGGTTTTCTTATAGTAGATACTTATATTCTTTCCAAGATATTGAATTTTCGACAATTAGTCGTCATTTTCATTGATTTAGCGTCATTTTAATCCATTTGGCCAGATTTCGTTAATTTAACAACATTTCAAAAGTCGCCAAGTTGGCAATATTCCGCCAAATTCGTCGCCAAAATCTCGCTAAGCTTTACTGACCGAGAAATAAATTATTCTTATAGCAGATAAATGACTATTGGCGTTCAAATAAAAAAGTATTACTCGAAGTATATTTTCTCATGAATGGAACGAGCTAGATCCACGAGAATGATGTCACTAAATTTATCGCATGGTATTACATATGAAAAGTGAACATGTTTCTCAATAGGAAATATATTTTTTTTATTTTATATGACTTTTAGATAATTTTTCTGAAGAATGTGCAATATCTCGAGAACGCTTCCTGTTAGCGTTCTAAAATTTATGTTAATAGTTTTCTAATAAAAAATTACATAAGAAATGTCTATTTGCGTAACTTTATTACCGGTTTTGATTTTTTGACGATTTTTTCAAAATCTCACTTGAAAATTTAAGGGGTTTCTGTACATTCGATTACATTTAAAAACAATAGACTTCTAGTGTTTATAGATTGTGATTTTTGTTCCAAATTTCGTTCAAATCGGTCCATTCGTTCGTCAGTTATCGTCTCCACAGTCTCACTGACACACACACACACACACACACATACTTTCAAACACACACACACGCATACTTTCACACACACACACAGACATCACTTCAAAAATGTTTGATTCGTGATCAGGGATGCTTGAAACGTGCTCTCCCGTCGAAAACTCGAATTCGAATTTTCGACCCCGTCACATTACTTTCCGTATACATTATGTATATAAGGAAAGTAACAAATTTGCAACTTAGACTCAAAGTGGCGAATGTGGCAGCTTTCTATATAGGAGCCTTAATGCACCCCGTAGCAAAGGACGTCCTCAGTTGTGACGTCAAGAAGCAGGAGACTTCTTTCCCGCTCGGAAATAAAAAAATCTGATGTGGGCAGCACATGACTTTCCCTGCAGACTTATATACACATTCTCTTTATTTTAATTAAATTTAATTCACTATTAATTCAATTTTCGTTCTCGTTTGAAAATTGGATTTATTTTCAAAAATGGTGTAAGAAAAATACGAAAAGCTAAAATATCTCGAGAACGGCTAGTCTTAGTGTAATGAGATTGGTCTTATTCTTTTCTTCGCTAAAAGTTACGTATTAAACAAGCATTTAGTGGCTATATTTGAGCATACGTAGTTCTTAAGTTTAGATTTTGATGATTTTTGCGGGCCATTTTGCAAAAAAAGGCAGGTTATTTTTTTCCGAATTATACCAAAATCAAATCAACACCAGGGTGGCCTGCAAGCGACTTATCTACCAAATTTTGTGAAATTCGGTCCATTAGTTTTTCAGTTAGAGTGGATACAAGCTTTTGCGGGCCATTTCGCAAATAAAAGGCGGGTTCTTTTAACCCGAGTCATACCCAAAACCAATCAGCACCAGATTCGTGAACAAGTGACTTACCTATCAAATTTTATGAAATTCGGTCAATTAATTTTTTAGTTAGAGTGGATACAAAATCTGCACAGACAGACAGACAAGACACACAGACATACAAACAGACAGACACACAGACACACAGACACACACACACAGACGTCACGCTAAAAATAGTTTTTTTGTATTCTAGAGGTCTCGAAACGTGTAGATCCGTCGAAAACTCGAGTTGCGATTTTCGACATGCTTCCAATACTTTCCTTATACATTACCATGTATTGCAGGGAAAGTAAAAATCTGATGTGGGCAGCACATGACTTTCCCTGCAGACTTATATTCACGTTCTCTTTATTTAAATAAATTTATTTCACTTTTAATTCAATTTTCGTTCTCATTCGGTAACCGGACTTATTTTCAAAGGTGGAATAGAGAAAATACGAAAAACTAAAATATCTCGAGAACGGCTAGCCCTAGTGTAATGGGGTTGGTTTTATTCTTTTCATCGTTAACAATTACGTATTAAACGAGCATTTAATGGATATATTTGAGTATACTTAGTTCTTTAGTTTAGATTTTGACGATTTTTGCGGGCCATTTTGCAAAAAAAGGCGGGTTATTTTTTCCGAATCGTATCAAAATGCAATCAGCACCAGGGTAATCCACAAGTGACTCATCTTCTGAACTTTGTGAAATTCAGTTCATTAGTTTTTTAGTTAGAGTGGATACAAACTTTTGCGGGGCATTTCGCAAAAAAAGGCGGGTTCTTTTATCCCGAATCGTACCCAAAACTAATCAGCACCAGATTCGCCCACAAGTGACTTACCTACCAAATTTTATGAAATTCAGTCAATTACTTTTTTAGTTGACTGAATTTCATAATTACTTTTTTAGTTAGAGTAAACACAAAATCTGCACAGACAGACTCACAGACAGACACACAGACGTCACGTTAAAAATGGTTTTTTCGTATTCTAGAGGTCTCGAAACGTGTAGATCCGTCGATAACTCGAGTTGTGACTTTCGGCATGATTCCAATACTTTCCCTATACATTACCATGTATTGCAGGGAAAGTAAAAATCTGATGTGGGCAGCACATGACTTTCCCTGCAGACTTATATCCACGTTCTCTTTATTTTAATTAAATTTATTTCACTTTTATTCAATTTTCGTTCTCATTCTGTAACCGGGCTTATTTTCAAAGGTGGCGTAGGGAAAGTACGAAAAACTAAAATATCTCGAGAACGGCTAGTCCTACTGTAATGGGGTTGGTCTTATTCTTTTCGTCGTTAAACATTACGTATTAAACGGGCATTTAATGGATATATCTGAGTATACCTAGTTCTTTAGTTTAGATTTTGAAGATTTTTGCGGGCCGTTTTGCAAAAAAAGGCAGGTTATTTTTTTCCGAATCGTACCAAAATCTAATCAGCACCAGAATGACCTATACGTGACTCATCTACCGAATTTTGTGAAATTCGGTCCATTAGTTTTTCAGCTAGAGTGGATACAAGCTTTTGCGGGCCATTTCGCAAAAAAAGGCGGGTTCTTTTATTCCGAATCGTACCCAAAACTAATCAGCACCAGCCCCGCCCACAAGTGACTTACCTACCAAATTTTGTGAAATTCGGTCCATTAGTTTTTTAGTTACAGTGGATACAAAATCTGCACAGACAGACAGACACACAGACAGACAGACAGACAGACAGACAGACAGACAGACACACAGACAGACAGACACACGCACAGACGTCACGCTAAAAATGGTTTTTTCGTATTCTAGAGGTCTCGAAACGTGTAGATCCGTCGAAAACTCGAGTTGTGATTTTCGGCATGATTCCAATACTTTCCCTATACATTACCATGTATTGCAGGGAAAGTAACAAACAAAGAAATAAACTTATAGCTCAAGGTTAAAACTGAGTTTTAACTCATCTGCTATAGCAGATTTGAACACTTATGAGAAGTTTCACTGCAAATATAATTAAAATGTATTAAAAAATGTGACTTGAACTTTGTTTTTACTTTCCTTATATACATAATGTATAAGGAAAGTATTGTGACGGGGTCGAAAATTCGAATTCGAGTTTTCGACGGGAGAGCACGTTTCAAGCATCCCTGATCACGAATTGAACATTTCTGAGGTGATGGCAGTGTGTTTGTGTGTGAAGGTATGTGTGTGTGTGTGTGTGTGTGTGTGTGTGTTAATGAGATATCGTTCGTGAGATATCGTCTGTGGAGACGATATCTCACGAACGAATGGAGCGATTCAAATGAAATTTGGTGCAAAAATCACAATCTGTGAATACTGGAAGCCTCTAGTTTGAAAACACAATCGAATGTTCAGAACCTCCACCCCTCTGAATTTTCGAGTGAAATTTTGAAAAAATCATAAGAAAATCAAAACCTTTAATAAAGTTACGCAAATAGACGTTTCTTATATAATCTTTCCTTAGAAAATGACTGACACAAACTTTAGAACGCTATCATGAACCGTTCTCGAGATATTGCCCATTTTTTAAATAAATGTATCAAAAATCCTATAAATAAAATGAAAATATTAACTGTTGAGAAACATGTTCACTTTTTATATGTAATAGCATGCGATAAATTTGGTGATATCATTCTCGTGGATCTAGCTCATTCCTTTCATGAGAAAGATACTTTGAGTAATACTTTTGTATTTGGCACCAATATTCATTTATCTGCTGTAAGAATAATTTATTTTTCCGTCCATAACACTTGGCGAGATTTTAGCGACGACTTTGGCGGAATGTCGCCAACTTGGCGACTTTTTTAAATGTTGCCAAATTAACGAAAATTTCGCCAAATGGATAAAAATGACGGTAAATCAATGAAAATGACGACTAATTGAAGAAAAATTAAGAATAACCTATTTTCTTTTACTGTAAAAGTAGTAAGTTCATTGCATTATATAAGGAAAGTCATATGCTGCCCACATTAGATTTTTTACTAGAATGCGGTGATATAACTTCATATTCATGCCAGAAATTTGAATAGTGCGAGTCTTCGACTCACCGGTGAGCATAGTATAAACTATTGTATAAACTAAATTGTATAAACTATTCATAAATTGTATAAATTGTATAAACTATTCATATTTTGATGTATTTAGAAAATTAAATAAATAGGGAAAAACTGTCTTACAGTTTCTATTTAAAATTCGTTTAAAAGAAAGGTTTTCAGTTTTTCTTATGGTGGCAAGATGGAAACTTTGCGATAATATTTTCGATTGCTAAAGGACCAATTTGTGTAAAAATTGCTCAAAATTGTTCTTCAACATGAAACCCTAATTCCAATTTATAAAAATCTCTCCTGGAACCTGACTGGAAATTTTCACTGGACCAAATTTCGTGTCGCTTAGATTTTTTGTCATGTTTCCAACAGACAAATAAACATGTTGTTGCGACGTATCCTCCAGAATCGTGCGGGTGAACACTCAGGATACAAGAATGTGTCAAATGTCTGGATAACTAACACGTTTACTAGAAATTACAGCAACAACGTAAACAGGAACAATATACAGCAAATAGCTCTATAAATATCTCAGAAGATCACTAAACTCTCAAAGTAAAACAGCAATTAAAGGCTCAACTAATTTCACAAAATAGCGGCTACTATTCTCAAAATATTGACGTATCTCATTTCACAAAACAGCCGGTACTATTCTCAAAACATGGACGTATCTCATTTCACGAAACAGCAGCTACTATTCTCAAAACATGGACGTATCTCATTTCACGAAACAGCAGCTACTATTCTCAAAACATGGGCGTATCTCATTTCACGAAACAGCAGCTACTATTCTCAAAACATGGACGTATCTCATTTCATGAAACAGCAGCAACTATTCTCAAAATATTGACGTATCTCATTTCACAAAACAGCAGCTACAATTCTCAAAATATTGACATTTCTCATTTCACGAAACAGCAGCTACTATTCTCAAAACATGGACGTATCTCATTTCACGAAACAGCAGCTACCATTCTCAAAACATGGACGTATCTCATTTCACAAAACAGCAGCTACAATTCTCAAAATATTGACGTATCTCATTTAACGAAACAGCAGCTACTATCCTCAAAACATGGACGTATCTCATTTCACGAAACAGCAGCTACTATTCTCAAAATATTGACGTATCTCATTTCACGAAACAGCAGCTACTATTCTCAAAACATGGGCGTATCTCATTTCACGAAACAGCAGCTACTATTCTCAAAACATGGACGTATCTCATTTCACGAAACAGCAGCTACTATTCTCAAAACATGGGCGTATCTCATTTCACGAAACAGCAGCTACTATTCTCAAAACATGGACGTATCTCATTTCATGAAACAGCAGCAACTATTCTCAAAATATTGACGTATCTCATTTCACAAAACAGCAGCTACAATTCTCAAAATATTGACATTTCTCATTTCACGAAACAGCAGCTACTATTCTCAAAACATGGACGTATCCATTTCACGAAACAGCAGCTACTATTCTCAAAACATGGACGTATCTCATTTCACAAAACAGCAGCTACAATTCTCAAAATATTGACGTATCTCATTTCACGAAACAGCAGCTACTATTCTCAAAACATGGACGTATCTCATTTCACGAAACAGCAGCTACTATTCTCAAAATATTGACGTATCTCATTTCACGAAACAGCAGCTACTATTCTCAAAACATGGACGTATCTCATTTCACGAAACAGCAGCAACTATTCTCAAAACATGGACGTATCTCATTTCACGAAACAGCAGCTACTATTCTCAAAACATGGACGTATCTCATTTCACAAAACAGCAGCTACAATTCTCAAAATATTGACATATCTCATTTCACAAAACAGCAGCTACTATTCTCAAAACATGAACGTATCTCATTTCACGAAACAGCAGCTACTATTCTCAAAATATTGACGTATCTCATTTCACAAAACAGCAGCTACAATTCTCAAAATATTGACGTATCTCATTTCACGAAACAGCAGCTACTATTCTCAAAACATGGACGTATCTCATTTCACGAAACAGCAGCTACTATTCTCAAAATATTGACGTATCTCATTTCACGAAACAGCAGCTACTATTCTCAAAACATGGACGTATCTCATTTCACGAAACAGCAGCAACTATTCTCAAAACATGGACGTATCTCATTTCACGAAACAGCAGCTACTATTCTCAAAACATGGACGTATCTCATTTCACAAAACAACAGCTACAATTCTCAAAATATTGACATATCTCATTTCACAAAACAGCAGCTACTATTCTCAAAACATGAACGTATCTCATTTCACGAAACAGCAGCTACTATTCTCAAAATATTGACGTATCTCATTTCACAAAACAGCAGCTACAATTCTCAAAATATTGACGTATCTCATTTCACGAAACAGCAGCTACTATTCTCAAAACATGGACGTATCTCATTTCACGAAACAGCAGCTACTATTCTCAAAATATTGACGTATCTCATTTCACAAAACAGCAGCAACTATTCTCAAAATAATGATGTATTTTATTTCACAAAATAGCAGCTACTATTCTCAAAACATTGACGTATCTTATTTCACAAAACAGCCGCTACTATTCTCAAAATATTGACGTATCTTATTTTGCAAACAGCTGCTACTATTCTCAAAACATTGACGTATCTTATTTTACAAATAAAGCTACTATTCTCAAGCTACTATTCTCAACATTGATGTATCTTATTTCACAAAACATCAGCTACTATTCTCAAAACATTGACGTATCTCATTTCACGAAATAGCAGCAACTATTCTAAAAACAGTGACGTATCTCATTTTACAAAACAACAGCTACTATTCTCAAAACAGTGACGTATCTTATTTCACAAACAGCAGCTACTAATTTTAAAACACTGACGCATCTCGTTTTACAAAACAGCCGTTACTATTTTCAAAACATTGACGTATCTTATTTCACAAAACAACAGGTAATACTCACAAAGCATTAAAATATCTCATATTTCAATGTAGTTCATATCACGTTAACTGTTCTCTAACTGTGTGATAATTCTATTTATATACTCTCTATAGAAACTTCAGGAAGGAGTATGTATCTCGTAGAATATTTGTGATATCGAGATGATTCTTGAACATTCGAAGTGTCGCCAAAAGTCGCCTTATTGACGATAAATAGCTAAATCTGGCTACCCTGAACATGATAGTCTTAAAATTGCAACCCTAGATCTCACATCATAGGAAAGGTTGTCTATATATGGTACTTTTCTCTTCTAGCTTAAAGAGCTGCCAGTGAAGGAATTTTTCTTGTTCATACACTTGTTCGTCATATGTTCGTCACATGTTCGTACACATGTTCGTCACATGTTCGTCACAATATATTTTCTTTTGATAGATCAATGTTAAAATGGTACAGCAACTCATTTTAAAGTAACAAACTCACTCTAACTTGGCCACTTTCTGTCTTCTAAAAAATCATTAACTCATTTGAAATGGAAGAACTGCTAGTTTATTCTTACTGATCTCCTGAAATTCGAAGAGAATAGGTAGTTTTAAAACATGGTAAATACTTTAAGACTTGGTTCTTTTAAAAAAGCCTTTCATGCCTTTTCAATTTTGCAAAGCGAAACACATTTTTACAAATAAAATTGCTTTGTTTGTAGTTTTTCTTTCCTTTGAATAAATATTCAGATGTCGCTGATGCCATTGTTTTAATGTAATAGACTCACTTAAGCTATTTATTTGGTATCTTATAAAAAATCTTTAACTCGTTTTAAATGAAAGAAATATTTTACATTTAATTTTACTAATTTTCAAATATTTTATAAGAATCTGTAAGTTATTTTTTATTGTTTGATATATAGTCATCTTATTTGATAAATGCTGTGTGCCTGTATGTCTGTCTGTCTATCTGTCTGTGTAGTCTGTACACTGAAAAACATTCTGAAAAATTTTCTCATTGTCTTCAGCTATTTTGATAATTTCGGCAAATTATGAGTAAAGCCGCATTTGCAGGCTTCAAGGGGGAAATATATATATATATATATATATATATATATATATATATATATATATTTTATGAAGAATTTTTATTTTACTTGTATTATATATACCTGAGATTGATCATTAATAGAAAATGTTCTGTATACCAAAAGTGCATGGAAATGTAAAATGTGATATCAAAAAGACTATACGACAAGCAGTGGAATATTTTAAAAAGAACATGATAAGTAAACATTATAAATAAAACAGGTACTAAATTGGTATAAAATACCCCTTTTTCCCTGTTCCATATATAAGTTCAGGAATGGAATAAGAATTACATATGGTAAAAAGGGTGAAAACATTTTTTATTACACATTTAGATGAAAGTATTTTTATAAATCATATATGTAATGCAGGTACTTAAGGTACAAATCCCTTTGTTCGCTGCATAACATACATGGTAATACACATATACATATACATATAAATATATATATATACAATATATATATATATATCTCAACATATCGTATGCAATCCAACTCGTTCAATATGTGTGTGCAGTTCTCATATTTACCAAATACACTCAAACCTATTTTTGTGCGGTCTTTTTTTGTGCGAATTTTTATTTGTGCGATTTTTTGTGCGATTTTTTTTGTGCGGTATATAAAAATCTCAATCAAATTGGAACATAATTGACGAAGTTATCAATAAAAAAAGAATTAGTAGGTTTGATCGGCCATTTAGTTTTTTCGATTTTTGATATGTATTTCATCACATTACATAAGTATTGCGTCAGCCAATTACATTACATATGTATTGAATTCTATAATCGCATAATTTAATTGTTGAACGCACAAGAATTTCCATGTAAATACATGAAATGTGCAATAGCATATTGCGATGGAATTCTTGCGTAGCAAAGCAAAAATGCATCGAAGGATATCGCAAATAGACATTGAAGGACATCTGCATCGTGTTAGTTCGGGTTGTCCTGAAATGGACTGCGTGTCTCGTTAGGTCACTGAGTTTGTTTTTTGCTAATGAGATAGTTGGCGACTAGTCTCATGCTTCGTGTTTGTTTGTTTTAAAGAGTAGGTAGAAGAAGTTTACTTTAAGGGAGCAAAGAGTTACTTTTTTTTATTCGTCTCTGATCTGCGCAAGTGGCAAGTCCGCTAAATAAAGTGATTTAATAAAAAAGAATATTACGCGTGTATTAATTTTAAAATCTAATATTAATTGACGTCCTTCAAAGTGCTTTCACATTCCTATTGTCAGACTACGAAGGATAATGGTTATACGTTTTGAAAAGTTTTGTATGTGTAAAATAAGTACATATGTAAATAAAACATTTAAAAATGTTCGCATATGTATTTTCTAAATCAGATTCCAAAAGGTTTGGCGAGATTCCAAGTAGCTGCCAAACCTCGTGTCTTGATTTCGTTTAAAAAAGCAATTCCTAGTTATTTCGTAAGGTTTTGAGTTATTTTCTACGTGAGACTTTTTTTATGCGGTCCCGAATCACCGCATAAAAAAAATACTTTTTAGTTGTGTTGTGAAAACTATTTTTTATAGCTACTTGTGAAGTTTTGTGCGATTTTTACTTTCCTTATATAGTACATAATGTATAAGAAAAGTATTGTGACGGGGTCGAAAATTCGAATTCGAGTTCTCGACGGGAGAACACGGTTCAAGCATCCCTGATCACGAATCAAACATTTTTGAAGTGATGTTTGTGTGTGTGTGTGTATGTGTGAAAGTATGTGTGTGTGTGAAAGTATGTGTGTGTGTGAAAGTGTGTGTGTGTATGTGTGTGTGTGTGTGTGTGTCAGTGAGTCTTTGGAGACGATAACTGACGAACGAATGGACCGATTTGAACGAAATTTGGTACAAAAATCACAATCCATAAACACTGGAAGCCTATTGTTTTCATACGCAATCAAATGTTCAGAACCCCCCTAAATTTTCGAGTGAAATTTTGAAAAAATCGCCCAAAAATAAAAACTGCTAATAAAGTTACGCAAATAGACATTTCTTATGTAATTTTTCAATAGAAAACGATTGACATAAATTTTAGAACGCTAACATGAACCGTGCTCTAGCTATTGCACATTTTAAAAATAAAATATCAAAAAGTTATATAAAATAAAAAAATATATTTTCTATTGAGAAATATGTTCACTTTTCATATGTAATACCATGCGATAAGTTGGGTGACATCATTTTCGTGAATCTATCTCGTTCCATTCATGAAAATGATACTTTGTGTAATACTTTTCTATTTGAACGCCTATAATCATTTATCTGCTTTAATAATAACTCATTTCTCCGTCCATAACGCTTGGCGAGATTTTGGCGACGAATTTGGCGGAATGTCGCCAACTTGGCGACATTATTAATTGTTGCCAAATTAATAAAAATCTCGTCAAATTGATAAAAATGACGCTAAATCAATGAAAAGGACGACTAATTGAAGAAAATTCAATATCTTGGAAAGAATATAAGCATCTACTATAAGAATAAGATTTTGTTTTAACAGTAAATGTAGTAAATTCATTGCATTATATAAGGAAAGTCATGTGTTGCCCACATCAGATTTTTCATGTATGTAATTACGTAGAGTTTGTATAAGGCATCAAGCTCGCTACTGTAGTATCCCTTTGTTTCCCCCCCCCCCCCACACACACGGTTTTTCTCGATATACCAATACCATATTTCCTTCATCACATTATGCTTCCACTCTCTGAATAATTCTGTTGGTAAACTTTATTTAACTGCTGTTTTATAGGCAAAATTGTTGATGTCTTGATCGATTGATTCCACCACCCTATCAAACTGGAATCGGAACTTGGTTCCCAATTCAAATAATTTTATTTTCCTTATGTACATAACGTTTAAGGAAAGTATTGTTTCGGGGTCGAAAATTCGAATTCGAGTTTTCGACGGGGGAGAACGTTTCAAGCATCCCTAATCACGAATCAAACATTTTTGAGATGATGTCTGTGTCTATGTGTGTGTGTGTGTGTGTGTGTGACAATATGTGTGTGTGCGTGTGTGTCAGTGAGTCTGTGGAGACGATATCTCACGAACAAATAGAGCGATTCGAATAAAATTTGGTACAAAAATCACAATCAGTAAATACTGAAATACTGGAAGCTTATTGCTTTTAAACATAATCGAATGCCCAGAATCCCCTAAATTTTCGACTGAAATTTTGAAAAATTCGTTAAAAAATCAAAATCTTTAATAAAGTTACACAAATAAACATGTCTTATGTAATTTTCCTTAGAAAACGATTGACATAAACTTTAGAACGCTAGCATGAACCGTTCTCGAGATATTGCACATTTTTAAAATGAATTTATAAAAAATCCCATAAATTAAAAAACATATATTAACTGTTGAGTAACATGTTCACTTTTCATATGTAGTATCATGCGATAAATTTGGTGACATCATTCTCGTGGATCTAGTTCGTTCCATTCATGAGAAAAGATACTTTGAGTAATACTTTTGTATTTGAATGCCAATAGTTATTTATCTGCTATAAGAATAACTTATTTCTCCGTCCATAACACTTGGCGAGATTTTGCCGAAGAATTTGGCGGAATGTTGCCAACTTGGCGACTTTTTTAAATGTTGCTAAAATAACGAAAACTCGCCAAATGGATAGAAATGACAATAAATCAATGAAATAACGACTAATTGACGAGAATTCAATATCTTGGAAAGAATATAAATATCTACTATAAGCAAAACCTATTTTTTTTGTAAATGCAGTAAATTCTTTGCATTATATAAGGAAAGTTATGTGTTGCCAACATCAGATTTTTTTTATATCGGTATCGATGACATTCAGATCAGCATTTACTACATGTCCAAGTCCTTTATCCTTATATTTTAAGTTAGAACTATTACAATCCCCCTTGCTCTTTATTATGCATATTTTAGCTTACATTGTTGTAATTGAAAAAATGCCTACAAATTGGTGTCACATATTTGTACGATATTCCAATTTCTATGCTGTTAGTAGGCAACATTCACTTACTTTCTTTCAGAATTCGATTAAAAAGTATAGCATCCTTGTTTTTATAATTCACTATGAAATATTCATGAATTTTACGTTTTTGTCTTCAGGATTTTAATTCCATTCCCAGTGCTCTAGCTCTTAACTTGATGTAATCGTGAAAAAATAAACAAGAATCGTTCTTAAATTCTTTTATCAAAGTGTCGCTCTTAAGTAAAAAATATTTAACTCGTTTTAAATGAAAGAAATGTTTGACATTTTATTTTACCAATTTTCAGAAATTTTGTATGAATATGTACCTCCTTTTTTATTGTTTGTTATATATAGTCATCTTACTTGATAAATGATGTATGCCTGTGCGTCTGTCTGTCTATCTATCTGTGTAGTCTGTACACTGTAAAACATTCTGCAAACTTTGCTCATTGTCCTCAGATACTTTGATAATTTCGGCAAACTATCAGTAAAGCCGACTTGCAGGCTTCATGAAAATTCGAACTTCTTTCTGAAATATTCAGCATATATTATATATATATATATATATATATATATATATACATACATACATATGTGTTTGGGTTAGTTAGAGTTAAATACTCAGACCTGAGGAGGAATTTAATTCTGACTTATCCTCGAATATTGGCTGGTGCTATTCTCTTCTCTTATCGGCATTATGGCCGTGAATTTGCTTCTATGGTGATGTCAATATTACTTGAATGCTTTTATTACATAAATTTTTATTACTACATATTTCTAATATATATATATACACACACACACACATATATATTTATATATATATATATATATATATATAAAGATACAAAATTAAAATCCAAAGATAGAATAGAGAGAAGTTGTAACTCAATAATCCCTAACTTAAAAAATACCAACAATTTAAAAAGAAGAATAAAATAGAAATCATCAATCAAGAGGAAAATAAAATGCATATATCTAGTCATCAAGTTAAAAGCTAAATATATATACATATATATATATATATGTATATGTATGATATAGAAATTTTAATCCCTTTCCCAATAACATGCCCGTTTCTTTCATAATTATCATTCCAAATTCCTATTTCATGTCAAGCACATACTGCAACTATATTAAATTCTATCCCACGCCACTAATCTTAATAAAGTCTGCCAGCACTTCCTCTTTTCTCGACCATATCATATATCGTCACTAATCTTAACCACTGCGTATACTTTCTCATATGAAACTGCTTCCTCATCACATTTTTAAAGCATAAAGAACGCGAAGGCAGCTTCTTTTCCATACCACCATATCCCTCTCCCTCCGAAGTAACTGTACATTATGTGAACTACCGTAGACTGCATTAAGATTTCTTGAGAGCTGGTCGATGATCAGGAGTGAGTTTAGCCTATGTAACTAAGTATATTTTATGAGTGTCATATAATAAAGGAAATTTGTGGTAATGTGAAATGTATCTTCCCTGCACTACTGTATCCTATATTACACACACACACATACTATATATATATATATATATATATATACATTATCATATTATCATAACTGTCAACCGTACTTCCCATTAAGGACAGGTGATTCTCCAGAAACTTTCAGTAACATGCTTGCAAATGTTTTACAACGTAGCAGGAAATTTAAGCGATGTACGACGGTGAATTTTGGTACACAGAAACTGCAGGACCCAAATAAGTGTATCTCAACCTTTTCTAACACTTTGCAACATAGTTCAGAAGCGTTTATGACTTTGTTCATTCTGTCTGTCTGTCTGTCCGTTAGCACGATAAGTGCCGTAAAAATGACTTTATTAAAATGAAATTTTAGTATGTTGTTCAGACGGTCTGTGGGACCTATGGGAATATATGAATGACTAATATCACCCAATTAGTTTTGAACTGAACCCGGGTTGAAAAAATGAAATACATTGAACCCAATGGAACCTAATTTTTCAAACATTTTTTAAGCGAATTTAAAATTCACAAATTGCTTCGAAAGTTTTAGGAAACATTCAAATTATGCCATTTAAGTTTTAATTTTTCAAATGTAATAAATTATTGTATTATTGTGATAAATTTAAAATTATTACCGCTGAATGTATCGCATTTTAGAGATGTTTAAACCAAGCGACTTATATTTCAATGCAGTCACTCGAATAAAGTTCATTTTTACTTTCCCTGCAATACATGGTAATGTATAGGGAAAGTATTGGAATCATGCCGAAAATCGCAACTCGAGTTTTCGACGGATCTACACGTTTCGAGACCTCCAGAATGCGAAAAAACCATTTTTAGCGTGACGACTGTGTGTGTGTCTGTGTGTCTATCTGTGTGTCTGTGTGTCTGTCTGTCTGTGTGTCTGTCTGTGCAGATTTTGTATCCACTCTAACTAAAAAACTAATGGACCGAATTTCACAAAATTTTGTAGGTAAGTCACTTGTGGGCGGGGCTGGTGCTGATTAGTTTTGGGTACGATTCGGAATAAAAGAACCCGCCTTTTTTGTGAAATGGCCCGCAAAAGCTTGTATCCACTGTAGCTGAAAAACTAATGGACCGAATTTCACAAAATTCGGTAGATGAGTCACATATAGGTCACCCTGGTGCTGATTAGATGTTGGTATGATTCAGAAAAAAATAACCTGCCTTTTTTTGCAAAATGGCCCGCAAAAATCGCCAAAATCTAAACTAAAAAACTACGTATGCTCAAATATATCCATTAAATGCTTGTTTAATACGTAATTTTTAATGACGAAAAGAATAAGACCAACCCCATTACACTAGGACTAGCCGCTCTCGAGATATTTTAGTTTTTCGTACTTTCCCTACGCCACCTTTGAAAATAAGTCCGGTTATCGAATGAGAACGAAAATTGAATTAAAAGTGAAATAAATGTAATTAAAATAAAGAGAACGTTAATATAAGTCTGCAGGGAAAGTCATGTGCTGCTCACATCAGATTTTTACTTTCCTTGCAATACATGGTAATGTATAGGGAAAGTATTGGAATCATGCCGAAAATCACAACTCGAGTTTTCGACGGATCTACACGTTTCGAGACCTCTAGAATACGAAAAAACCATTTTTAGCGTGACGTCTGTGTGTGTGTCTGTGTGTCTGTCTGTGTGTCTGTCTGTGCAGATTTTGTATCCACTCTAACTAAAACACTAATGGACCGAATTCTACAAAATTTTGTAGGTAAGTCACCTGTGAGCGGGGCTGGTGCTGATTAGTTTTGAGTACGATTCGGAATAAAATAACCCGCCTTTTTTGGGAAATGGCCCGCAAAAGCTTGTATCCACTGTAGCTGAAAAACTAATGGAGCGAATTTCACAAAATTCGGTAGATGAGTCACGTATAGGTCACCCTGGTGCTGATTAGATTTTGGCACGATTCAGAAAAATATAACCTGCCTTTTTTTGCAGAATGGCCCGCAAAAAACGTCCAAATCTAAACTAAAGAACTACGTATGCTCAAATATATCCATTAAATGCTTGTTTAATACGTAATTTTTAGCGAAGAAAGGAATAAGACCAACCCTATTACATTAGGTCTAGCCGTTCTCGAGATATTTTAGTTTTTCGCATTTTCTCTACGCCACCTTTGAAAATAAGTCCGGTTACCGAATGAGAACGAAAATTGAATTAAAAGTGAAATAAATTTAATTAAAATAAAGAGAACATGGATATAAGTCTGCAGGGAAAGTCATGTGCTGCCCACATCAGATTTTTACTTTCCTTATATACATAATGTATAAGGAAAATATTGTGACAGGGTCGAAAATTGGAATTCGAGTTTTCGACGGGAGAGCACGTTTCAAGCATCCCTGATCACGAATCAAACATTTCTGAAGTGATGTGTGTGTGTGTGTGTGTGTGTGTGTGTATGTGTGTGTGTGTGTGTGTGTGTGTGTGTTTGTGTGTGTGTGTTTGTGTGTGTGTGTGTCAGTGAGACTGTGGAGACGATAACTGACGAACGAATGGACCAATTTGAATGAAATTTGGTACAAAAATCACAATCCATAAACACTGGAAGCTTGCTGTTTTTATATGCAATCGAATGTCCAGAACTCCCCTAAATTGTCGAGTAAAATTTTGAAAAAATCCTCAAAAAATCAAAACCGCTAATAAAGTTACAGAAATAGACATTTCTTATGTAATTTTTCATTAGAAAACGATTGGCATACATTTTAGAACGCTAACATTAACCTTTCTCGAGATATTGCACATTTTCCCCCAAAAATATCAAAAAGTCATATAAAGTAAATAAAAATACATTTCTTATTGAGAAACATGTTCACTTTTCATATGTAATACCATGCGATAAATTTAGTGACATCATTCTCCTGGATTTAGCTCGTTCCATTCATGAAAAAAGATACTTTGAGTAATACTTTTGTAATTGAAGGCCAATAGTTATTTATCTGCTGTAAGAATAACTTATTTCTTCGTCCATAACGCTTGGCGAGATTTTGACGACGAATTTGGTGGAATGTCGCCAACTTGGCGACTTTTTTAAATGTTGCTATATTAACGAAAATCTCGCCAAATGGATAAAAATGAAGTTATATCGATGAAATTGATGATTAATTAACGAAAAGTCAATATTTTGGAAAGAATATAGGTATCTACTATAAGAACAACTTATTTTTTTGCTGTAAAAGTAGTAAATTCATTGCATTATATAAGGGAAGTCATGTGCTGCTCACATCAGATTTTTTTTATGAAGTTTCATGTTTTCAAATATAATAAATTAATGCAGTATTGGGACAATTTTAAAAATATTATAGCTGAATTTATTGCATTTTAGAGATGTTTAAATAAAATTGCATTGCAGTTGGAAAGTGTTTTATAATCAATGCTTTATGCATGATTGATCTTTCTTGTTTTAATATGGAAATAGTATATTAGTTATTATATAGGCTCGAATTCCCATGTCTATCTCTAGAAATACTATAAAACATGTATAGAGAAAATTGCGGCTCGAATTTCATTCGAGGCACGGCGGCAGGATCACAGCCAAGCGTTTAGATCACGAAAACGAGAATTCCAGACTAATAGCCTTTCGGTAGGAGGATTTAATATTCTGAAACTTAAAATCCCGAGTTTCACAAAGAGAGATTTGAATTTTGAAATAAAAAATTTGTTATATTATTTTTAATGTAAGTATTAGCCTAAAAAAGTCGTTTCTAAACTTAGCAGTTAAGATTTTCAACGCCTGTGAAACATAGACTTTTTGATGTACAGTCTTGACGGGAGGTGATGGGGGTTAAATTTTCAGCATTCTAACAAAAAAAAAATCATGGACCCGGGGACGCCAAGGTTAATTCTAGTTACAGATATCTTCCGACTTAATCCTCTAAAATGTGCAGCTACTGCAATTTCAATTTAACAAGATAAAATAAATTTCTGAAGCTGCACTCAAATAGGGTAAATGATAGATACAATTTATTTTTGACGGGCATAAGCATTTTTATTCATATTTACATATCTTTTTTGCACAGTGCCACGAATTTTCAGGAAACCCGGAAATGACATTTCCAGAGCCAGAAATGGAAATCATCACTGAACACCCTATCTAAAAGCTGCTATATCAGCAGGCTGACTCAACTGCCATTTTGTTTCTAATCGGCCCAGTGTCAGTTATCGTTTACTTGTGCTATTTCAAATAGGGATCATAAACAAATTGACGATGGAATTTGGTTAGATCAAAAATACTTTAATATGTGTCAAATTTTTTTAACACAACAGCATCTAAATAAAGCAGACAGAGATCATATAAAGCAGTGGTATTCACTGCGCGGTTGGGTATCCCATGTATTATCATCCAGTTTCATTTTTTTTGTGATATGTCACGAATTTACATTTCTTATTTGATATATGGTTCCCATTCATAATGTTCAATTTTCAATTAAATATTGCTTGCTCAATTTTAAAGATAAAGATATGTGGTTTTTTAACACTTTACAACATAGTTGAAATGTGTTTATGACTTTGTTCATTATGTCTGTCTGCCCGTTAGCACGATAACTGCCGTAAAAATAACTTTACATAGAAGATAATACATAGGAGAACCCTAAACGCGTAGTGAGTACCACTACTTTATATGATCTCTGTCTGTGTAATGCTTTATTTAGATGCATTTGTGATAAAATATTTTGACACATATTAAAGTATTTTTTATCTAAATAATTTCCATCGTCAATTTGTTTATGATCCCTATTTTCACTGATGAAGCAGCCTTTCACATGCTACTGGAAAGTGGCATAAGTCAGATTTTTCCCTTTATCATAATTCAGTTGATTTTAAAGATACATATATGTGCTTTTTTTAATGATCTTGTTGCATTAAAAATAAATATTTTCTGATTGACCAAATATGTCTAAGGAGGTCGTATAAAATTTAAAAGGTGTACCTTTTTGAAAATTAATGGGAGGACTATTTCATTAACTAAGTCTTATTTCCTACCTTACTTTCAACATGTTTTCAATTTACATTGCCCACTCATCTCCAAAAGGTAAAGAATTAAAGCGCGTTTCAATTTTTTTGGGACACCCTGTATGTTAACACATCAAATATCTTTAATTTCACTTTTTTTTAATCGTTCATTGCATAGTATAATTAAAGGACAAGCATAGTGGTAATGGTAGTGAAGTTAACAGTCTATTTTTACTTTCCCAGAAATACAAGGTAACGTATAGGGAAAGCATTGAAGTTGTGCCGAAAATAGCAAGTCGAGTTTTTGATCTACACGTTTTGAGACCGACCTCTAGAATACGAAAGAACCATTTTTAGTGTGACGTCTGTGTGTTTGTCTCTATATGTAATGTATGTATCCACTGTAACTCAATAAACTAATGGACAACATTTCATAAAATTTCATATGTACGTCACTTATGTGTGATCCTGGTGCTGATTAGATTTTGGTGAGATTCGGAGTAAAGGAACTCGCTTTTCTTTGCTAAACGGCCCACAAAAATCTCATGTATCCACTCTATATAAAAAACTAATTGACTAAATTTCACAAAATTTAGTAGATAAGTTACTGCGGTAGGACACCCTGGTGCTGATTAGATTTTGGTATGATTCGGAAAAAAAGAACTTGCATTGTTATGAAATGACCCGCAAAAATTGTCAAGTCTAAAATAAAAGACTACATATGCTCAAATGTATCCATTAAATGCTTGTTTTATATGTAATTATTGAAGAGGGAAAAAATAAGACCAAGCCCATAACTCTAGGAATAATCGTTCTAGAGATACTTTCGATTTTTTGCATTTTTGTACATCGCCTTTAAAAAATTTCCTGTTATCAAATAAAAGAAAATGAATTAAAAGTGCAAACTCAGTGCCATTTTGTGCAATTAAATTGACTTTAATAAAATGTGAAAGAAATTGTTGAAATCTTGAATATGAGTCTGCAAGGACAGTCGTGTGCGGACCACATAAAATGTTTGATGCATATACAAGTTTTAGGCATCCCTGAACACAAATTAACTTGTTTATTATATGCTCTGATTTACTTACATGTGTGTGCCTCATTGGAAGTCATTATAATACACTATACCTATCAAATGGTTCAAATGTTCAAATTAAATTTTTCTGAATAAATTTGATTAAGTAAACGTACGTGTTAAGAAAGTAAGGAAAAACGTTATATTAAGCAGAATGTAGCGTATAATTAGTGGCGTCAATCGGTTTTGAATGCAAAAAATCTGTTGTGGGTTTCGCGTAACTCTAAATTGGTAATTATCAATATCGATAGCATCCACACTAAGCAATAGAATTAATTTATTAAAATATTTGAATAACTAATTCACCAATTCGGAGACATTTTCGTTAAAGTAGGGTTAATTTTATAATTTTGAATATATTTTCGTCAATATTGAGCGAAATATCGCCAAGTTAGTGATATGTCGCTGAATCAGTCTCCAAGTTCGCCAAATATATTCCAAATCGTTATAACGGAGAGATAGCATTTCTTATATCTAATATACTTTGGAAAACTGTTGGGCATCAAAATACAAAAGAATTTTGCAACGTATTTTCCATCGTGGATGGAACAAACTTGATGCACTAGAACGATGTTAACAAATTTATACCATAATATTACATATGAAAAGAGAACATATTTCACAATAGTTTATATATATATATATATATATATATATATATATATATATATATATATATATATATATATATATATATATATATATATATATATATATATGTATATATATATATATATATATATATATATATATATGTATATATATATATGTATATATATATATATATATATATATATATATATATATATATATATATATATATATATATATATATTGCATATCCATATATAACATGTTATATATGGATATGCAAGAACGGAACAGTCCATGTTGGTCCGGGAAATATGTGTTGGGTGGACATTCGGTTTCCATTTTGGCTTTCTTTTCGAATTATTCTACTATATTAATCTTGATTTTCATGTTCAATTTACCTCATGTGGATTTTGCTTTTTCCATTGTCGGCAGATGGATGATTGCTTCGGGCGAGTTCTGGTTCCGGGAGGGTTTCCTTGGAATAAAAGCATGCTTCAACCGGGAACAAGGGGTCACAATCCCCCTTGACCGTTTCTAATTCTACCTACCCCCTTGGCCGTTTCTACGTTTCTACTTCCTTGTAAGCATCCCCTCTTTTTATTTCTTTTTTCATTTCTTATTCATATGATTCCATATTGAAGCTTATATTGTAAGTGCTGCAGGGCGCCTTATTATATTTATAAGCGGTTTATATCTGCTGTAAAAATTTCTTGAAAATAGTTAGTTTAATTTGTAGAAACTTTTGTATAATATATATATATGTATATATATATGAAAAACTATATAAGAAATGATTCTTTACTGTATTACATTATTAGAGGTCCTGTAACGTTACTGCAGGTTCTGATTTTTTGCCCTCCGAACATTCAATAATTCTCCGAACATTCGATTACGTTTAAAAACAATACGTTTCTATTATTCACTGACTTTGATTTGCTGTACCAAATGTCGTTCGAAACGCTCCATTTGTGTTTGATATATCGTCTCCACAAACTCATGGACACTTACACAAATATACACACACGCACACATATGCACACACACAGACACACACACATTTAGACAAATAAAATATTTTGTGCCTGGACAACCAGAGACGTAATGGTTCACACCACCTGATCTCCGCAGGTTTAATTTGGGGAATTTTTAAATGAGACATAAGGATCGTGATATAAAATAAAATAAACGGACCAATATGAGATATATATATATATAAAAGGGCCATATCCTGTTAAAAAGTACATTAAGAATTTATTTACAATTTGACCTTTAAAATCGACCAGAGAAAGAAAGGAACGATCTTATCCAAACAGGATCTTTAAATTTATTAGCAGGAGTATCCAAAAAATGTTACATAGAAAGAATTAAATGTTTAAAATATTGAGAAAGACAACAATACGTATCAAGAATCATGGCATTCATCCCATTTATAACAATTTGTGTCGCATGGTAGTCAGCATTATTATTTCCGATGTTTACATCGCGAGCTTTGAACAAACTTAAATTGAACATCGTTTTATTAACTCTTGAAAGCATTGTTGAAAATTGCTTATGACTTTGAGCATTCTGTCTGTTCGATAACAGCCGTAAAAATGACTTTATCAATATGGAATTTTAGTATGTTGTTTAGACGGTCTGTGGGTCATATGAGGACGAAAATGAATAATATCACCCAATTAGTTTCGGATTTATCCCGGGTTAAAGAAATGAAATACATTGAACCCTATAAGACAGCAAAGTGTTAAGCAAAGTTAAAATTCTCAAATTGCTTCAAAAATTTTAAGAGATATTCAAATTATCACATAAAATGTGTGAAAAAAATTTGCAGCAAAATATGATCAGTAGCTTTTTAAATAAAAATTAAAATTTTAATTTAAAATATCAGTTTTGTAATTTATTTTATTAACCAGTCCTTTTCTTTTATTTGTAACTTGTCGTTTCAGATATTTTATTTTGTAAAATCGGTTGTTTTCTTTTAATCATTTTTAGTTGCCACAAATATTCGTGTAGTCTTGTATATTTATAAGTAGTTTTAATCTTTTGGACATGTTTGTGGGACAATATTCTGCTCCTTTCTCTACATCATACTCTACGTGACAGTGAAAATGAGATACTAAGAAGGAGTGAGCAGAAGGTGATGAAAATCGGCAAACAGCAACGAACAATAAGTGATGCTTATTGCAACGTGATACACCTAATTACTGAGCGATAACATCGTGTGATCAGTAGGTTGTAGGTCCATCGCGGGCGGTGATACAGGCAGCAACACATCTAAGTACAGAATCGATGATCATGCAAATGGTGTCCTGATGTATGGCTGCCCATTCTCTGTCAACCATTTGCCAAAATTCGTCTTCTAAACGTGGTGGTGGCAGCGCACGCAGACGTCCCAGCACACGTCCCAGACGTGTTCGATTGGTGAGAGATCAGGGGAGACTGGTGGCCAGGAAAGCACCTGGGTACCTTGCAGGGCATGTTGGCTGATGCATGCCGTGTGTGGTTGGGCGTTATCCTGCTTGTAAATGGAATTGGGCACCCTTACAGAAAGGGTAGTGTCACCGGTCGCAGTACGTCATCCATGTATCTTTGGACCGTCATCTTACCCTCAATACGGAACAGGGGTGACCTGCTATTGTAGGTGATGGCGCCCCAAACCATAATGCCGCGCGGTGTGGCCTTCCACAGATGCGACTGGATTAGACGTGTCACCGCTTCGGCGCCGACTCGTACACGGCGACTGCCATTGCTAAAACAGAAGCGTGACTCGTCTGAGAACACGACCTTGTGCAATTCCGCCGTCCACGTGGCTCTATCCCAACACCATTGCAAACGGAGGCGTCTGTGCTGTTGGGTCAATGGCAATCTCCTTAACGGGCACCATGAGTGCAGATCGCCTGTCACTAATCTGCAGATAATGGTCCTCGTCGATATGGGAGCATCAAGGGTGTCCTGCACATGCTGCAAAATGGAGACGGAAGTCACCTGCGGGGCCGCCAACGCTTGCCGGCGGATTCGTCGGTCCACGAGTGCTGACGTCTGTCTGGTTGTACCGGCACCCCTCAAACATGCAACATTTCCTTGTTTCAACCATCTTCATCACAACCGGTGTACCGTGGACTCGTGTAGGTGGCTGTCCGCTGAGATTTGACGTATGGACCAACCTGCCCTTCTGAGTCCGATCACCATACCTCTCGTGAAATTGTCTGTCTGCTGGAACTCTCTCGGTTGGCGGCGGCCTGACATTCTCTGTTACTATAAGTTTCCTCTAACACAAAAAATTGCAAAATGATTCCCTGGCAGAGAGAACGACTCGATTATTGCCGATTCTGCAGGTTCCTTCCCTTATATCTCACTCAGCATGCGCGTTACAGCTGCGAATTTCGCATCATTTACATAACTCGGTGAGTTGTGTCTTCCCTGCAATTTGCATATTTATCTTCCCCCCTTTCTGGTGTCTCATTTTCGCTGTCACGTAGTGTATCTACTTAGTTTTTGTTTGTTTATTAAGTTACTGATATTGGTAATGCCTAACTTCCAAGGTAAGAAGTATTATGTTGACAGAAATCTCTCATCCTTTGCTGTAATGACTGAGTTTATTTTTCTAGCAAAGAAAACTTATTTTTTATTTTGAAACCAGTTGATGCATTTCATTAATTGCTTATGCTGTTGCTAAATAGCTACATTTTCAGCATAGATAAAACAGACAATTTTATTACAATATAGAACTAATTATAATGTTGAGTGTAGTTTAAAAAACATGCAGTGTAACTTCAATTTTACGTTTTTCATTGACTTAACGGCAAAAAATATGAAGTTCGGAAGACATAAAATTGAAATTAAAGGAAAATCAATATTTTAAGCTTATGAATAAAGTATTTCAATACGTATAAATAAAATGAATATAAAAAATGCCAAAAGAGGGAAAAGAAACATTTTGTATTGAGTTTGTATTTAACGGTGAAACTTATCTCTTGTGAAGGAAATTGAAAAAAAATCGGTGATTTTAGTTAATTTTTTGTTTTGAGTAGGAATTTCACAAATGGCGAGTTCGATATTGAAAGAGTTTGCACATACAATTCTTGATACAAACGGCTCTACCGTGCTGAAAACACCGGTTCTCGTTAGATTACCGAAGTCAAGCAGAATCGGACGCTGTTAGTACTTGGATGGGTGACCACTTGGGAACACCGCGTGCTGTTGGCACATTTCGGGCGCGGTAGCCCGGTGATTTGCGCGCTGGATTTGCACGCTGCCACAACTGCCGCCGTGTTCATGATCAAGTACGATCAAGTTAAACTTGTGGGTCCGTAAGTCCTTCCGAGAGGTTGGCGGTAGGGGAAGGAGGGTTCGGTTCCTGTGGATGCCTCCCTCACTGGGTTCCGATCTAAATTGGGTGGCACTTCCCGGCCGTCCAAACGGTTACCTTACACCTTTCTGGTAGGTCGGATGGTCTGGGTCTCAACAACAACAACATACAATTCTTGATTTTCATTTATTAGCAAAACGTTTTTCACAGATTTCAGTACATTTAAAGCTTCGATCGAGGAAGGCACACCCTACAGGTTCAGTATGGTCGTCGTTGGCGTTGGCGTCATTACTATGTAAAGAATGTTGTTGCCCCAACCGGGATTCGAATCCTGGATTTTCTAACTGGCCAGACGACGTTCTACCGTTGATCTATTGAGGCGAAATTGCAATTGCTTATTGTTAAAGTGGACTCTGCATTTTCCACTCTCTAATATCAGATTGGCGTGCATCTGACATTCTGCTGAACGCCTCCTGCTGTTTTTATCTCAAGTTAGCCTAACGATGCTATTTTTATCCTCTAGGTGAGCTTCTTGCGTGGTAATTACCCTTCCATTTTCAACTTTGCGCTTCACATTCCAGATTCCACTGAATCTCTTCTAGGCGTACTATGGTCAATTTCAGACCACCGACATCTTTGTACTAACCTACAGGGTTGATTTGTTTGATAGAAATTGTACAGTACCTTGCTACTCCAACCAGGAATCAAACCCTGGATCTTCGAACTGGGCGGATGACTTTTTACGTTTGAGCTACTGAGACAAAATTACAATCTTTCATTGTAGAAGTAAATTCTGTAACTGTCTTTTGAGAACATAAAGCAGGAAATGCTCGGAACTTCTAACGCCATAACCTCTCTTTTACAATCAGTATATACTCTAAAATCAATTGTCAGCTGAACGAATTGACCATTTCTCTATCTATCTTCATTCTATGTTGAATAATCGCCTACTTTGCAGGATATGCTTGAAAATCTATCTTTCGTATAACAATATGTGCATGTTTCTGTTATACTATTCCATGCCCAGAAAATATTAGCAACAGATATTCTGCAGGCAAAATACGAGAAAAATATCATTTGGAACGTCAAATAAAGACGTACGATGTGGGAAAACTTGGATTTGTATCACGTATCATGAGGAATTATTAACATTATTAATATATGGCATTTATCTGAATCAAAGAAAGATTATATACGAAGCGGGAAAACGTATTAAACGGGAAACGTAGAATCGGCGTTCCACTGTATATATTTTAGTAATGCTCTGCATTTTGACATTATTAAAATTCCTTCCATGCAAGCAAGAATATATATCCAACGAATATACCGACTTAAAACAGTATGGAAACATGTTTATGACACGAAATAGCCTTGTCTTTATATTTATGCTTACGCATTAGAAGCAATTCAAAAGAAAATATTACTACGACCATTCATTGGGGAGTTACTTTTTATACTATAATGTCTCTGCAGAAAATGAATATTTTTATGCTATTCTGTGTCAAGATCTCAATACATTCCTATGCATGAATATATGAACCACGCGCATTTTTCACTTATAGAAAGAAATTCGATTACTGACTGTGATGAGATAAACTAGTATGTCTAACATTTTTACATTCTATGCAATACATGGTAATGCACGGGAAAATATTGGAATCGTGCCAAAAATCCAAAATCGAGTTTTCGTCGGATCTACACGTTTTGGGACCTCTAGAACATGAAAAACTATTTTTAGTGTGGCGTCTGTGTGTGCGTTTCTATGTATCTATGTGTGTCTGTTTGTCTGTCTGTATGTAAGTGCAGATTTTGTATCCTCTGAAGCTGAAAAACTAACTGACCGAATTTCAAAAATTTGGTAGGTAAGTCCCTAATGGGAGACCCTACTGTTGATTAGAATTTGGTGGGATTCGGAATAAAAGAACTTGCCTTTTTTGCGAAATAGCCGACAAAAATTGACTTTATCCACTCTAGCTGAAAACTAATGAATCAAATTTTACAAAATTTGGTACATAAATACCTTGTAGTTGAACTTATAAGTGCTAATTAGAATTAATACTTATGGGTGCTAATTAGAGTTTCTGGATGACAACATACAACTATTACATACCCAATGAACTTATATTTGACCCAACTCTAAATTTTCAATAATCAATATTGATAGCATCCCCCAAAAACAAAATAGTTCATATATCAAAATATTTTAATAATAAATTCATCAATTAGGCATCATTTAACTTGGCGTAATTTATGCAATTTGACGATGTTTTTTTTAATCTGGATGAAAAATCTCGGGGTTGGCGATATTTCGCTAGATTATTCACCAAGTTTGCCAAATGCATCGTCAAGTATTACAAACAAACGGAGACAAGTACATTTCTTATATACTAGCAGATATGCCCGTCATATGACGGAATTAAAGTTTTGCAAAACATTACTCCCATTTAGCATCATTTTTATCAGTTTGGCAACATTTTAGTCAATTTGACATTTTAAAAGTTGTCAAGTTGGCACATCCCGCAAAATTCATTTCCAAGCATTATGGACGAAGAAATGGGTTATTCTTATAATCGAATCTTCTGTTCTTTTAGATACCATATTAAATTTTCATCAATTAGTTGTCATTTTCATTGATTTAGCGTTATTTTTATCAGTTTGGCGATATTTCCATCAGTTTGGCGATATTTCCATCAGTTTGGCGATATTTCCATCAGTTTGGCGATATTTTTTTTATCAATTTGGAGTCAAAATTATCAATTTGTCGACAGTTTAATCAATCTGGTGACAGTTTTATCAGTTTGGCGAAATTTTCATCAATTTGGCAACATTTAAGAAGTCGCCATGTTGGCGACGTTTTGCCAAAATTTTGCTAAGCGTTACAGACGGAAAAACTGGTTATTCCTATAGTAGGTTCTTATATTCCTTCCAAGATATTGAATTTTCATCAATTAGTTGTCATTTTCATTGATTTAACGTCATTTTTATCAATTTGGCGATATTTTCATTAATTTGGCAACATTAAAAGAAGTTGCCAAGTTGGTGCCATTCCGCTGTATTTTTCGCCAAAATCTCGCCAAGCGTTATGGACGGAAATATTGGTTATTCATATAGTGAATAAATGACTGTTGCCGTCCAAATACAAAACTATTGCCTAAAGTATATTTTCTCATGAATGGCACGAGCTAGATTCAGGCAAATGATGTCAACACATTTATCGCATAATATTACACATGAAAAGGAAACATATTTCACAAAAGTTAGTATTTTTTTATTAATTTTATGTGATTTTTTGATAAAATATTTAAAAGATGTGTAATATATCGAGGACGATTTATGCTAACGTTCTAAAATTTGTTTCAATCGTTTTCTAATGAAAACTTACGTAAAAAATTATTATGTACATGTGGCATAAGAAATTAATTTATGTTTAATTAAGTTTAAACTATATTATTATTAATTGTTTATCTTTAATTTTAGTGATTATAAGTGCGTTGTGTTTAAGCAATAACCCTCCAATTATTTAACTTATGTGCAAGTCCTGAAAAGAATTATTAATTAATATTAAAAGATTAGACTATTTTAAAACTTAAACAATATCATTTATTAACAACATCAATTTATCAAAAGCACCAATTTTCATAAATATCAATTTTCATTTGATTATTTTAGCGAGGGGAGATATGCGACAGGAATTATTAGTTTTACCGTTGTTGTCTAGGACCTGTTATTATGAGCACATACCTTCACGTTTAATCTTGGGCTTATCATCTCTCCAAGGTTTTCATCACTCTTGCCACAACTCCTCATTGTCTTTCGTATGCTACTGCACTCTCATTTTGTCTATAACTGAAACTCGTGTATTTCGTCCACAACTCTGGGGTGTGTGTCTCCGAACTCTGATTTCTTTCCTCTTAAGTCATGATAGTGTAAATACTCGTACTCTAACTGCAACTCCTAAGTCATGTCTGCTAGGTCATATTCACTTCTTGAAAACTTTTTAGACTTGTGGTTCCTTCGGCGGGGGGGGGGGGGGGGGGGGGGGGGGGGGTAGCTCCGCCCTTCTTCCATTGGGTTCCATGCCATTGGGTTCTTCTTAACCCAATGGCATCACTTCACAGACCCTCTCAGCCCCTGTGGCTTGGCATACCTAAATTTATAGCATTTGACCTAAAAGTTCAAGTTGTCGTAAAGTTCGGCGCCAGCCGGAACACACACACACACACACACACACACACACACACACACACACACACACATATACAAACACACACACACACATACACACACACACCACCTCAAAAACGTTTGATTCGTGTTCAGGAATGCTTGAAACGTGCTCTTCTGTCAAAAAATCGAATTAGAATTTTCGACCCTGTTACAATACTTTCCTTATACGTTATACTATGTATATAAAAAATCTGATGTGGGCAACACATGACTTTCCTTATATAATGTAATGAATTTACTACTTTTACAGTAAAAAACATGGGTTTTTCTTATAGCAGATACTAATATTCTTTCCAAGATATTGAACTTTCGACAATTCGTCGTCATTTTCATTGATTTAACGTAATTTTTATCCATTTGGCGAGACTTTCGTTAATTTGGCAACATTTCAAAAAGTCGCCAAGTTGGCGACATTCCGCCAAATTCGTCGCCAAAATCTCGCCAAGTGTTATGGACGAAGAAATAAGTTATTCTTACAGCAGATAAATGACTATTGGCGTTCAAATACAAAACTATTACTTAAAGTATCTTTTTCCATGAATGGAACGAGCTAGAACCACGAGAATTATGTCACCCAATTTATCGCATAGTATTACATATGAAAAGTGAACATGTTTCTCAATAGGAAATATTTTTTTTTATTTTATATGACTTTTTGATAATTTTTTTGAAAAATGTACAATATCTCGAGAACAGTTCATGTTAGCGTTCTAAAATTGATGTCAATCGTTTTCTAATGAAACATTACCTGAGAAATGTCTATTTGCGTAACTTTATTAGCGGTTTTGATTTTTTGACGATTTTTACAAAATTTCATTCGAAAATTTAGGAGGGTTCTGAACATTCGATTGCGTATAAAAACAATAGGCTTCCAGTGTTTACGGATTGTGATTTTAGTACCAAATTTTGTTGGAATCGGTCCATTCGTTCGTCAGTTATCGTCTCCACAGACCCACTGACACACACACACACATACTTTCACACACACACACACATCACTTCCAAAATGTTTGTTTCGTGATCAGGGATGCTTGAAACGTGCTCTCCCGTCGAAAACTCGAATTCGAATTTTCGACCCCGTCACAATACTTTCCTTATACATTATGTATATAAGGAAAGTGAGAAAGTAAAAATCGTTAAAGTTTTAGAGAGTTCATGGATCTTACAATGTGATCATCAGTAATAGAGAGCGCAATGACTATTTGACGAACCTTATTAACGATTTCACCTGTAAAACAGTAATTTGTACCATATATACAACATTTAAATAATTTCGATATACTTACACGAGTTATTGCCAAATAGCGTATATGAGTAATTATTTTCCTACCAAGTTCAGGAACGTACTCGGCCTGTTTGTCTTAGAGCATTTGCCATTACCAAATATTCACATTTTAAAATAAAATCCTGAGATGTAAAGGAGTTATTGTTGAAGAAATTATATCAGTAAAAATGGGGCGTAACACATCCAATTTTTATCTGATCACTTTTAGATAAAATATAAAAAATATAATAAACACGTTCAGATAAACATTAATTTGCACTATATATCCATATTAAAAAAAAATGGTTATGATTTAGGAGTTTTCGTTGAAAAAGCATGCAAGAGCATACGCACAACGAGCAGCGTATCACGTCCAACTCAAAAGTAAGAAACTTAGTTACATCGCTTCCTGATTTTCAAAATTGCGTTTTAGACAAGGGTGAGAAGTCATAATTACCATACTTCCTAGCTCCAATTAATTAATATATATTTTTATATAAACTATGTATTGTATTTAAAGTAAATAAAATCTGATGTGGGCAGCACTTGACTTTCCTACAGATTTAAATTACTTTCCTTATATACATAGTACAGTAAAACTTCGATTAACCGTCACTCGTTTAACCTTTAGTTTCTGTTATCCGCCATTGTCTAAAATCTTGCGTGAGTATCAACTAACAAATAGAGAATGGGTGAAAAAAACCCTTGCTTGAACATATTGACGAAACTGAAGGATCTGAGACTGTTAGTGTTGACGAAATTGTGCAACTGTGCAACAATGTAGGACTAAACAGTGAAAACACTACGCCAGAAGAAGCACCAAATGGTTTAAACAGTGTTATAAAAGTGCATCTACTCTTTTGAAATGCAAGAGAAGGCAAATGCAACACAGAACCTACTTCTGCGTAAGATACAGAACATCGCCGGGCAGAAAGCTTGAGTCTCAAAAACATTGAAGGAGATGACAGATTAATTTAAATTAACGTAGGGTTATAATATTACAATACATTTCTGTACATTACTATTCTTATATTGAGGTTTATATTGATCGTTTTGTAAAATTAAATACAATATGTATGTATTGTTCACTTTTAAAGGATTTTATTTTCATTTCCGTCCAAGCCTGCAGTGAAATAACGTCACTGTACATATGTATTAAGATATTTTTGTTATCCGTCTGTTCGGTTATCCGTCATAGTCCTAGTCCGAACGGTGACGCTTAAACGAAGTTTTACTGTATAATGTATAAGGTAAGTATTGTGAAGGGGCCGAAAATTCGAATTCGAGTTTTCGACGATAGAGCACGGTTTCAAGCATCCCTGAAGAGGAATCAAACATTTTGAGGGGGTTTCTCTGTGTGTGTATAAGTGCGTGGTATGTGTGTGTGTGTCAGTAAATCTATAGAGACAATATTTCACGAACGAATGGAGCGATTCGAACGAAATTTGGTACACAAATTGCAGTACATGATTACTGAAAGTCTATTGGTTTTATATGTAATCGAACCCTCTAAATTTTCGAGTGGAATTTGAAAAAATTAAACAAAAATCAAAACCTTTAATAAAATTACGTAAATAGTCATTTCTTATGTAACGCGAAATATAAGTTAATTGGGTACTTTGAAATAGTTTTATATGTCGTCATCCGGCAAACCGCCAAATGTACAATTCAACGTTAAAACTACAGTACTGTGGATTTTATACGCTATTTTTTACTGTAAAATGAGTATATTCATTTCCTCATATAAGGAAAGTCATGTGCTGTCCACATCAGATTTTTTTTTTCTCTTTATTTCTCTAAATTTTCATGAAATTGAGTTTAATTGCACAAAATAACATGCATAATTATTTGAAATGACATCGAGTTTGCACTTTTAATTCAATTTTCGTTTCCATTTAGTAACTGGACATATTTTCAAAGGCGGCGTAGCAATAATGCGGTAAAACTAAAATACGGCTAATCCCGGAGTAAATGCGTTGATATATTTCATTCATCGTGAAAAATTACGTACAAAAATAGAATTTAATTGATACATTTGAGCAAACGTAATTTTTTATTTTAGATTTTGACGATTTTTGTGGGCCATTTCGCAAAACAAGGCAGGTTCTTGTTTCTTGAATCGTACCAAAGTCCAAACTTCATCAGCGCTACCCACAAATGACTTATCTATAAAATTTTACGATATTTGGGTAATTAAATTTTGAGTTAGAGTGGATACATACATTGCACTGACACACACAGACACACACATAGACACACACATAGACACACACACACAGACACACACACATACACAGAGACACATACATACACAGACACAGACACACACACATACGTCATGTTAAATTAGTGTTTTCGTATTCTAGAGGTCCCAAAACGTGTAAAACCGTCAAAATTCGAGTTGCAATTTTCGACACGATCCCATTACTTTCCCTATACATTACAAGGTATTGTAGGGAAAGTAAAAAAGGATCATTCATACACATCTAACAGATCCTTAAGTTTAAAATGCAGTTTGCATTAAAGAGGTTTAAAATATTTTTGTATGTTCTATATTTTGTAAAAATCCCTATATTACTTAATACATTTTCTTTTTATATATACTATATTTATTATTAAAACTAAACTATAACCTTGATCATGTATACATACATGAAAGATTCTTACAATGTTAATATACCGTAGCAGCGAGTTTAAAAACATTTTTCTGTAATTTGCAATAATTATTATATTAATTAATACATTTTTTTTAATATATACTATGTATTCTAAAGAAATTAAAAATATGGAGCAGTTATGCACATATAATAGATTCTTAGACGTGCAATACTTTTAGAATTTAAATTACTTAAACACTTAAAATTAAAGAAGTGAAATTAAAAAAAAATATTAAATTATTAAAACGTGTGAAAACATTTTTTATAATGTGTACTTTGTAAAAAAAAATATATATTAATTAATAAACTTTCTCTTCATATAAAATATGTTTTCTGGTGAAAAAAAATGAGTTGTTCTTATACATGTTTAAGATTCAAATATTTTAATATTCTGATATTAGACGCTAAAAATATTCTTTTATATTCAGTATTTTGTAAAAAATGTTAAATAATTAATACACTTTCCCATTATATTTATTTAATATGTATCTAACGAAAAATTAAAAATAAAATTTCTATTGTTATACATGTGAAAAATTATTCACATTTTAATACTCTCTAATTAAATGCTTTATAGTCTTTTTTCCGTATTTTGAAAATTTTTATAATAATTCATATCCTTTCTCTTTACCAATTCCACACATATGAAATATATAAAATGTTTAATGTATGCTATAAAACGTTTCAAAATCTTGCTTCTGTGTATTGTACTTTTTAAAAATTATGATATTAATTTATATAAGCCGCTGTTATCTATATTATTCTTCTCCTCATAACTTTCTTTATATAAACCTTTTATACCTGTTTATGAATTCAATAAAAGCATTAAAAAATATCTGATGTGGGCAGCATATGACTTTCCTTGTATAATGCAATGGATTTACTACTCTTACAGTAAAAAAAAATAAATTATTCTTATAGTAGATACTTATATTCTTTCCAAGATATTGAATTTTCGTCAATTAATCGTCATTTTCATTGTTTTAGCGCCACTTTTATCCATTTGGCGAGATTTTCGTTAATTTGGCAACATTTAAAAAGGAGCCCAGTTGGCGATATTCTGCCAAATCCGTTGTTAAAATATCGCCAAGCGTTATGGACGAAGAAATAAGTTATTTTTATAGCAGATAAATAACTATTGGCGTTAAAATATAAAATTATTATTCAATGTAAATTTTCTCATGAATGGAACGAGTTAAATCCACGAGAATGATGTCACCAAATTTATCGCATGATATTACATATGAAAAGTGAACGTGTTTCTCAACAGTTAATATTTTCATTTAATTTATAAGATTTTTTGATAAATTTATTTGAAAAATGTGTAATATCTCGAGAACGTCTCATGCTAGTGTTCTAAAATTTATGTCAATCGTTTTCTAAGGAAAAATTACATAAGAAATGTTTATTTGCGTAACTTTTTTAAAAGTTTTGATTTTTTTATGATTTTTTCAAAATTGCACTCCAAAATTTAGGGGGGTTCTGAGCATTTTATGTATACCCATTATATCTATTTATGAATTCAAAGGAAAATAATAATAATAATAATAATAATATTCGTAACATTTACACATATATAAAATATTCTGAAAATTTTATATTAATTAATATACTTTCCTTTTATCTATACTATGCCATTTATATATATTTATAAATACAATGGAAAGAAAAATATATTAGGATAATCTACATATAAAATATTGAATGAACATCTGAAATCATTTAATATTCGGGTTAAAAGTACTTTTTTACATTTCGTATTTAGTGCGAATTATTATATTTTTCTTTTGTACTACATAATATACGGAAATTAATAATGAATAACTTATGTATATCTGAAAGAATTTCAAAATCTTTAACTTTTTGTGCTAATAATATTATTTTTGTATTTTCGTAGTCTCATATACTCTTTTAAATAAGCTTAATCCAATATCTACCAATTTTACTTTCTCTACCCCTCACTAGATGGCAGTACAAGTTCCACAACAATCCGTCCCTTTTTCTTTCTACGGTCCGGGGGAAAAGCGCCGGTTTCCCTCCAAACTGATAGCTCTCAGTCAGTATTATAACATCCCGCAGTGAGCATCTGATACTCCTGTCTTAAACATTGTGAGTGCAAAGAAGACCAATAGAGATATTACTAGGGATAGTTCTGTTCAGTGTTGTGCCCTACAGAACTGGATATGCAGTATATTTGGATGTTGAGTACTCTTCTCATATTTACGGGCCCCCAGTACTTGGGGGTTCGGGCCCAAGGGGGGATTGCCGTCAACGCATCTTCGGAAATAACAGGTGAGTAAGAAATTTGACCTGTCAAAAGATGCGGTAGATCATGGGATAAAAGGATGGATAGTGTGCGTGTGTGTTTAGTTCTCTTTGGATTTATACAAAGGTGGTGATTAAAACATCAAACATTTCTTGTGAATATTTTAAGGTAAGTTGAGATGAAAAAGTTGTTTAAAGTACATTTTATCAAAATGATAAGTTTAAAGGAATATGCAGAAAAAATATGGTTGTGCCCTGTTTATTCGAATTTGAACGAATAAGAGACATCCGGATAAATGGAAATCCTGATAATGCAATAAGAAAAAACAATAATTAAATAGAATTATTAATATCAATATATTTTATTTGCAATAAAAATAGAAAAAATAAGGATGATTAAAACACAGGGTTTTCAGGGGGAGGAACATCTAGAAATTCAGTTTTTATTATATTGAATTTATCCGGCTCTGACTATATGATAGATATTCGGATAAATGAAAATCCGGATAATACAATACGAATAAGATATATTTAAATGGCATTATTAATATTAATACGTATATTTTATTTGCATGGAAAATAGTTAATATAGCGATAAACATAAGACAGGGTTATCAGGGATAAAGACCAACAAGAAATTAATTCAGTTCTAAATCCATTAAATTTTTCCGGATCTGACTACATAATAATAACTATAAATGAATAAATACCCTGAAAATACAATAATTAAATATAATTGTTGATATCAATAGATATATATTTTATTTGCAATGAAATAGGTAATATACCGATACACATAACACAGGGTAATCTGGAGCCATGCAGAAATTCCTTCAGTTTTAAATCAATTAAATTTATCTTTATCTAACTGCATAAGGGATATAAGGATAAATAAAAATACTGATAACGCAATAATTTTAAGCAATATTTAAATATAATTATTAATATTAACATATACCTTTTGTTTGCAATGAAACAAGGTATTAGAACGGCTGACATTGCATGGGGTTCTCAGGGGAGCGGGGACATTTAGAAATTTCTTTAGTTGAAAATCAAATAAAAATTCTTCCAACGTATCTATATATGATAGAATACTTGCAGTTGTTTGCAATATATTTTACTTAATAAATAAATACCACTAGATTTTTAATTTGTTATAACTCATATAGTTGTTAATTATTTTTCTAAAATTTTCTGAGAGGAAAAATGGATAGTCGGTAATTTTAATCGGATTTATCAAAATAATCGAGATTTAGATAACGAAGACTGTTGTATATAGTATTTAATGTTTTAACGATTCCAAATATTATATTAATTAGCTGCTTACGGGAAAAGAAAAACCATAATAGTTTCTCTTCTATATTTATCTATATATTATCTATAGTTTTCATAGATTCTTTTCATTTCTTCTCTTTTATATTATCTATAGTTTTTAAAATTTGCGTTAATTTTTTTATTTCGCTGTAATCCAAGTTTTAGCTAGTTATTTTTCTAGCTCTATGAAATAAAAAAAAATCTGATGTGGGCAGCACATGACTTTCCCTGCAGACTTATATCCACGTTCTCTTTATTTTAATTAAATTTAATTTACTTTTAATTCAATTTTCGTTCTCATTTGGTAACTGGACTTATTTTCAAAGGTGGCGTAGAGAAAATACGAAAAAACTAAAATATCTCGAGAACGGCTCGTCCTAGTGTAATGGGGTTGGTCTTATTCTTTTCTTCCTTAAAAATTACGTATAAAACACGCATTTAATTGATATATTTGAGCATACGTAGTTTTTTATTTTAAATTTTTGCGGGCCATTTTGCAAAAAAAGGCAGGTTATTTTTTTCCGAATTGTACCAAAATCTAATCAACACCAGGGTGACGCTCAAGCGACTTATCTACCGAATTTTGTGAAATCAGCTTTTTAGTTAGAGTGGATACAAAACCTGCACAGACAGACACACACACAGACGTCACGCTAAAAATAGTTTTTTCGTATTCTAGAGGTCTCGAAACTTGTAGATCCGTCGAAAACTCGAGTTGCGATTTTCGGCATGATTCCAATACTTTCCCTATACATTATCATGTATTGCAGGGAAAGTAAAATGGATAGGCAGTAATTCTAATCCGGATGATCTAGATAATCGAGATTCGGAATATTGAGACACTACTATATAGTATTTAATATTTTAGTACTACAAAATCCAATATTAGCTGCTTACAGGATAAACAAACTATACAGTATAGTTTTTAATCTTTTAGAATTTTTTTTAATTCTTTATAAGCCACGGTATTGTAGTTTTTTTTATAGCGGTATCGAATGAAAAATATGATGTGGGCAGGATATGACTTTTCCTGTAGATTTATATTCATTTTTTCTTTATTTCTTCAATAATTGAGTTTAATTGCACAAATAACACCCATAATCATTTAAAATTACACTGATTTTGCACTTTTAATTCAATGTTTGTTCTCATTTGGAAGCTGGACATGTTTTCAAAGGTGTCGTAGCGAAATGCGAAAAAACTAAAATTTCTCGAAAACGGCTAGTCCTAGTGTAATGGGGTTGGTCTTATTATTTTCATTGTTAAAAATTACGTATAAAACTAGCATTTAATATATATATTTGAGCATACATATATTTTATATTTTCTATTTTAACGATTTTTAAGGGCCAATTTGCAAAAACAGCCAGGTTATTTTTCTCCGAATCATACCAAAATCTAATCAGCACCAGGGTAACCCAAAAGTAATATATCTACCGAATTTTGTAAAATGTGATCTACTAGTTTTTCAGATAGAGTGCATAGAGAAATTTTTGAGTGCCAGTTCGCAAAAAAAAGGCGGGTTCTTTAATCCCGAATCGTACTAAAATCTAGTCAGCACCAGGGTCACACACAAGTGACTTGCGTACCCAATTTTATGAAATTTGGGCCATTAGTTTTTGAACTAGAGTGGATAAATACATTGAACAAATAGGCACACAGACAGACGTCATTCTAAAAATAGTTTTTTTCGTATTCCAGAAGTCCTAAAACGTGGATATCTGTCGAAAACTCGAGTTGCGATTTTCGATATGATTCCAATACTTTCCCTATACATTACCATGTCATGCAGGAAAAATAAAAAAATCTGATGTGAGCAGCACATGACGTTCCCTGCAGACTGAAATTTAGTTTCTTTTTATTTCATTAATAGTTCATTAAATTGAGGTTAATTGCATTACATAACACGCGCAATTAATTGAAATTACACTGAATTTACGCTTTTAATTCAGCTTTCGTTTTCATTTGGTAACTGGACTTATTCTCATGACCGGCGTAGCAAAAATGTGAAAACTAAAATATCTCGAGAACGGCTAGTTCTAGAGTGATGGGGTTGGTCTTATTCTTTTCAGCGTCAAGTGTTACACATTAAACATTCATTTAATTCATACATTTGAGCATAAATATTCTTTAATTTTAGATTTTGACGATTTTTGCGGGCCATTTCGCAAAAAAATTGGGTTCTTTTTGTCAGATAGTACCAAAATCTAATCTGCACCGGGTTAACCCACACGTGATTTATCTACCAAATTTTGTGACATGTGGTTAATTTGTTTTTCAGTTAGAGTGGATATGGGCAATTTTTGCTGGCCATTTCGCAAAAAATCGTAGATTCTTTTATCTCGAATTGTACCAAAATTTAATCAGAACCAGGGTCTTCCACAAGGGACATACTACCAAATTTTATGAAAATCGGTCCATTAGTTTTATAGTTAGAGTGGATAAATATATTACACAGACGTCACGCTAAAAATAGTTTTTGCCTATTCTAGAGGTCACGAAACGTGTAGATCCTTTGAAAACTCGAGTTGCAATTTTTGGTATGGTTAAATTATTTTCCCTGTACATTACCTTGTATTGCAGGGACAGTAATAACACTCATAATTATTTCAATTTACACTGAATTTACACTTTTAATTCAATTTTTGTTTTCATTTGTTAACTGGACTTATTTTCGAAGGACGTGTAGCGAAAATACGAAATTACTACAATATCTCGAGAACGGCTAGTCATAGAATAATGGGGTTAGTCTTATTCTTTTCATCGCATATATTATGTATAAAACGAGAATTTAAATGTTATATTTGAGCATACGTAGACTTTCTATACTTTGACTTTCTTAGACTTTTATTTTAGACTTTGACGAATTTTGTGGGCCTTAGTTTTGACGCCTTAGTTATTTTAAGAATAGAAAAATTGCTCAAATACATGTTAATTAAATAAATGACGCTTTAGTCATTAAGAATAGAAAAATTGCTCAAATACATGTTAAAAATATAAATGAAGCCTCAGTTATTTTAAGAATAGAAAAATATTTAAATGCATGTTAAATAAATAAATGACGCTTTATTTATTTTAAGAATAGAAAAATTGCTGTAATACATGTTAAATAAATAAATGGCGCTTTAGTTATTTTAAGAATAGAAACATTTTATCAAATACATGTTAAATAAATAAACGAAGTTTTAGCTATTTTGAAAATAGAAAAATTGCTCAAATATATATTAAAAGAATAAATGGAGCCTTAGTTATTTTATTAATAGAAAAATCACTCAAATACATATTAAATAAATAAATGAAGCCTTTGTTATTTAAATAAAAGAAAAATTACTAAAATACATGTTAAATATAAATGAAGGCTTAGTTATTTTGGATATTGAAAAATTCCTAAAATACATAATAATTAAATAAATGCAGCTTTAGTTATTTTATGAATAGAAAAATCGCTCAAATATATGTTTAATAAATAAAAGAAGCCTTAGCTACTTTAAGAATGAAAATGTTGTTCAAATCCATAATAAATAAATAAATGAAACCTTAGTTATTTTATGAATAGAAAAATCGCTCAGATACATGTTCAATAAATACATGAAGCCTTAGTTACTTTAGGAATGGAAATGTTGCTCAAATCCATAATAAATAAATAAATAAAACCTTAGTTATTTTATGAATAGAAAAATCACTCAAATACATGTTAGAGAAATAAATGAAGCCTTAGTTACTTTAAGAATGGAAATGTTGCTCAAATCCATAATAAATAAATAAATGAAACCTTAACTATTTTACGAATATAAAAATTGCTCGAATACATGTTAGAGAAATAAATGAAACTTAAGTTATTTTAAGAATGGACAAATTGCCCAAATACATAATAAATGAATATAAAACCTTAGTTATTTTAAAAATAGGAAAATATTCAAATACATGTTAAATAAATAAATGAAGCAATGGAAAAATATTGTAATTTTTAGTAATAAATATTTTTTGTATTTCTGAATTTCTCAAAATTAAAATAAAAAGGTGGTACAAACTAAATTTTGATAGCAATTTTTCCATTATTTTTGAACGCACATGCCTTGAACTATATATATAACGTACTGGTTTAAAAATATTTTGTGTTAGATGTATATCCTCGCGCTCAGAATAGAGAAAATAAACTTCATTCATAAATTGTTTCGAACATTAAATGTTTAGAGTATTTTCTTTTCTAAAATTCTATAATAATTTTAAAGTGAGTTTCTCCGTGTTAAGATAATAAATAGACAGATAGAAGCACAACTTACAATTTGAATTATACAGAAAATGACAATTTTATAATTTAACAATAGCTTCTTTCTAGACTACGTTTCTTCATTTCATATTAGAGACAGGGAGGAAGAGAGATCTGAAAGGAGATGTCGATAAAAAAAAAACTAACTATTTTGTACTTAAAATATTCTGAACGAAGATGTTTAGTAGTAAAAAATAAATTAATATTGCTACTCAGGAAAAAAGAAATAATTAAATATTTGCCGTTTATAAAAATAAAAATATATATGCAAATATATAGTAGTAATATATGCCATACTATAAAAAAAAAACTAATGGAAACAAAATTTTCATTTTTACTTTCCCTGCAATACATGGTAATGTATGGGGAAAGTATTGGAATCATGCCGAAAATCGCAACTCGAGTTTTCGACGGATCTGCACGTTTCGAGACTTCTAGAATACGAAAAAACTATTTTTAGCGTGACGTCTGTGTGTCTGTCTGTGTGTCTGTCTGTCTGTCTATGCGAATTTTGTATCCACTGTAACTGAAAAAGTAATTGACCGAATTTCATAAAATTTGGTAGGTAAGTCACTTGTGGGCGAATCTGGTGATGATTAGTTTTGGGTATGATTCAGGATAAAAGAACCTGCCTTTTTTTGCGAAATGGCCCGCAAAAGCTTGTATCCACTATAGCTGAAAATCTAATGGACCGAATTTCACAAAATTTGGTAGATAAGTCGCTTATAGGTCACCCTGGTGCTGATTAGATTTTGGTACGGTTCGGAAAAAAATAATCTGCCTTTTTTTTGCAAAATGCACCGCAAAAATTGACAAAATCTAAAATAATAAACTACGTATGCTGAAATATATCCATTAAATGCTTGTTTTTTAACGTAATTTTTAACGAAGAAAAGAATAAGACCAACTCCATTACACTAGGACTAGCCGTTCTCGAGATATTTTAGTTTATTCGCTTTTTCTCTACGCCACCTTTGAAAATGAGTCCAGCTACCAAATGAGAACGAAAATTGAATTTATAGTGAATTAAATTTAATTAAAATAAAGAGAATGTGTATATAAGTCTGCAGGGAAAGTCATGTGCTGCCCACATCAGATTTTTCAATACCGTCTGCAGATTAAAAGATTTATTTTTTATTTCCATTATTTAAAATGCTTCCTTACTTTTAAAGATATAGACTTAATTTAGTTTTCAAGATTTCATTTTTATTTTTATTTTAATTTTTATTTTTATAAATTGTAACAAATAACGTCTCCCACAGAAAGGGAGTCAGCTTTGCAAATAAATTGTTTAATATTCTAAAGAATAATTTTGCAATATGAAGTATTCCAGCCGCGCAAATATAAAGCAAATATGATTTTGTAAGAAATATGCTAAAATAACATACCGAAATTTAGTGAAACGCGTATATTATAACATATATACATTGTACGAGAGGAAATGAAAGGAAATGTGTTGAAAATAAAACATTTACACGCAAAATTTATTTTAATAAATTAAAGAAGTTTGGTTTTAAATGCCGCTTAACCAAACATTTCATTCATTTAAAAATGTGTGAGGACGCAAGTTATATATATATATGCCTCGATAAATTATTCTCTTAATTAGCTTATCAAATATTTATCCAATTTAAGATATTTACTTAATTCCAATTTTCATCAGACTGATATTATATTGATTATCATAACAAGATGGTTCCCAGATTTTACTGGCTTCTGAAAACCGGTGTCAAATGAATATTATTATAGCGACAAACCCCTATTTGTAGAATCTCGAAGCATTTTCAGTAGGATCGCAAATGAATGATATAATGTAAAATGTAGGATAAATAATATAGTTTTATAAGCATTCCCTTTAGGAATTATTTCAATATATGAATTTACATCTTTCAAAATATTTTTCTCAAACATTCTCCCACCATTTCAAAATATTTTCTGTGAGTTTCTAGAAGCAGGGTTTGTTGAGATATTAACAAAAAATACAAAATTAAATCTTGCATAGAAACAATTGTGCAGACAATTCTTTTCCGAAACTTAAAAAAAAATCTGATGTCGGCAACACATGACTTTCCTTATATAATGCAATGAATTTACTACTTTTACAGTAAAAAAAATAGGCTTTTCTTATAGTAGATACTTATATTCTTTCCAAGATATTGAATTTTCTACAATGAGTCGTCATTTTCATTGATTTAGCGTCATTTTTATCCATTTGGCGAAATTAATTTGGCAACATCTAAAAAAGTCGCCAAGTTGACGATATTCCGCCAATCGTCGCCAAAATCACCAAGCGTTATGGACAGAGAAATAAGCTATTCTTATAGCAGTTAAATGATTATTGGCATTCAAATACAAAAGTATTACTCAAAGTATCTTTTCTTATAAATGGAACGAGCTAGATCCACGAGAATGATATCACCCAATTTATCGCATGATATTACATATGAAAAGTGAACATGTTTCTCAACAATTAATATTTTTTTTTATTTATGGGATATTTTGATAAATATATTTGAAAAATGTGCAATATCTCGAGAACGGTTCTTGCTAGCGTTCTAAAGTTTGTGTTAATCGTTTTCTAAGGAGAAATTACATAAGAAATGTCTATTTGCGTAACTTTATTAAAGGTTTTGATTTTTTGATGATGTTTTCAAAATTTCACTCGAAAATTTAGGTGGATTCTGAACATTCGATTACGTTTAAAGAAAATAGGCTTCCAGTATTCACGAATTGTAGTTTTTGTACCTAATTTCATTCGAATCGCTCCATTCGTTCGTGAGATATCGTCTCCACAGACTCACTGACTCATACACACACACACACATACTTTCACACACACAGACACTTTCACACACACACACAGAAAGAGAGAGAGAGAGAGACATCACTTTATAAATGTTTGATTCGAGATCGGGGATGCTTGAAACGTGCTCTCCCGTCGAAAACTCGAATTCGAATTTTCGACTTCTTCACAATACTTTCCTTATACATTATGTATATAAGGAAAATAAAAATTATATTAAATTTAACGAAAAGGACATCATGTCGCTCAGCTAAGCAATTAAATAAATTGCGTTTATACGGCCGACTATTTTCATTTAATTTATCCAATTTAAATAATAAAGAAATTGATGTAAAATGAATGTTATAAATGAAACCCATCATTTGGAATTTTGATTGATATATATTGTTTATGGTTATGAGATATAAAATTATGGTAATTGTTGATTTTTTCTATGTTATAAAATATGTTTTATTTTTGCAAGAAAAGAAAATCCATATATTTCCGAATAAGCTTAAATGAATGGCGAAATCAGACTATAATTAAGTACAATGTGGCTTAACTCCACTTTCTTTTACCAGAATTCATATCTTTTTCAGAATTTACAAGGAAATGGTTGAAAACTCGGTATCGTGATTACAAATGGTTACAGCTATAGCGTGTTACCATTCACTTTAAAGGACTTAAAAAAATATTTTGTTTGATATCATATTTATCGATGTATCCCTCCCCGAGGGGGCATCTTGCATCCCAAGGAGGACTAATGACGTCACGAGCAAAATAATTATATATGGGCTATTTGTCACAACAATGATTGAAACTATAAAGTTTCATGATCATTGAGTCCATAAATTAACCCTTTTTTGCCGGACTATGCCAAATTTTGTTCTATGCTGCCATATGTTACAAAAATATAAAATTTCAAATAAATTTCGAGTTTTCGCTCGAATTTAAAAAAATCTGATGTGGGCAATACATGACTTTCCTTATATAATGCAATGAATTTTCTACTTTTACAGTTAAAAAAAATGTCATTCTTATAATAAATACTAATAGTCTTTCCAAGATATTGAATTCTCTTCAATTAGTCGTCATTTTCATTGATTTAGCTTCATTTTTATCCATTTGGCGAGTTCTTCGTTAATTTGGCACCATTTGAAAATGTCGCTAAGTTGGCGACATTCCTCTAAATTCGTCGCCAAAATCTCGCCAAGCGTTATGGACGGAGAAATAAGTTATTCTTACAGCGGATAAATGACTATTGGCGTTCAAATACAAAAGTATTACTCAAAGTATCTTTTCTCGTGAATGGAACTAATTAGATCCACGAGAATGATGTCAGCAAATATATCGTATGATATTAGTTATGAAAAGTGAACATGTTTCTTAGCAGTTAATATTTTTTTTTAATTTATGGGATTTTTTGATAAATTTATTTGAAAAATGTGCAATATCTCGAGAACTGTTCATGCTACCGTTTTAAAGTTTATGTCAATCGTTTTTTAAGGAAACATTACATAAGAAATGTCTATTTGCGCAACTTTATTAAAGGTTTTGATTTTTTGATGATTTTTTCAAAATTTCACTCGAAAATGTAGGAGGGTTCTGAACATTCGATTGTGTTTTAAAACAATAGACTTCCAGTATTCACAGATTGTGATTTTTGTACCAAGTTTCATTTGAATCGCCCCATTCTGTCGTGAGATATCGTCTCCATAGACTCACTGACACACACACACATACTTTCACTCACTCACACAGACATCACTTCAAAAATGTTCGATTCGTGATCAGGGCTGCTTGAAACGTGCTCTCCCGTCGAAAACTCGAATTCGAATTTTCGACCCCGTCACAATACATTCCTTATACGTTATGTATATAAGGAAAGTAAAAATCTATATAGTTCTAGATTGATAACAAATATGGGTATAAAGTTTCGTGAAAATCCGTTATATTTGTATTTTTTTATATTATATTTGTGATCACTATCGTGTAGACATCGACCACAGACATACGGACAAACTAAAATGACTCCAAATATACCCAAAACGTCCTCAGGAGGTCTTAAAGCATATAGTGGTAACAAAATCCCTAATTCGAAAATTTTCGTGAAAACAATACGTTCTCTATAGTATATTACATAGTATGAGAAAATGAAAATGATACGGGAATAAATTTTGCTATCACTGCAGCGTCCTCATTGTGGAGTATGTTGATTTATCTTTATATTTTTGTAAATTGATTCACATATGGAGCCAAAACATTCTACTTTTCAGGTGTGGTTGTCACCATGTATATCTCCTTGTTTAAGACTGAATTGTAAATATTTTAATAATTACATTTACCAGATATATTAATAAATATTTTAACAGATATATTAAAATAACATTTTCGTGATAGCTGAACTGTGACCTCATTAGATATTTTCTAATAAACGTAATATAAAAAAAATCTGATGCGAACAACACATGACTTTCCTTATAAAGATAATAATGCAATTATTATAGATAATAATGTAATGAATTTACTACTTCTACAATAAAAAAAAATCTGATGTGGGCAACACATGACTTTCCTTATATAATGTACTGAATTTACTACTTTTACAGTAAAAAAAAATTGGTTTTTCTTATAGTAGATATTTATATTCTTTCCAAGATATTGAATTTTCGAGTATTAGTCGGAATTTCCATTGATTTAGCGTCATTTTCATTCATTTGGAGAGATTTTCGTTAATTTGGCAACATTTCAAAAAGTCGCCAAATTGGCGACATTCCGCCAAATTCGTCGCCAAAATCTCGCCAAGAATTATGGACGAAGAAATAAGTTATTCTTACAACAGACAAATGACTATTGGCGTTCAAATACAAACGTATTACTCAAAGTATCTTTTTTCATGAATGGAACGAGCTAGATCCACGAGAATGATGTCACCCAATTTATCGTATGGTATTACATATGAAAAGTGAACATGTTTCTCAATAGGAAATATTTTTTTTTATTTTATGACTTTTTGATAATTTTTTTGAAAAATGTGCAATATCTCAAGAACGGTTTATGTTAGCGTTCTAAAATTTATGCTAATCGTCTTTTAATGAAAAATTACATAAGAAATGTCTATTTTCGTAACTTTATCAGTGGTTTTGATTTTTTGACGATTTTTTCAAAATTTCATTCAAAAATTTAGGGGAGTTCTGAACATTCGATTGCGTATAAAAACAATAGGCTTCTAGTGTTTACGGATTGTGATTTTTGTACCAAATTTGGTTCGAATCGGTCCATTCGTTCGTCAGTTATCGTCTCCACAAACTCACTGACACACACACACACACACACACACACATACTTTCACACATACACACACACACACACAGACATCACTTCAAAAATGTTTGATTCGTGATCAGGGATGCTTGAAACGTGCTCTCCCGTCGAAAACTCGGATTCGAATTTTCGACCCCGTCACAATACTTTCCTTATACATTATGTATTTAAGGAAAGTAATAGGTTTTCCTTACAGTAGATATTTATATTCTTTCCAATTCAATTTTCGTCAATTAGTCGTCATTTCCATTGATTTAGTGTCATTTTTATGCATTTGGCGAGATTTTCGTTAATTTGGCAAGATTTACAAAATCGCGCAGTTGGCGACATTCAGCCAAATTTGGGGCCAAAGTCTCGCCAAGCGTTATGAACGGAAAAATAAGTTATTTTTATAGCAGATAAATTATTGCCGTTCAAATACAAAAGTATTCAAAGTATCTTTTCTCATGAATGTAACGAGCTAGATCCACGAGAATCATGTCACCCAATTTATCGCATGATATTACATATGAAAAGTGAACATGTTTCTCAAAAGTTAATATATATTTTTTAATTTATGTGATTTTTTGATAAATTTATTTAAAAAATGGGCAATATCTCGAGAACAGTTCATGCTATCATTCTAAAGTTTATCTCAATCGTTTTCTAAGGAAAAATTACGTAAGAAATGTCTATTTGCGTAACCTTATTAAAGGTTTTGATTCTTTGATTTTTTCAATAATTCACTCAAAAATTTAGGGGGTTGTAAACATTCGATTACGTTTAAAAACGACAGACTTCCAGTATCCACGGATTGCGATTTTTGTACCGAATTTCATTCAAATCACTCTATTTTTTCGTGAGATATCGTCTCCACAGGCTCACTGACACACACACACACACAGACATCACCTCAAAAATGTTTGATTCATGATCAGGGATGCTTGAAACGTGCTTTCCCGTCGAAAACTCGAATTCGAATTTTCGACCACATCCCAATGACACGTAACAATGACTGTTTTTATGACTGTAAATTAATTTTATCTACGTTTAAATACAAAATATTTTCTGTATGTAGTATTTTTCAATAATTTAAATATTTAGGCATTATATTTGCTCCCGCTCACTCCCACTGGGAGCTCTGCTGCTGTATCGAGTTTTATTCGTGAACTAAATTGGGAGCCCCATGCAGTTTTAGTACAAAATTTTTTTTTATCTGCATGATTATTTATTTCATTGATTTTGCTTTTGTAGGCGCAACATTATTATAATTCAATATATAGATAGTGAGTAGATTTTCAACTTAATTAAATTTATAAAATAAGAAAGAATGTAAAAATTTAATATTCGGTGCTTTTACCAATGTTAAAAATGTCAACAAATGTCGGTTTAAATCATTCCTGAGTTAATATCTTGTATTCAGAATACAATAACAGTCTACGGAGGAAATTTTTATACAGGCGACTTTATACAGTGCTATCGGTGGACAATGGCTATTTCCTCAAACGTTAGTCACAGAGATATACTTTGAATTGCAAAAATGTTTTAAATTTCAAAATCTATTATCTTGGGAGCAGATTAAATCAATAAAAGCATTTCTGAAAGAAATACAAAATATAAATTTTTATACGGTCTACCGGTCCTACCAGTTATATTTAGGAAAATCGTCCTCATACAATTTTATGCAAAATAAAAAAAATCATTCTTTTACGACCAAAATTCACAGAGTTATGAAGCATTAAACTTTGTGACTTAAGTCGCTTTTCCACGCATTAAAATTGCCTGAAAGGCAATCTTTAAGGGACCGTATAAATATTGAAATTTCGTATTTTTTTTTACTTCTATTGTCAGTACAAGCTGTATTTTTGATATTTTTTTAAGTGCCACAAATAATTATAGCTTTAATATTATTTTATGTAATGTAAAATGCTAAAAAAATAATGAAATTGCTGCGAAATGTTTGTCTCTCCAATTATTTTGTGTATAACCCCCATTTCTTAGCACAAAAAGGGCTCCAACTTTAAGCAGCTATAAATCGGTGAATTTTGGTTGTAAAAGGATGATTTTGCACGGTTGAGGAAATAGCCATTTACCACCCATAGCACTGGACAGCCAAAAAGGGATTGAATAATAAAAGAACTTGATGAATTAATGAAAATAAATTATGCATGTATGCATGCATTTTCTGCACTAAATACGCACAAAAACTTTAGGGGTTGGGGGAACTCACAACAAAGTTATTGCGGGTTTAAAAAGTTTTGCGAATCCACGAAAGCGGCACCGCTGGACGTATACTAACATACACACACGCACAAAAATATATATACACTCACTAACAAACACACACACATATTACATACTATTAATATACTTATTCCCACACATATTAATATACTTATTAATATACTTATATATATTAATATACTTATATATATTAATATACTTATCTTCACACTACATACATTACTACAAACACTAACATGCATACACACATAGACATCACCTCAAAAATGTTCGTTTCGTATTCAGTGCCTCTTAAATCATGCTCTTTTGTCAAAAACTCGAATTCGAATATTCGACATCCTATACAGTACTTTCCCTATACATCACACTGCGCATGTAGGGAAAGTAATCAATACAGCGAATCTCAAAGAAACTTTAAGATAAAAATACGAGAATGGGAGACAATAATTTTGTTTCGCTTTTAGAAGCAAAATAAATTGAATAAAAAAGGGAATGGAACAAGCCTTATTTTTCTAGAGATTACATCCGATATATTTATGTCAAAATATTAGTGTTTGAAAAGGATTAGAAATCCGATACGTCCCTGACAACGGATGGAAGATAGATCAAATCGAAAATCAAAATGAATCCAAGAAAATATGCGTACCGTTAGAATAGGGGCTACAGCTATGGTGAAAGTACGAAAATCCAAACTGCATGGGGATTAAAAGGCTTCGGATTTCTAAATTTTCGGAATTTTAAAGGGCAAGGAAAAGTTTCATCATTGTTTTTTATGTTAAATATTATGGTGAAAGTTGTATTTCTATTATACACTCACGGACAATGAAAGTTGCGCATCAAGAAGGAAACATGGTACAACCGCGAAATGATATGAATAGCTAGAGGGTGGTCTGGTATGTAAATTATTCCAGTCTGGTGTGATTGCGCATGACCGTACACCCGTGAGTGGAGCTGCAAGTATGAGCCAGGGGCCTTTTAAACCGGTGTGTAGTCAACGCGCCATCAATGCGAGAAGCTTCAGCCGACGCAAGCACGAGTACGGAGTGAAAAGAATGGTGGGCAGATGCAAGAAACCTCGATGTACGCAACTGATGGATTTCGAGAGAGGTCTGATCATCGGGCTGAAAACCGGAGGTTGGTCAGCTCGCAGGATAGCACGTCACGTGGATCGTTCGGACTATACCGTCCAACGGTGTTGGGAACACTGGTTACGGGACGCCACCCAGACACGGTGGACCGGCTCTGGAGGGATCAGGCATACTACGAGTAGAGAGGATCGAATGATCGGGCGGCAGGCACGTATAGCGTCCACTGCGACCCTATCCACGATACAGGCACACGTAACGACTGCTGTGTGCCCACGAACCATATCTAAGCGCCTGAAAGAAGTGAATCTGCTATCCCAGCGTCCTTTACGTGTGCTGTCGTTAACACGGGAACATCGCCGGCTCGGTTGCAATGGAGCCGAGCCAGAGCAACGTGGAACGTCACAGATTGGCGATATCTGATGTTTAGCGATGAATGCCGCTTCGTTTTGGGGACCGATGATCAGCGTGTCCGGGTGTGGAGGTCCACTGCACAACACTACAATCCCAACCTCGTTATCGAGCGCCACTGCAGGCATCATGGGCTGGGAAACCATAGTCTACGACAGCCCGTCCGCTCTAGTTTTTATACCTGGAACATTGGCCGCATACGGCTCGGGTCGCCTGAGCCTGTCTGTGTCATATCCAGACACTTCCATGGCCTGTCCGCTCCCCAGACCTGTCCCCTATCGAGCATGTATGGGACCAGTTGAAACGTCAGCTGCCTCGTTGCCGCAATCTTCGGGATTTGGAACGTAACGTCCAACAGATGTAGACTCGTCTGCCACAGGATAACATCAGGCGTCTGTTCGACACCATGTCGGGACCGTATTGCTACTTGTGTCGCAGCACGAGGCGGTGAAACGCGCTATTGAGGATGATCCGCGCTATTGAGGATGATCGGACTGTGTACCACAGCTTCCTCTGTGCGTGTTCAGCTCCGCTGTTTTGTGATCATGTATATCATTCATCTGTATCTTTCCATCAATAAAATTTCAGGTCCATCCTATACTTCCTTCTTGGTACGCAACATTCATTGTCCGTGAGTTTATTTTAACCGTTAATTTATAAACAAAATTAAAATATTGTAAATGTTATCGAAAGACATGAAAAATAAAATTATTTTTTGTTTCATTACTGTGCTGGTGTTCCACCATTATTATATAGATTTTCGTACAAATGGAAAACAAAATATCGTGAGTTTACATTAAATACGTAGTGGGAATCTGGTTATCCTTAAATCGGCCTTATCGAAAAATCTTTTTAAACAAACAAACCTTAAATCTGAAAAAGGATTATTCTTTTAGACTTCGGGTTTGTTGGTTTTCTTGCACTGCTGAAGGGGATCCAGCGTATCCTCGAAACATTTTTATGCTTCATTATTGTGTTATTTGTGCTTATTTGTGTTGCTGTAGTTTGCCATATCTTTCGCAAACGTGTATTTTACTTATTTATAGTACAAAGTATTTGAGATTTGAGATTTCGGATATAACGTCAGTAGATAGATCTTCAAATATCATGCAATGATCAGCACATTTATTAAAATTAGCAGCGGCTATTTTCATATCATCTTCACACCAGACATATAAATAACATAGTTTTCCATTCATTCAGGAAATTCAAAAGTACCTAGTACAAAGGCTGTTTCCACCCAGTGAAAACAGTTTTAACTTACGGAAAAAGATCAGTCTGCATCCTTATTTGAAGGAAATATCTTTGAAGTATTTAATTATCTCTCCGTTAATAGTTTTCAGAATGACTCTTAGTATCTCTGGTTAAATTTGTGACAAATAAAAAAATGTGATATAGGCAGCACATGACTTTCCTTATATATTACAACGAATTTACTACTTTTACAATAAAAAAAAACCTGATGTGGGCAGCACATGACTTTTCCTGCTGACTTAAATTCATATTTCCTTTATTTCTTTAATACTTCATTAGATTGAGTTTAATTGCACCAAATAATACTAAATTTTCATTTTTAATTCAATTTTTGTTTTTATTTGGTAATTGGACATTTTTCCGATAGCGGCGAAACAAAAATGCAAGAAATTTCATATATCTTGAAAGCAGTTAGTCCTAAAGTATAATGGAGTGAGTTATATTCTTTCCCTCGTCAAAAATTGCATATAAAACAATAATTTAATTGATACATTTCAGCATACGTAGTCTTTTTTTTATTAGATTTTTGCGATTTTTGCTGGCCATTTCGTAAAAAAAGCCAGGTTGTTATTTTCCGCATCGTATCAAAATCGAATCAGCACCAGAGTGTCCCGAAAGTAACTTATCTACCAAATATTGTGAAATTTGGTCAATTAGTATTTTAGCTAGGATGGATACATGACATTTTTGCGGGCCATTTCGTAAAAAAAGACGAATTCTTCTTTTCCGAATCGTACCAAATTCTAATCAGCACCAGAGTATCCAACAAGTAACTTATCTACCAAATTTTGTGCAATTTGGTCAATTAGTAATTTAGCTACAGCGGATAAATTAAATTTTTACAGGTCATTTCGGACAAAAAGGCGAGTTTTGTTTTTATGAATAGTACCAAAAACTAATCAGTACCAGGGTCACATCCAAGTGGCTTACCTACCAATTTTTATGAAATTCGGTTCATTAGTTTTTGAGTTAGTGTGGATAAATACATTGCAAAGACACACAGACAGACAGACACCCACACAGACCTCACGCTAAAAATAGTTTTTTCATATTCTAGAGGTCACGAAACGTGTAGATCCGTCGAAAACTCGAATTGAGATTTTCGACACGATTCCAACACTTTCCCTATACATTACCATGTATTGCAGGGAAAGTAAAAATAATGTCTAAGACCCACGGTATTGTATTTTTTATTGTTGAATTGTACATTTGACGATTTTCCGAATGGCAACATGTAAAATTATTTCAAAGTACCCAATTAATTTATATTTCGTGCAATTGTAAATAAACAATTATCAATATTGACAGTATCCTTAATAAGCGATATGATATAGTCCACATATTAAAATATTTTAATAAATAATTCGCCAATTAGGCGTCATTTTCATTAATTTAGCGTCATTTTTGCAACTTTGACGATATTTTTGTCAAACTTTGGCGAAATATCGCCAAGTTGGCGATACTTTGCTAAATTATTCGCCGAGTTCGCTAAACGCATCAACAAGTGTTACAAACAAACAGAGAAGAGAACTTCATATATACAAGAAGGTATGCCTGTCATATGACGGAAATCAGAATTTGCTAAACATTACTTCCCATATAGCGTCATTTTTATCAATTTGGCGTCATTTTTATCGATTTGGCGACATTTTTGTCAATTTTGCAATAATAAACAGAAGTCGCCACGTTGGCGATGTCTCACCAAATGCATCGTAGACATATAAATCAAGGTGTTTGTGTTATTAATTGTACCAAATCATAATCAGCACGCACCCACAAGCGACTTACCTACCAAATTTTATCAAATTTTGTCTATTAGTTTTTGAGTTAGATTGGATACATGCATTTAACAGACAGACACAGACGTCATGCTAAAAATATTTTTTATTATTTCCTGGGGTGCTCAAAGCGTGTAGATCAGTCGAAAATTCGAGTTGTAATTTTCGACACGATTCCAATGCTTTACCTATATATTACCATGTATTGCCGGGAAGTTAAAAGTATATTTTTTCTTAAATGGAATGAACTAGATCCACGGGAATATAGATTTGCTGCATGGGAAATGGACATTTTGGATGATAATACATTTCCACGTAATATTTTATACATTAATTATAAATTATATCATTCGTTTTCTAATGATAAATGTTACGTGAAAGGATTACTTATTCATCTTCATTGATAGTTCTGATTTTAAATTGATTTTTCAAAAATTCATACGAAACTTGCGGGATCTTCTGAACATTCTCTTGCGTTTAAAATTAATAGGATTTCAAAATATTCACTGATTAAAATCATCGTTCCAAATTATTATCGAAACTCTTTATTCATTCGTGAGATATCGCTTACACAGAGTCATACACATACACACTGAGATACATCCACACTAACACACACACACATGCTCAAAAATATATGCACACTCACTAACATACACACACGCATACACACATGCCCTACATACAGTACTACATACACTAACATACATACACACAGAGAGAGCACCTCAAAAATGTTCGATTCAAGTTCAGTGATTCTTGAATCCTGCTCCGTTGTCGAAAACTCGAATTCGAATATTTGACACCTACGCAACACTTTTCCTATACTTTCCCATAATACGTATGTAGGGAAAGTAATCAATGCAACGAATTTCGAAGAAACTTTAAGGTAAAAATACGAGAATGGGAAACAATAATTTTGTTTCGCTTTTAGAAGTGAAAGAAATTGAAAAAAAAAAAGAAATGCAGCAACCTTTATTTCTTCGGAGATTACATCCTGTATATTTATGTCAAAATATTACAGTTTGAAAAGGATTATAAAACCGATACGGTCCTGACAACGGATGGAAGATAGATTAAATCAGAAATCAAAGTGAATCCAAGAAAATGTGCGTACTGTTAGAATAGGGGCTACAGTTACAGCCAATGTACGAAAATCCAAACTGCATAGGGATTAAAAGGTTTCGGATTTCTAAACCTTCGGAATTTTAAGTGCAAGGAACCGTTTCATCATTATTTTTTATGTTAAATATTATGGTGAATGTTGTGTTTCTAATATATTTTAACCGTTAAATTACATGCGAAATTAAAATATAAGTGTTATCGAAATGTGTGTAAAATAAAATTATTATTTTTTCGGTACTGTGCTTGTGTTCCGCCTTTATTTAGATTTTCGTACACATGGAAACTGAAATGTGGTGAATTTAATTTAATCGAATATAAATCGGAATTAATCGAATATAAATCGAATTTAATTAAAATAATAATAATCGAATATAATATTTAAATAATAATCGATCGAGTTAAATAAAAATCGAATTTAATAATTAAATTAACCGAATATAAATCGGAATTAATCGAATATAAATCGAATTCAAATCGGAATTTTAAAGTTTATGGAAACGTTTCATCATTATTTTTTATGTTAAATATTATGTTGAAATTTGTGTTTCTAATATATTTTAACCGTTAAATTACATACGAAATTAAAATATAAATGTTATCGAAATGTGTGTAAAATATTTTTTTTTTCGTTACTGTGCTTGTGTTCCACCTTTATTTAGATTTTCGTACACATGGAAACTGAAATGTGGTGAATTTAAATTAGATATACAGTAGAAACCGGTTATTCTTAAATCAGCTTTATTGAGTAAGTTTGTTAAAAACCAACAAATGCGAAGTCCTAAAGATGATTTCTCTTTTATTCATGGACTAGGTGAGAAGCATTTACAATTATTCACAGAGTAAGTGAGAAGCATTTACAATTATTTACGGAGTAAGTGAGAAGCATTTACAGCATTTACAATTATTCACGGAGTAAGTGAGAAGCATTTACAGCATTTACAATTATTCACGGAGTAAGTGAGAAGCATTCACGGAGTAAGGGAGAAGCATTCACGAAGTAAGTGGAAAGCATTCACGGAGTAAGTGAGAAGCATTTACAGTTATTCACGAACTAGGTGAGAAGAATTTATAATTATTCACGGAGTAAGTGAGAAGCATGTACAGTTATTCACGGAGAAGTTTAGACGCATTTGCATTTATTCATGGGCAAGGTTAGAAGCGTCTGCAATTATTCACGGAGTAAGTGAGAAGCATTTACAATTATTCACGGAGTAGGAGAGAAGCATTTATAACTATTCATGCAGTTATGATAAAATACTAATAATAAAAAGAACCGTTGTAAAATAATTAAAATTCAGAATGAAAAGTTTCATTACTAAATTAATGTTGATTTACACTTAAATTGTTATTAATTTATTTAATAGTAATTGTTACTATATAGTCTGATTACTATTTCAAATTCTGGAAGGGTTATTCGTCAATAATTTATAATCCAAAATTATTCTGTAATAACAAATTTAGTACTTATTATTTTTAATAGAAAAATAAAATAGCTTAAATTTTGATGTGAACAAAATTGTAATGTTTCAACGTTTTCTCATAATCTGAATCCGCCCATTCTTAAATATCAACAAGAAAGATCAATCATGCTTAAAGCATTGATTTTAAAACACTTTCCAACTTCAATGCAATTTTATTTAAACATCTCTAAAATGCAATACATTCCTAAGTAATATTTTAAAACCTAACGCAACACTACATTAATTTAATATATTTGAAAACTTAAACCTTCATCGAAAAAAAATGAACATTTAAATGACGGCATTGAAATATAAATTGCCTGGTTTAAACATCTCTAAAATGTGATACATTCCTCGGTAATAATGTTAGAATTATCATAATACTACGATAATTTTTTATATTTGAAAACTTCATCGAAAACAACTGAAATTCATTCAAATGGCGTCATAGAAAAAATACCACGCCTGGCTCTCTCTATAAAAGCAGCATTTCATTCATAAATAATTTCTCATTCATGTCATTCATCACAATACTATAATAATTTATTTTATTTAAAAATTAAGACCATGGAGCTACAAGTAATTAAACTCTATGCGTAAAACTTCATTTGAAAAATATCGTCCTTCTCTGTGTAAAATCAATGAATATTTCATTCATATCAGCTATGCAGACTCCATGAACTAAATGATTTTGTGTTAAAGAAATACAGCAATTCTAATACAATTCATTCTACATATTTTGCTGTTTACATTTTACATAGGTGAAAAATGAGCTTCGTTGTAGAAATAATCAAATTTGGATGAGCATTTAAAATGAAATATATTGTAATTGCGTTGTTTCAGTATGTAGATGTACAGAATTTAAGCAAAAATAAAGTGGTTTTAGGACGGATACAACACTCAATATGAATTAAAAAAACTTTAAAAATCACGATTTTGAAACAAGATGGATGCCATATATCATTTTGAAGTGGGTCACGTGATCTTGTCATATCATGGTCACGTGATCGCTTCATATAAGAGGTGTTATTATTATTTTAATTTTTATTTTAAAAACTACTGAATTTCGCTGATTTTTTTTATATATATTATGGAACAATTTGAATATTACCTAAAATTTTTGAAGCAATTTGTGAATTTTAAATCCGCTTAAAAAATGTTAGAAAAATTAGGTCCTATAGGGCTCAATGTATTTCATTTTTCCAACCCGGGTTCAATCCAAAACTAATTGGGTGATATTATTCATTTATATTGCCATAGGTCCTACCGACCGTCTGAACAATATACTAAAATTTCATTTTGATTAAGTCATTTTTACGGCAGTTATCATGCTAACAGACAGACAGAATGAACAAAGTCATAAACACTTTTCAACTCTGTTGTAAAGTGTTAAAAAAGGAAAAATAAAATCATTTAACGTCGAAATTTTTTCATTTTCTATAAATGCTATATTCTAAACCTTAGACGCGATAATAATGGAAATAAATGCGTGTAAAATTTCTGCAGAAATTCAAATTACATTGCAGATTTTTTTTTTCTTAATTAACTTTCTACTTAGGTTCGCAGATTGAATTTGAACAGTGATAAATTCTCAGGTGGCGAATTGTTGAAATAGTGTCTTTTCGTCTGTCAGCATGCATTGTCCCGAAGGACAGGATTCCGAGAAATAATGGGATTTATTCTGCTTTTTATTCGAAGTCAAGTATCTAATAAAGAACTCAGTTGGGAAGTGCTCATTCGATCAGATAACCGGCTCACAATACTTTTTTTTCTTTTCCCGAAACGCATAATTCATTTTCTGTAAATAAAATGAAATAGATAAAGCTTAAAGTTTAAGCCAACCCCCTCTTTCTCATACATCCACATCTCATGCACTGTTTGAGGTCATTTATATAATTAATACTATAATGACGCTGGTCTATTTGTTTCTCTGCCTCAGAATGCTTGGCGAAAATTCTGGGAAAAAACTGGTGATCTTGGCGACGAATGTGTCTACTATATTTTAACTGTGACCAAATTGATGAAAATGTCGCCAAATCGCTGAAAACGACGCCAGATTAGCGAAAATGATGTCAAATTTATAAAATTTAAATTCGAAATATAAGTAGGATATTGATTTCAAATTTTAGGAATGTATTAGAATTCAAACAAATGCATAAACGGATTGTACATAATTCAGGTTTCAATACAGTTTGTCTGTCTGAGAATTTTTCTCGCTTCGCTATGCATTCGGTTATATTAGTGCCACAATTGATGAATTTTGAAAAATGTAACGAAAATTGTAAATATCACTAAATGGATGAAAACATTGCAAATTGTACCCCAAATACCAGTGTTTAAATCGGCCCGATCTCGAAGAAATATATAAATGTTGGATCCGACGTCGGCCCGTCCCAAAGAGTATCGGCCTGGTTCTGCCCTAACTGATTTACATTAAAATGTGTTATAAACTTGATTTTGCAAAATTTTTCTACAAATAATTAAGTTGAAAGTTTAATTTCTTTAAACAATTCTCTTTACAGAGTTGAAACAAATACGTTCATATACTTGAATCAAATTCATTTAAGAAATGTTTAAATTAAATATGTTTGGACCGACCTGGAAGAGTTTTAGAAAAGTCCGGGCTTATATGTTTGACCAGGCTTTGGCTTGCGGGCCAAGTTCTCGGCCCAAGTCGACTCAAGCCCTGAACTCGGCTCAAGCCTTGAGAAACAACGAAGCGACATGAAGATCAGGCAGTGGAGCTTCTAAGTGTACAACACCACGTGAAGATCGTATGCTTCTGGGAAGCGTTGCGAGTAAGCTGTTTACCACAGCAACCGTGTTACAACGGCATTTATTCAACGCTACAGGTAACGTGATTTCGACGCAAACAATTTGAAACCGTTTGCATGACGCAGGACTCCAAGATAGGAGACCTCTTCGACACCTACCATCTCAACGTCTTTACCGGTTACGTCGCCTTCAGTGGTGTCAAATAAGACGCAATTGGTCGACAGAATGGCAAAACTTTCTGTTCCCGGTTGAATCACGATTCTGTTTCGGCATGCCAGTGGGCCGTACTGGCGCTTTCAACAACGCCACCAACAAGCCAACGCCACCAGCAAGCCCTAAGAGGTACCATGGTTTGGAGTGGTAAAACATTTGGTGGACGAACCCCTTTGGTCCACGTTTCTGGCAGTATCACGGCACAACGATATGTCTCTGGCATTGTGAGACGGTACAGCCGTATCTAACAAACACGCCTGGACAGCTTTTTCAGCAGGATAATGCCAGGCCCCATACTGAACGGGTAACTATGAACAGTCTACAAGGTTTTGATATCCTGCCTTGGCCAGCATATTCTCCGGATTTGTCGCCAATTGAGCATATATGGGACATCATGTGTCGCTGATTAAGAGAACTTTCAACTCTAGCAAGCCATGTTTAGTTACAAGCCCAATTGCATGCTGTGTGGAATGCCATCCCTCAGCACGCCATTGACCATCCCATTGACGGGATGCCTCGCCGTATTCAATTCTGCATAGCCGCTCGTGGTGGGTCTATTCCATATTGATCTAATATCAATAAAGTTCTATGCTTTCATTTTCCAGGTATGATATTTTGATCATTTGCACATCTCCATGTTACAATTATATTCTTTAAATTTCATAAGGATACATCAATTTCTTCATGGTGTTGCGATTTCTGTTGTGAGCAGTATATAAATATATATATATATGGGTGTAAGTATTGCAACACTTCGAAGGAATCACGCGATTGAGCTGAAACTTACAGCAAATGCAAATTATGGTATGCTATGCAAATGATTAGAATTTCAGAGTCACTGCGCATGCGTGGGATGAGCAGCGCCCTATGAACTGCTTTAGCCGTATAAATAGAAAGCTGTAGTAGGACGTTGAAAATAGTTTATGGTAGTTTGCTAGCGGTAAACGTTTCAATGAGAAGTCACTACGCCTCTACTATGACAAAGGCGCTATATGAACAAGTTACGGAGTTTGATCGGAGGCGAATGATCTGCCTTCGTGAAGTAGGGGGTAATACTTATCGTGCAACAACAGCTCGAATGGAGTGCAATATCACGACAGTGTTGCGAGTGTGGAAGCAGTGGACTGAAAATATTCGGACTAGTCGCAAATCTGACAGTAGATGATTCCTATATGTGTGCCATTGTCTGCTACAACAATTCGTTGACGTCTGCTGCACCGTGGACTTCGTGCAAGAATTTCTATGCACAGTATTCAACTGACTCAAAATCATCGATTTCTGCGGCTACAAAGGGATGAACAACATCAACACACTGGCGTGCCATTTTGCAACAAGTCGTCTTTTTCAATGCATCCCGCTTTAATTTGGAGTACAGTGATAGCCGTATCCACGGTAGTCACTATAGCGGCGAACGCCGCATTTCGGAGTGCGTTGCCCAACGTCAAACTGAACGAACTCCAACTGTGATAGTCTGAAGTGCCATTGGGTATCTTGGAGATCTTAGATGCTAAGAATTGTTGGCAATCTCAACAGCAACTAGTTCATCAAAGAAGTTCTGGAGCCCGATGTCGTACCCTTCTTTCAATGTGAACGTGAAGCTGTATTTCAACAGGACAATACCAGTCTACATATTGCTAGGAATGCTCAAGGCTTCTTTTCAGCACAACAGATACAGCGCCTTTCTTATCTTCGCGTCTTGCCTATTCACCGGATATGTTGCCTATTGAACATGCTCAAGACTTCGCCGGTTGGCATCTTGCTCATGACGCTCGTCCTGCAGCTGAACTTTGCATTCGGATAGAAGCAATAGGGATTGCACTTCCTCAGGTATAAGTTCAAAGTCTGTTTGATTCGATGCCATGTCGTATAGAAGCACTTATTGCAGCGTGTGGTGGTTTCAGTAAATACTGAGTTTCGACATGTAACATTGTTGTTTTTGCTTTCTAGATTTAATCGTTTATTTGTATCAATACAGGTCTTTTGTGGGGCAGGGGCACTACATACCAGCGGTTAGCGCGCGGGAATTGCACTCGATCGACCCGGGTTAAATTCCCACCACTTCCAAAACTGTCGGTGTGTTCACGCGGAGTACTATCACGTTAAACATGTGGGTCCCCAAGTCCTTACAAGAGGTTGCTGGTAAGGAAAGGAGGGTACAGTTCCTCTGGATGTCTCCCCCACTGGGTTCCAGTCTAAATTGGGTGGCAATTCCCGGCCGCCTAAACAGATACCTTATACCTTTCTGGTAGGTCGGACGATCTGGGTCGAAGAAGAAGAAGGTCGTTTGTGGGCTAAAATTTATTCAACTCTGATGATTCCTTTACGGTGTTGCAATTTTTACAGGATCTTATATATATGTATATATACATATATATATATATCTATCTATCTATATATATATATATATATATATATATATATATATATATATATATATATATATATATATATATATATATATATATATATATATATATAATGAAGTTTGAAAATCCAATGAACGAAAATGATTAGATTTTTGTAGAGGTTAACAATTCATGATTTAGGCTTGCTAAATCATGCCTCGTCCACGTGTATGGAGTTTGTGCTTGATTTCGTTTGTTATACTTATTTCGATTCCATACCTTTGTATTATGATATTTTTCATTGACTTGTTGATTCGATATTTATTTTATTTATTTTTTTCCATTTGCTTGAGGATTAGTTGATTTTTACTTTTGTTTTGTAAGCCAGTTAGATAGTTGAATTTAGTTTAAGTTTTTCTTTTCTTGTTTCCATACCTTTTAATTTTGTTGATTTTCTGTAACTTGATAGCTTGTGTTTTGTATTTTTTATCCATTTGATTGTTGATTTGCTGTATTATATTTTATTCTGTGGGTGTTTTAAAAAGTTAGGTTTATCGTGTTACATCTTCTTACTTTTCGTTCATTGGATTTTCAAACTTCTATTATTATTGAAATCATTTTATTTATGAGCTGCATTTGCGCAATAAATTAAATGTATTTTGCGTTTTCAATCCATTTACTTAATATCTTTAAATTCTTTATTTAATCATATTTGCATAGTATCTTTCATATTTTAGTAAGTTATAGTATCTAAAAAATTTTTATATATATATTTGCATTTCATTCCATCTCCCTCTTTCACTTATGTTATACAGAACATTTTCTATTAATGATCTATTTCAGGTATATATAATACAAGTAAAATAAAAAATTTTCAATTACATATATATATATATATATATATATATATATATATATATATATATATATATATATATATATATATATATATATATATATATATATATATATATATATATATATATATATTACGGATCCCTGTTGAACCACTTTAAAAACTGCTGCCGTCGAAAGAACGAAAGGATTTCCATGAAAGTTAATTTATCCCCTCCCCAGCACTTTCTATTGTAAAGAAAATATTCAATCTAGCACATCCCTTACACAGTTTTATTCAATGTGAATACATGCATTCTACTTCCATGATTTACTTTCATGATTATACATTTTTATCACTCACCGGAATATCCTTAGTAAGTAGCTATATTAAATTCCAAAAGCCATCAACGCAACAGCATAACATGGAGACACAGTTTTACAAATTACATTTCAGACATAAGTCTTAGAGTTAAAAGAAAACTTCATTTGCATTTCATAACGAAGTCTGTTCAAAAACAGCCGAAAGCCATTTGTGATAGCCAAATATACTTTTTATTTTTGATAACGCACTTTCTAATGACTTTTAAGGTATGAACTTGTATATCCCAAGCGTTCTATTTTCCCATCTGTATGTTTTTAGTGGAGAAAAAAATATTTCTTGTCAGGTTAGCTAATGGTTAATACTGAATAATTATACTCTATATATTATTATTTACTCTCCCAACTGTGTATAATGTATGTTAAGAGAAACTATTGTTATGGACTATTGAAACTATTGATTGGAAACTATTGACTCTCCAATTTTGATGAATCAGCACGATTTTGTATGATTTAAGATTTTATACGATTTTTATGTGTTCAGTAAAGTTTATGCGTCTGATTGTGAATAGGATATTTCGGGTGCAAATAAGATTCAGCGAATCGTATAGAAATCAGAACTGTTATTTACAACCATGAACATTGTAAAGAATGCTGCTGATCCAACCGGGAATCGAAACCTGAATCTTCGAACTGGCCAGCTGAAGCTCTACCATTGAGCTACTGGGCCGGAATTGCAAGTTCTTATTGTCGAAGTTGCATTTTTCACATTCTAATGTCAGATTGGCGTGCAACTGACAATTTGACTAACCACCTCCTGTTTTTTTTCACCCCCAGATTAGCCTTTTGATGATATTTTTAGCCTCAAGGCTAGCTTCCTGTGTGGTCACTATCATCCTAATTTGAAACCGGCGCTTCATACCCCACAGTCCACTGAATCCGTGCTAGTCTTACTAGGGTCACTTTCAGAAATCCGTCATATTTTCACTAACCTACGTGGTTGATTTGTTCAGGCGGCTTTATCGTCCTAACCGGAAATGGAAACCCTGGATCTTCGAACTGACCACTCGACGCTCTACCGATGAGCTACTGGGACGGAATTGCAAACTCTTATTTTCGAAGTGGACTTTGTAACCTAACCAGAGCTAACCTAACGCGAGAAATAACTTGAAAGACATAGCGTAACGTAACGTAATCAGAAGACATAATGTAGTGTAATCAGGAGAGGTTTCGCAATAAGAAAGTAATTAGAAGTTGTTTTCTATTTTTTGTGGTGGCTCGGATCAGGGTAAGCCTTCCCACGTGCCAGACCTGCGTCCCAGAACCGGATTTCCACCCCTCCTCAAATGCAGCAACAACGAGGACACCCATATACCAGGACATGGAGTCAAAACTTCAGGAGTTAAAACTTCACACTAAGAAAACGCCATTATCGTTTGAGATCATAATTCAGGTGGCGCTGGGATAAGTTGAGCAGTCCTGCATTGTATGCATTTCTGTGGCGAAAGGCCGAAAATATTTATTTAAACTGTCAATTTTGTAAAAATAAATGATTAGTTCAATGCAAATTAGAAGTGAAATTAAAGAGTATTTATACCTCATATTTTGGCCTAATCGATATATCCTAGATTACCATCCTCTTGGTTCCAAGTCTGAACCCGAACGAGAACCTGCCGTCCCCCCCTCACACATAACTTCGTAATTGATATTTTTGTTCTTGGTTAATCTTGCTTTACTGGAGAGATCGGGTTCCTAACGTCTTCAATTATCCTCTAGGAGCGTTGCAAACACTTCCATTCGATCAAGCAGGGTTATTTTACTGTAGATAGTCCTATAACGTATACTCTTAGATAGATTTTCCCGAGTTGTTTGTGAGGTTTAGGACTTTTCTATAAACATAGTGTAGTAAAGTGCGTTTCAAAATGATATGAACACCCAGTTATTCAAGAATAAACAATACAAAAAATTTACAAACCACATACAAAGCACCTTACTTTAATCTGTAACTTACTTGTCGATCATATCCATTAACAAAATAAAAATAACTACTGAAAAACAGGAAAAAAATCAGTTCCTACTGAAACACGATGTTGCAAAATGATATGAACACATGGCTTAGTAGTTAGTACATGCACCAGATTTTTGAATCAACATGAAAACACGTGATGGCATGGAATCTACTAGTCTCTGCAACACCAGCTAGTCTATTTTCTCCCATTCGGATATTATGGCAGCCCTTAAATCGGCAATATTGTTATATTGCTTTCCATTTTCATAAAGACCTTTAACAAGCAAGCTCTACGCATTTTCCATGGGGTTTAAATCAGGTGAAACGGCTGGCCACTCCATCACATGCACTCCATTATCAAAAAACCATTCCCATGTGCTGTTTGCTGTGTTAATTGATTCGTTATCCTGTTGGAAGATCCAACAAGGTCCACCAATCGATTCAGCAAGAGGCAGCAAATTGTCTTTTAGTAGATCCTGGTACACCGTAGCGTTCATTCTGCCAGTTGGAAACACTACGTTAGTTTTACCGTGGTATCCGAAACCAGCCCAAACTGTCAGTGATCTTCCACCATGCTGTCTTTTTGAAAATATTTCATTGTCTTTACGGAGGTCGTGCCAATTGTAACACCAACCACCTGGGCCGTCTAGATTAAATTTTTTTTTCATCAGAGAAGATAACCCTTTCATACTCTTATTTCCAGCACATGTGATATTTTGCCCACTGCAATCTCTTTTGCTTATGTTCCTGCTTCATACGAGGTTACAATTTTCTCTTCACATACACATATACATCCAGTGCTTCTGGCAAACCTCGAAAGTGTAGCTTTCGACACGGATAGCTGTGGGTCCTTCGCCAATTGTGCCAGTGATGTTTCCCCGTACTCAATCTTTTTGTAACACTCCTTTTCTGCCGCGGAGATAATTTTTGTGTGCGACCTGTAGATTTATTTTGGCCATAATCGCCTTTTGATCTAAGATAATTTAAAATGACACCAGGAGACCTACCTAGTTTCTTAGCAATAGATCTTGCTGAATTGTCTCTATCATTTAAAGCTTCAATTTTCCCCTTTTCCAACTCGCTCAAGGGCTTTTTCCGACCCATCTCGCAGACGCAGTCGTAATCCTAAATTCAATGAACTACTCGCAGTGGAAATTTTTCTTATATAGCTAGTATAATTTGAATATTCCAGTTTCGTACGAGGAAGTGACATCTGTTAGTTCCGAACGAAATTAAAACCACCCAGGCTTAATTTCACAACTTGTTCACGTCATTTTACAACATCGTGTTTCAGTAAAAACTGACTTTTTTCCTCTTTTTCAGTAGTTATTTTTATTTTTTTAATGAATATGATCTACAAGTAAGTTACAGATTAAAGTAAGGTGCTTTGTATGTGGTTTGTAAATTTTTTGTATTGCTTATTCTTGAATAACTGGGTGTTCCTACCATTTTGCAACACCCTGTACAGTATGTATATTGATATTAATAGAACTCAATTCAACACAATAGCTATTAGGAGGTTAAACATTTTCAACGAAATGATATCTATAAAATTACCAAATATTATCCGCTAAGAAACACAATAGATCAATTTGTTTAGAAATTCTCAATCATACAATAGCGTTCCCCATCCAAATTTTAGAAAGTAATCAACAGCCCCCTTCAAAATGCTTTCTGTTATTTTACGTGTAATAACCACTCTGAACGAAGATATATGTTTATCACTTTCAGAAATGTACTTACAAAGCATTATCCTATTCTATACCCATCAACAATGTATAGCATTGAAACAGAGATTTGCAAATTGCATTTTAAAAAGTATTCATAGAGTTAAGAGAAAATTTTATTTACATTTCAAAGCGAAACATGTTTCCAAAAACAGCCGAAAGCCATTTGTGATAAGCAACTGTACTTTTTATTTTTTGATAACAGCTTTTCTAATGACTTTCAAGATATAAGCATAAATATTGCGAACGTTTCACAGACTGTCAGAGCTGTACGAAATATTTTGAGAGAGAAAAAAGATCTTGTTAAATTCGGTTACAGAATTGTCACTTTTGTTACAGTATGTAATTTTCAAAAATTAGAATTAACTTGTTTCTGAGTCTGCTGTTTCATTAAGCCCGTCTTTCATTAACTGCTTTATGAGTTGTATATTTAATTTATGTTCAGGGGAAAATAATTGTAAAATGTCATAAATATGAGAAGGAAAATGTAATTTATGTTGAAAGTGGAAAGAAATTTCTACTAAATTACGAAACTCCTATTTTTAGAGATGTAAACTGAAAACTGCGCTAAAATCCGATTTTAAAAATATGAAAGGAATGTTTTTAGAAAAATATAATCCAGAGAAGGGAAAATAAATATTATGATTTAGTTAAACAGTTTGTAGTTATAAAATTCATCGGAAGAGGTCATTTAAAAAGCATGGAATCACGCGCCCAGTGGAGCGTTTAGCATTGAATAGGCGTTTATTGCAAACTCTCTTCAAAATAGAATGTCTAACCATTGATGGCCTGCAATAGTTTTACTATTGCATGTACCCGCAGATTATCTGCAACATAAAGAGATCAACATGCCGCCTAGTGCGCCACCTAGTGTGACTAAAATGAAGTAAAATAAGAAACAACAAGGAAATCCTGTAAATAATGTTAAGACGTATTATTTACAAATGTGGGAGTGCTCTTCAGATACAAGAATGAGTCCAAATTTCTGGATAACTAACCGGTTTATTCACAAGCACAGCGTAAACAGGTACATTATACAGTAAAACAACATTTAACTGCTCCAATAATTTTATAAAATAGGCGATATTATTTTCAAAACATTGCCGTATTTTTTGATTTCACAAAACACCAGCTACTATTTTGAAAACATTGACGTATGTAGCAGTTCAATATAACTCTATTACATCGATTGCTCTGCAACTAAGTGAAGACTCCTTATACAAACTCTATATAGAAACTTCTAGAAATACTGCATATCTCGTAGTATTTTTGTTATTACGAGGTGTTTCTCGAACCTTTGAAAAGTCGTCAAATGTCGCCAAATTGGCATTAAATCTCCAAATCAAGCAACCTCCTTACCTTTAAAGTATAGAAACCCTGCATTTATGTAGAGGGAATGTTTGCCTATACGGTATTCCCCTTGTCTGGTTATGAATAGACACCAATGGCAACATTTTACCCGTATGTAATAACAAAAATAGGAATTGGAATACAGAAAATATGAGACAGATAGAACATTTTTAGTCTCTCTTTCTTTCTGTTTATTCTTTTTCAGTTTATTACTGCAACAATTTACGCTGTGAATAAATCATTTATTTGTTGCAACATTACATTCTGTGCCTATATCGATTTTAACGTTCAACACTAGTGTACTATTCTTGTTTGAATTTTCTCAAATGACTAAAAAAAATAATTTAATGAGCACTACCTATCAAAATATTTAATTTTAATAACTAAGATTTTATTTTTCTCTTTTTACTTTTGTATGAATAAACATATTTTTCATAATATTAAATTCTAATAAGGTTTTAATATTTTTTTATTTATAATTTTTATGAATGACTGATAAATCCTAGGCATAAATGTTGTTGTTGATTGAAACCCAGACCGTCCGACCTATCAGAAAGGTGTAAGGTAACTGTTTGGACGGTCGGGAAGTGCCACCCAATTTAGACCGGAACCCAGTGGGGGAAGCATCCACAGGGACCGTACCCTCCTTCCCCTACCACCAACCTCTCGGAAGGACTTTCGGACCCACATGTTTAACGTGATCGTACTCCGCATGAACACGGCGGCAGTTTTGGCAGTGGCTGGAATCGAACCCGGGCCTACCGAGTGCAACTCCAGCGCGCTAACCAATGGGCTACCGCGCCCCTCTAGGCATAAATGTAATGATATTCAGATTTTGTGTTAAATTTCTTTATTTTAAGGTTAAAAAATCGAATTTAGAGTAATTAGTATGAGACTTCAATTAGAATGGATGAAGGATAAATATGTGTTTTTAAATTTCGTAAATTTTGAGAAATGCAAGAATTATTTATTTTTAGTTCATCATGGGAAATTATATGGAATTCACATGAGTATAAGAACAATGTTTTAACTAATGAGACTGCAATTAAATCATCAATTAAAATAGCATTAAAATAAAAAATTGCATTAATCCAGCATGAAATAAACTTAGATTTAAATTTAGCACTGTTAAATAAGATAACAGAGATGATTATTTTGTATGTATATATATATATATATATATATATATATATATATATATATATATGGCAGAGAAAAATGAGACACCCAGAAGGAGTGGGAGGAAAAACATGCAAATTTCAGGATAGACGCAGCTCACTGAGTTATGTAAATGATACGAAATGTTCAGCTGTAACGCTCACTTTGAGTCAAATATAAGGGAAGGCACCTGCAGAATCGGCAGTAGTCGCGCCTCTCTGTCTGCCAGGGAAATCATTTTGCAATTGTTTTGTCTCAGCGGAAACGTGTAGTAACAGATAATGCCAGGCAATCGCCAACCGAGGGAGTTCCAGCAGACGGAAAATTTCACGAGGGGTATGGTGAACGGATTCAGAAAGGCAGGTTGGTCCATACCTCAAATCTCCATGGACAGCCACCTACACGCTTCCACGGTGCACCGGTTGTGGCGAAGATGGTTGGAACTAAGGAATGTGGCACGGTTGAGGGGTGGTGATACGGCCAGAGCGACGTCAGCACTTGTGGATCGACGCATTTGCCTACAGGCGTTGGCGGCACTCAGGCCACTTCCGTTGCCCATTTGCAGCATGTGCAGGGCACTCTTGATGCTCCCATATCGAGCAGGACCATTATCCGCCGATTGGTCACCGCAGACCTGCACCATGGCGTCCGTTAAGAAGACTGCCATTGACCCAACAGCACAAACGCCTCCTTTTGCAATGGTGTCGGAATAGAGCCACGTGGATGGCGGAAGGGCACAGGGTCGTGTTCTCAGACGAGTCACGCTTCTGTTTTAGCAATGACTGTCGCCGTGTACGAGTCTGGCGGTGAAGTAGCGACAGGTCCAATCTGGTGGCATCTGTGGAACGCCACACTGCGCGACAACACGGAATCATGGTTTGGGGCTTCATCGCTTACAATAGCAGGTCATCTATAGTCAGTATTGATGGCACTATGGCGGCCCAACGATACGTGGATGACGTGCTGCGGTCGGTGTCACTACCCTTCTTTCCGAGGGTGCCCGATACCATTTACCAGCAGGATAATGTCCGACCACACACGGCACACATTGGCCAAAATGCCCTGAAAGGCACTCAGGTGTTTCCTTGGCCACCAGCCTCTTTAGTTACGAATTCTGGCAAATGATTGACAGGGAATGGGCAGCAATCCATCAGGACACCATCAGCACGCTCATTGATCCTGTACCTAGATGTGTTGCTGCCTGTATCGCCGCCCGCGGTGGTCCTTTAACCTACTGATCAGACGCATATTCCTCATATTATAGACGTCTAATCCTACGTGTTATTTCTCAGTTGATAGGTGTATTATGTTCCAATAAACACCACATATTGTTCGTTGCTGTCTCTCTCTGTTTACCGATTTTCATCACTCTCTGCAAACTCCTCCTTGGTGTTCCTATATATATATATATATATATATATATATATATATATATATATATATATATATATATATATATATATATATATATATATATAATGCTACGGAAGACAAATTAGCTGATTAATTCAGAAATGAAGCTGGAATTTTCATGATCGCCTGTAATTATGGATTTCTTTTCAGTTTACCGAAATTATCTACAAAGAAGCTGAAAAAAATGAGCAAAATTTGCACTATGATACTGACAGAATGAGATTTGTATACGGTAATGTCTGCGTAAATATGGGTAGAAAAATACATTTGACGGTGTTTTCCAAAAGTCAGCAAGTAGGCTATAATGTAGTCTAGTTTACAATTCTTGAAAAATTGAGAAGTGGAACGTTCGAATATAGAAGGGAATTTTCTTATGTACTAAAATTTACGACTAGAAAACAATTAATGGACCCTAAATGAATACATAGAATAGAAAATTACTTTATTAGCTGTTATGGAAAACTGAAAGTTGAACGCAGTATGACATTAGCTGTTGCATGCAGCGAAGAACAATAAAATTATCGCGAATGACTCCCTTAGGGGCAATTCGCTGGCAGAGTGTGTGATGCGCATGTCTAAAAATAAAGCCAAAAAAGCGCATTTAATGTTTCACGTCAATGACTGTAAAAGTAGTCAAATTACATTCTGGTGCGTGACCAATAAGATAAAAGGATCAATCTTCTGGCATAAAAACAAAATGCAAAGCGAAGTAAAATATATCATGAGACACAACGGTTTGGAAAATTCTTGTTCAGCAGTGAATGGCCGTGACAGTTATATGTGTAAATATATATATATATATATATACATATATATATACATATATATATATATATATGTATATATATATATGTATATATATATGTATATATATATATGTATGCACATATATATATACATATATATATATATATATATATATAGAGAGAGAGAGAGAGAGAGAGAGATAGTATATATAATATATATAGTATATATATATATATATATATATATATATATATATATATATATATATATATATATAGCATCAACCAGCAATTCACATGCAGGGACTGCAGACAGGGACACTGCCCATAATGTGTCATATCTAGATTCGTATTGTACAGTTGTTTACACTGCGTATATCAATGAGAAATGCTTATCTGAATCTTGCACCCCATTACATTATTTCCTTCTCTCTCCGTCCTCTGTATATATTTTTATGTTCCTTTCGCTGAGTTAGATTACAGTACGGTGCTCGCGCTGGACTAAAGTACGGTACGACTTCTTTTGATAGATGATATTCTCCTTAGCAGTAGTATATTTAGTACATATTTTGTTTTAACTGATGAGGCCACCTAAAGAAAGTAAGGTGGTGGTGAATTTATCACAGGTCTAGTTTTCATCACAAATACATAGATGTAGTAAATGCATAGTGGTCCTTGGATACCATAAATGACGTTTGTTGGTCTGTATTTATGTGTGTCAAAATCGTTGGCTTTTTGTAATCTCAAAAACTGCTAAATCGATTTGGACTCATTCTGTGTGGTATACTGCGTGTATATTGTTTAGACGTGAACGCAGAAAAACTCCGAAAAATGTATATAATTTAGTCATAAATCGATATTTTGTCAAAATCAGTGACTCTTTGTAATCTCAAAAAATTCTGAGGCAATTTTGGCACAACCTGGGTAATATACTGCGTATATTGTGTAGATTGTAGAGTATCCTGCTATTCCAACCGGGAATTGAACTCTGGATCTTCGAACTGACCAATCAACGCTTTACGGTCGAGCTACTGGAAAAAATTTGCAAGCTCATCTTGTCGAAGTGGACTTTGCATTCTCCACTCTCTAATCTCAGCTTGGCGTGCAACTAACAATCTGACTGGCCACCTTCTGCTCATTTCATCCCAGATAAGCATTCTGATGCTATTTTTATTCTCCATGTCAGCTTCCTGCATGTCGTTATCTTCTCGATTTGAAATCGGTCAATATCCCAGAATCCATGCTGGCCGTACTGAACTCACTTTCAAACTTCCGACATCTTTGCACTAACCTTTAGGGTTGATTTGTTCGGACGCCATTATAAAGAACCTTCCTGCCTGAACCCAGAATCGAACTCTGAATCTTCGAACTAGCCTGCTGACGTCCTACCGTTGAGCTACTGAGACGAAATTGCAAGTTCTTCTTGCGGAAGTATGTTTTGAAATATGTGAAAGCATATATATTTAAATGTCTATGGTTTAGCTCAGAAGTCAAATGCTTACTTGTTTAGTGTAGAAAGTCTCGAGATAGCCCATCCCCCCTCCCCTCTCAGCAAATATTGTAGTCATGTGACACCTGGGTCACAATGTGACATCATATTTGTGACTTCTATGCGACGTTACGTATTAGTAGCTTTATAACTTCATTGTGATTATATTCTGTGACGTTTCTACAATTTAATTAACACGTAACAATGTGACGACATTACAATGGCAATTACAATGTGACGTCACAAACAAGTTAATATGCGACGTCACAAACGACCATGAAAATAACCAAAACGACTTCGCTGTGACCTCAATATGATATTGCAGAGACGTACTGCGACGTCCTGTGACGTCCCAAAGTCACAGTATGACGTAAATCTTACGTCACTGTGAAAAAAAAATGCTGTTAGGGATCCTCTATGTTATGTAGTGTAAATATTATTACAGGTATTTCATCCACTTATTGTCCGTATTCATTTAGTATATACATAGATTTATTTTCTAAATAAAAGAAAATCAATTCACAAACCTTAATTAAATACATAAAATATAAAATTAATCGTTATCGAAAAATCAAATGTTAGACAAAGTATGACAGTAGACGTTGCAGAGAAAAAAGAACAATCAAATTTTCCGAATGAGTCCCTTTGGAGCAATACACTGGCGGAATGTCTGATGCGAGTGTCTAAAAATACCGCCAAAAGCGAAAAAACTGCATTAAATGTTTCGCGCCAATGGCTGTAAAAATAGTCAAATTGCATTCCCGTGCGTGACCAATAAGATAAAAAGATCAGGCATCTGTTATGAAAAGAAAGTTGTGAATGGAATAGAGCGAAGCGTGTCAGGAGGTACAATTGGTTAGTAATGCTAACTGCATAAAGCGTCAGGGAAAGAATTAGGAACTGGGACGGAAATTTCGTTCCCAGTTTTTGACGTATTTGCATTTTGAATGGTTTGCATGAATGGTTGGTGATTTGAATGAGTTGAAGAATGTCGCATATAAAAAGCGACAATTAATATTATGCTGAAAATCTGTTATTTACAAAATTAGCCACAAAATTTTCAGCTTTGAAATATCTCATTTAGATCATTTATGGGTGAGAGTTACAACACTCGACTGTCTTATATATTAATATTCCATTGTATTTTGTTCCAATCGTTGTCAGAATGAGCAGGTAAATATAAAAATTTCAGTTTTTGGATACGCCGACGCGGTGGTCGAGCGGTCAAGGCGAGCGTTTCCAAGCGATCATTCAGCCGCCGCATTGTGGGTTCAAGTCCCACGTAAGGTATGGATGTTGTGTTGCTTGGTGCAGTGTGTTGCGCCCCCCTATGGTGCGCTTGGGGCAACGTCTCAGGACTACTAAATGGTTCACGTTTCTGGCCGATATATAGACGGAAGATGAAAGTCAATTGTCTGACCATTTGATAGAAAAACAAAAGTTTTTGAATAAAAACTTTCATTGATGTCTCACCATAAGCAGCAGCTTCAATGGAGGCAAATCATAGAAATCATGTTGATCAATGGTGTTACATGATTGATATTATAAATCTGGGAGTGCTTAACTTTTCATAGTCACATATTAAAAATTCTCTCTTTAAATCGATCGTCTCAGAATTAAACTCAAAGAGGCTTGGAATTGTTAAAACTTCGTTAAAGTGAAATTTGCACATAATAAAATTCAAATAAAGAATTTGGGCAATGATCAAAATAATTAAATAATAGGATAAAAACTTTCATCCGTAACTCGTCATGAACAGCTTCAATGGAGGCAAATACCGAGAAAGCATGCTGATGAATGATTACTTGGTTGATATTAGGAAGTTGGAAATGTTTAATATTTCATTATCAGATGTTAAAAATTTTATCGTTAAAGCGGCCTTCTCAGAAATAAGTTCGAAGAGGCTAGAATTGCAAAACTTCGTGAAAGAAAAATTTGAAATTTGCACATAATAAAATTCAAATAAATAATTTGTGCAATGATCAAAACAATTCAAATAATTTTCACATTATGAACAAAGAAAAATTATTTAATTGCTTAAGACATATCAGTAATTACATAATACAAATGGCATGCCAGCACTCAGATCAAAAATGATTACTTTTGCCATATTATCAAACCACCAATTGGAAGTTATGCCACTACAGAGACATATTCTGATAATACCACAAATTTACCAATAAGTCCATATTGCTGATTAACAAAGCGGAATTTTCATAAATTAGAGACTCCGGTTTTGGATCACTTAATCATTTGACGTTATTCAGTTACTTTATTACTCTAATACACACATCATGATTTCCGTGATCGAATTCGAAATGAGGATTACATTTTCGATATTGTAATGCTAAACTCTAAGGAATTTAATAAGAAGTATTTTACTCTTAAATGACGTTAAAACGGGGAACAACAATAACAGTTACTCAGAAACTATATGGCTTTATTTAGAACGATATTTAAAAAAGGCAATATATCACTTTAATTATTTTCTACTATTTTACTCTAACACAGTTGAACATTCGAAAGACGACCAATTTCGGTTCATTAGTCTGATGAACTATAAAATACGCAACCTCATATTATGGAATTTAAGATCCAAATGCCTTTCGCGGTAAAACGAAAGAAAGAACGAGAGAGAGAAAGAGCTAGAGAGAAAGAGCGAGAGAGGAAGAGCGAGAGAGAAAGAGCGAGAGAGGAAGAACGAGAGGGAACGAGCGAGAGAGAAATAGCAAGAAAGAAAGAGCGGGAGAGAGAAAGAGCGAGAGAGAAAGAGCAAGAGAGAAACAGCTAGAGAGAAACAGCGAGAAAGAAAGAGCGAGAGAGAGAAAGAGCGAGAGAGAGAAAAAGCGAGAGAGAGAAAGAGCGAGAGAGAGAAAGAGCGAGAGAGAGAAAGAGCGAGAGAGAGAAAGAGCGAGAGAGAGAAAGAGCGAGAGAGAGAAAGAGCGAGAGAGAGAAAGAGCGAGAGAGAGAAAGAGCGAGAGAAAAAGATTGAAAGAGAAAGAGCGAGAGAGAAAGAACGAGAGAGAAAGAGAAGGCGAGAGAGAAAGAGAGCGAGAGAGAAAGAGAGAGCGAGAGAGAAAGAGCAAGAGAGAGAGAGGGAGCGACAGAGATGGGTATCTTTCTAAAGGTGTTCTGAATCGATTTCAGACTGTCCTAAAACTTGTTTACTTTTTAAAATTCTGAATTCTAAAAGTTCATAAAAACAATACTTCTTCCATACAATAATATGAGAAAGAAAAAATTCAGTCCCTGTAGGAACATTCATTTACTGCACACATCAGATTTTTCAACACATGTAAATTAATACCGATTGACTCTACGTAATTTAAATTAATTCCATTTCCATTTAAAATACTGTATTTTCGTATTGAAAATGAAACGGTTAAGTAAACCATAAGCACACTTGTACATGTCTGTATGTGATTGGAAATGTTTTTCTTCTATTTCCACATTCATCTGAAAGTATAATGCCTATGGTTAGCGGTTCTTGACTATCACTTTACTATTCGGACGTAAAAGAGAACGAGGTAGGAATAGTAATGAACAAAATCTGTATACGTAAATAGTTCTTGCTTTTTGAGAAATCCCCTGAATAAAGGGTAGTTTATGGTGAAAATAATTTATTGCAATTGGAAAGTTTTCATGAAATTTGTGTTGTAATTTGTACTTTCCTACTATACATAATAATGCATAGGGAAGATATTGAAATCGTATCGCAATGTATAGGGAAAGTATTGAAATCGTGCCGAAAATCTCAAGTCGAGTTTTCGACGAATCGTTTTCGAGCTCTCTACAATATGAAAAAAAATGTAAGAGTGACGTCTGTGTGTGTATCTGTGTCTCTGCCTATGTGTCTGTCTGTGCAATGTATGTATTCACTATAGCTGAATAACTAATTGTGCAAATTTTACAAAATTTAGTACATAAGTCAGGTGTGGGTTAGCTTGGTGCTGATTAGATTTAGGTATGATTCGAAAAAAGAAACTGCCTCTTTCTGAAAAATGTTTAACAAATATAAAGTCTAAAATAAAAGTCTACACATTCTTAATTCTATCAATTCGATGCTAGTTTTATACACAATGTTTGACGACGAAAACTTTGAGCTGCTCCTAACTCTGTGACTAACCGTTCTCGAAATATTTTATTTTGTTTTTCACATTTGTACCACATCACCTTTGAGAATACGATCATCAAACAAATGAAAAATAAATTAAATTAAAACTATAAATTGAATGTAATGTTCAATAATTAATCATGCTGTTTTATGCAATAAAACTCATTTTATGGAATTGTGAAAGAAAGAGAAAAAGAGAAAATAAATTTTTGTCTGTAGGGAAAGTCATGTGCTGCCTACATCAGATTTCTATTTATATGGACTTATTGGTTGGTATTATTCCGAAATAATTGTCTTAAGACCGGTGTATTCTATAATGACGGTGTCTTTAAATGAACATTGATGTGTACTGCACGCATTTCAAAGAAGTGTCAGTACACATCACACATAATGTACAGAACATATCATTTTTAATCATATGTAAACTGTTCTCTTGCAGGTACAGTCATGTGCTGCATACATCCCAAACACGTGTGAGCACACATCAAGTTCAGTACTCTTTATATACAGCACAACATTATTAAACATATGTAAATTGCTCCCTCGCAGGTTCAGTAATGTGCTGCAGACATGCCAAACACGGGGCAGCACACATCATTCTAAACATATATAAATTGTTCTGTCGCAGGCACAGTCATGTGCTGTACATATCAAATGTCAGCACAGTACAGCACACATTATTTTTAAACGTATGTAAATTGATTCCTCGCAGGTATAATCATGTGATGCGCACATCACAAACACGTGTCAGCACACATCATGTACAGCACATATAATTTTTAAACGTATGTAAACGGTTACCGCGCAGGTAGTCTTGTGCTGCATATATCCCAAACACGTGTAAGCACACATCATGTACAGCACTCATTATATATAGTACATCATTATTAAACATATGTAAATTGTTCCCTCACAGGTTCAGTCATGTGCTGCAGACATCCCAAACACGTGTCAGCACACATCATTTTTAAGTGTATGTAAATTGTTCCGTCGCAGGTACAGTCATGCGCTGTACATATTACAAACACATGTCATCACAGTACAGCACACATCATTTTTAAACGTATGTAAATTGATTCCTCGCAGGTACAATCATGTGATGCACACATCATCATGTACAGCACATATACTTTTTAAACGTATGTCAACTATTACTTCGCAGGTACGGTCATGTGCTGCACATAACCCAAACACGTGTCAGCACACATCAGGTTGAGCACACATCACTTTTAAATGTATGTAAATTGAGCCCTCGCAGGTACAGTCATGTGCTGCACACATCACAAACACGTGTCAGCACACAACACACATAATTTTTAAACGTATGCATATTGAGCCCGACATATTGACTAAACGTAATATAAAATAATTTCATTTTCTTATTGAAAGAAATGTGATGTGGGCAACACATGACTTTCCTTATATAATGCAATGAATTTACTACTTTTACAGTTAAAAAAATCTGATGTGGGCAGCACATGACTTTCCTTATATAATGCAATGAATTTACTACTTTTACAGTAAAAAAAAATGGTTTTTTCTTATTGTAGATACTTATATTCTTTCCAAGATATTGAATTTTCGACAATGAGTCGTCATTTCCATTGATTTAGCGTCATTTTAATCCATTTGGCGAGATTTTCATTAATTTGACAACATTTCAAAAAGTCGCTAAGTTGGCGACATTCCACCAAATAAGTCGCCAAAATCTCGCCAAGCTTTGCTGACGGAGAAATAAATTATTCTTATAGCAGATAAATGACTATTGGCGTTCAAATACAAAAGTATAACTCGAAGTATCTTTTCTCATGAATGGAACGAGCTAGATCCACGAGAATGATGTCACCCAATTTATCGCATGATATTACACATGAAAAGTGAACATGTTTCTCAATAGGAAATATATATTTTTTATTTTATATGACTTTTTGATAATTTTTTGAAAAATGTGCAATATCTCGAGAACGGTTCATGTTAGCGTTCTAAAATTTATGTTAATCGTTTTCGAATGAAAAATTACATAAGAAATGTCTATTTGTGTAACTTTATTAGCGGTTTTGATTTTTTGACGATTTTTTCGAAATTTCACTCGAAAATTTAGGGGGTTTCTGAACATTCGATTACGTTTAAAAACAATAGGCTTCCAGTGTTTACGGATTGTGATTTTTGTACCAAATTTCGTTCGAATCGGTCAATTCATCCGTCAGTTATTGTCTCCACAGGCTCACTGACACACACACACACACACATACATCACTTCAAAAATGTTTGATTCGTGATCAGGGATGCATGAAACGTGCTCTGCCGTCGAGAACTCGAATTCGAATTTTCGACCCCGTCACAATTCTTTCCTTATACATTATGTATATGAGGAAAGTAATAAAAAGTGTAAGTATATGATAGGCACACTTATACACGTATGTATATGGACATAGGCGTTCGTGACTGGAAATGTTTTTTCCTATTTTCACATTCATCTGAAATTACCGCTATGGTTACGGTTAGCGGTTCTTGACTAGCACTTTACGATTCGGCAGTAAAAGAGAACGAGACCAGAATACTAATGAACAATATCTTTATATGTAAATAGTTCTTACTTCTTGAGAAATTCCCTGAATAAAGGAATGTTTATGGTGAAAGGAATTTGATACACTTTGAAAGTTATCATGAACTTTGCGTTGTAATATGTAATTTCCCTACAATACATGGTAATGTATAAAGAAAGTATTCGAATAGTGTCAAAAATCGCAGCACAAGTTTTCGACGTATCTTTTCGAGCGCCCTTGTATATGAAGAATATAATTACTTTTAAGAGTGGCGTCTGTATGTGTTTGCTTGTGTGTCTGTCTATGCAATGTATGTATTCAATCAAGCTGAAAATTTTATTGAGCAAATTTTACAAAATTTGGTGTATAAGTCAGGTGTGGACTATCTCGATGCTCAATAGATTTGATTAAGATTCTGTAAAAAAAAATATGTGTTTTTTTGAGAAATGTTCCACAAAAATCGTCAAAATCTAAGACTATATATACCAATTGAATGTTTGTTTTATACGTGATGTTTGACGATGAAAACTTAAACCAACTCCTTAACTCTATGGCTAATCGTTCTCAAAATATTTCTTTTTCTCACTTTTGCCACGTTAAAATTACAAATAAATGCATAAATATGCAATCAAAAACAATTTAATGTATAACCCTAGTGCATAAATAAATCAGATCAATCCATAAACTTAACACTAGATGGAAAGCACTAGATTTCGAGAAAATCGTATAAGAGTTTAATACGCATAAAGTCCAGAATAAGACTACAAGTGAAACTAAGGGTATGAACAGGATCGATGTTAATAATAGATTTTCGATAGAAATAAATAAAAAGATATTCAAAAAGTAAAATTTTGCCTTTGCTAACATTGCTGAAAAAAAATGCACTTTTCTGTCATAATAATTGGTTTACTTAATTATTTTTACTTTCCTTATATACATAATGTATATTACTTTCCTTATATACATAATGTATAAGGAAAGTATTGTGACGGGGTCGAAAATTCGAAATCGAGTTTTCGACGGGAGAGCACGTTTCAAGCATCCCTGATCACGAATCAAACATTTTTGAAGTGATGTCTGTGTGTGTGTGTGTGAAAGTATGTGTGTGTGTCAGTGAGTCTGTGGAGACGATAACTGACGGACGAATGGACCGATTCGAACCAAATTTGGTACAAAAACCACAATCCATAAACACTGGAAGCCTATTGCTTTTATATGCAATCGAATGTTAAGAACCCCCCCCCCCCAAATTTTCGAATGAATTTTTGAAAAAATCATCGAAAAATCAAAACCACTAATAAAGTTACGCAAATAGACATTTCTTATGTAATTTTTCATTAGAAAACGATTGACATAAATTTTAGAACGCTAACATGAACCGTTCTTGAGATATTGTTCATTTCTTTAAAAAAATTATCAAAAAGTCATATAAAAAAAAACTCCTACTGAGAAACATGTTCACTTTTCATATGTAATACCATGCGATAAATTGGGTTACATCATTCTGGTGGAACTAGCTCATTTCATTCATGATTAAATATTATTTTAGTAATACTTTTGTGTTTGAACGCCAATAGTCATTTATCTGCTGTAAGAATAACTTATTTCTTAGTGCATAACGCTTGGCGAGATTTTGGCGACGAATTTGGCGGAATGTCGCCAACTTGGCGACTTTTTGAAATGTTGCCAAATTAACGAAAATCTCGCCAAATGGATAAAAATGACGACTAATTGTCGAAAATTTAATATCTTGGAAAGAATATTAGTATCTACTATAAGAAAAACCTACTTTTTTTTACTGTAAAAGTAGTAAATTAATTACGTTATATAAGGAAAGTCATGTGTTGCCCACATCAGATTTTTTGAAATATATCATAAATACTCGTAATTATGTAACATCATTTATTCTCAATGCAAAATATAAAATACTGCAACTTGTATTCTCTTTAGTCTATTCAGCACGATGGGGGAAAATTACTCAAACAAAAACATTTTTTGCCTAACACGTACTACAGTAAATAATGATATCAAATTCGAATCATTCAGTATGAGTACGCTTTATAAGAATAAATGTAATAATTGCCGTAAAATTTTTTATCACAGATATTTTTTGAAATCGCCATGATTCCGATAATCATTATTGTTTAACATCGAATATAATGCTATGGAAAATTTCGATTTTAGATTATGAGAATTTTCAGAAATTTGATTGACAAATTCGATGTCAAATAAGGTATCCAACGTAATAATGTCATTCATTTATCTTGTAAGCGGCTTATAGATATACATAAACACACATATTTCCCAAAGGTGTTTGAATTTGGTTTAAGCGGTCTTAAAACGCGCTTATTCATCAAAATCTCGAATTCAAAAATTCGTACGCTATAATAAAATAATCAAAAACTTTGAGTTATCGCAAGTACAGTTATGCGCTGTACCCATCACAAACAAGTGTCAGCGTACATCATGTGCAGAACATATCATTTTTTTAAACGTATGCAAACTGTTCTTTCACAGGTACAGTCTTGGGGGCGCGGTAGCCCATTGGTTAGCGCGCTGGAGTTGCACTCGGTAGGCCCGGGTTCGATTCCAGCCACTGCCAAAACTGCCGCCGTGTTCATGCGGAGTACGATCACGCTAAACATGTGGGTCCGAAAGTCCTTCCGAGAGGTTGGTGGTAGGGGAAGGAGGGTACGGTCCTTGTGGATGCCTCCCCCACTGGGTTCCGGTCTAAATTGGGTGGCACTTCCCAACCGTCCAAACAGTTACCTTACACCTTTCTGGTAGGTCGGACGGTCTGGGTTTCAACAGGTACAGTCTTGGGCCAACGACCGTACCGTGCTGAAAACACCGGTTCTCGTTAGATCACCGAAGTCACGCAGCATCGGGCGCGGTTAGTACTTGGTGGGTGACCACCTCGGAACACCGCGTGCTGTTGGCCATCTCGGGTGCGGTATCCCCGTGGTTTGCGCGCTAGATTTTCACGCTACCACAAATGCCGCCGTGTTCATGCGGAGTACGATCACGTTAAACATGTGGGTCCGTAAGTCCTTCCGAGAGGTTGGTGGTAGGGGAAGGAGTGTACGGTCCCTGTGGATGCCTCCCCCACTGGGTTCCGGTCTAAATTGGGTGGCACTTCCCGGCCGTCCATACAGTTACCTTACACCTTTCTGGTAGGTCGGACGGTCTGGGTCTCAACAACAACAACAGGTACAGTCTTGTGCTACACATATACTAAACACGTGTCAGCAAACATCATTTATAAACGTATGTAAATTGATCCCTCGCAGGTACAGCCATGTGCTGCACACATCACAAACACATGTCAGCACACGTCATGTACAGCATACTTTATTTTTAAACGCATGCGAAATGTTTCCTCGCAGGTACAGCCATGTGCTATACATATCCCAAATACGTGTCAGCAAACATAATTTTTAAACATATGTAAATTGAGCCCACGCAGGAACAGCCATGTGCTGTACACATCACAAACATATGTCAGCACACGTCATGTATAGCATACATCATTTTTAAACGTATGTAAATTGTTTCCGATATATCGTCTAACCGTAATAAATGTACTACTTTTACAAATAAAATGTTATTCTTATAGTAGATACTTATATTCTTTCCAAGATATTGAATTTCCTTCAATTAGTCGTCATTTTCATTGATTTGGCGTCATTTGTATCCATTTAGCGAGATTTTTGTTAATTTGACAACAATTAAAAATGTCGCCTAGTTGACGACATTCCTCAAAATTCGTCACCAAAATATCGACAAGCGTTATGGACGGAGAAATAAGTTATTCCTACAGCAGATAAATGACTATCGGCATTCAAATACAAAAGTATTATATAAAGTATCTTTTTTCATGAAGGGAACGAGCTAGTTAAACGAAAATGATGTCACCCAATTTATCGCATGGTATTACATATGAAAAGTGAACATGCTTCTCAATAGGAATTTTTTTTTTTTATTTTATATGACTTTTCGATAATTTTTTTGAAAAATGTGCAATATCTCGAGAACGGTTCATGTTAGCGTTTTAAAATTTATGTTAATCGTTTTCTAATAAAAAATTACATAACAAATATCTATTTGAGCAACTTTATTAGTAATTTTGATCTTTTGACGATTTTTTCAAAATTTCCCTCGAAAATGTATGGGGGTTTTGAACATTCGATTGCGTATAAAAACAATAAGCTTCCAGTGTTAACGGATTGTGATTTTTGTACCAAATTTCATTCGAATCGGTCCATTCGTTCATCAGTTATCGTCTCCACAGACTCACTAACACACATACACACACACATACTTTCACACACACACACAGACATCACTTCAAAAATGCTTGATTCGTGATCAGGGATGCTTGAAACGTGCTCTCCCGTCGAATACTCGAATTCGAATTTTCGACCCTGTCACAATACTTTCCTTATACATTATGTATATAAGGAAAGTAATAATTCCAGTTTCTTGTTGAAAATAAAAACGGTAAGCATACAGTAAGCACACATATACAAGTATGTATGTGGACACAGAAGTTCGTGACTGGAAATGTTTTTTTCCTATTTTCACATTCATCTGAAAGTATAATGGTTATGGTTAGCCGTTCTTGACTAGCACTTTACGATTCGGCCGTGAAAGAGGACGAGGCCGGAATAGTGATGAACAAAATCTTTATATGTAAATAGTTCTTACCTCTTGAGAAGTCCACTGAATAAAGGAACGCTTCTGTTGAAAAGAATTTAATACACTTTGAAAGTTTTCACGAAGTTGTTGTTTGAAATTTTAGATTTAATTTTCGGTTGGTATTATGGCATGAAAATACCGTGGCAGAAAAATAACTAAGGGTTTGGTTGGGCAAAAAGCCGCAATAACATATCAAATTTATCCAAGTGCGAACCCACTTATCTTAAAGCTAAACGATTCATATATGATTAATGACACAATTTTATACTCAAAACTAATATTTGTTTATATAATAATTATATATAATAATATTTGACATTTAATTAGGATTGCATATGTAATTACAAAACATCTGCTGTGGGCAGTACATGATTTTACCTCCAGACTCAAATGTTCACTTTATTTCTAAAATAATTCTATAAATTGAGTTTAATTGCACAATATAACACTGAATTTGCACTTTTAATTTAATTTTCGTTTTCAGTTAGTAACTGGACATTTTTTCAAACGCGGCGTAACAAAAATGCAATAAAACTGAAATATCTCGAGAACGGTTAGATCTAGTGTAATGGGATTGGTATTACTCCTTTCTTCGTCAAAGATTACGTATAAAACCAGCATTTGATTGATACATTTGAGCATACGCAGTCTTACTTACCTATAAAATTTTATGAAATGCATTTCAGTAGTGTTTGAGTTAGAGATATATACATTGCACAGACCGACACACAAACATACACACAAACAGACACACAAACACTAAACATAGTGTTTTCGTGTTCTAGAGATTCCAAGACGTGTAGATCCGTCGAAAACTCGAATTGCGATTTTCGATACGATTCCAATAATTTCCTTATACATTACCTTGTATTGCAGGGAAAGTAAAAATCTGATGTTGGCAGCACATGACTTTCCTTGCAGACTCAAATTCATTTTTTCTTTATTTCTTCAATAATTCATTAAATTGAGTTCAATTGCACAAAATAACACTAAATTTGCATTTTTAATTCAATTTCTGTTTTTACTTTCTCTGCAATACATAGTAATGTATAGGGAAGGTACTGCAATCATGTCGAAAATCGCAACTCGAGTTTTCGACGGATGTATACGTTTCGAGGCCTATAGAATACAAAAAAAAATATTTTTAGTGGACGTCTGTGTGTGTGTCTGTGTGTCTGTCTGTCTGTGCAGATTTTGTATCCCCTCTAACTAAAAAACTAATTGTCTAAATTTCATAAAATCTGGTAGATAAGTCACTTGTAGGCGAATCTGGTGCTGATTAGTTTTGGGTACGATTCGAGATAAAAGAACCCGCCTTTTTTTGCGAAATGGCCTACAAAAGTTTGTACCACTCTAGCTAAAAATCTATTGGACCGAATTTCGCAAAATTTGGTAGATAAGTCGCTTGTGGATCACCTTGGTGCTGACTAGATTTTGGTATGATTCGGAAAAAGTTAACATGCCTTTTTTTGCAAAATGGCCAGCAAAAATCGACAAAATCTAAAATACAAAACTACGTATGCTGAAATGTATCCATTAATTTCTTGTTTTATACGTAATTTTTAACGAAGAAAGGAATAAGATCAACCCCATTACACTAGGAAAAGCCGTTCTCAAGATATTGAAGTTTTTTCACATATTCTCTACGCCACCTTTGAAAATAAGTCCAGTTACCAAATGAAAACGATAATTGAATTAAAAGTGAATTAAATTTAATTAAAATAAAGAGAACGTGGATATAAATAAGACTGTAGGGAAAGTTTTGTGCTGCCTACATCAGATTTTTATTTGGTAATTGGACATTTTTCTAAAAGTGGCATAACTAAATGCGAAAAATCTCAAATATCTCGAGAACGGTTAGTCCTAGTTAATAGAGTTGTTCTTATTCTTTTCTTCATCAAAAATTACATATAAAACAAGCATTTAATTGATATATTTGAACATATATAGCTTTTTTTTTAGATTTTGGCGATTTTTGAGGACCATTTCGTAAAAAAATAGGCAGGTTGTAAAAATAGGCAGATTGTTCTTTTCCGATTAATACCAAAATCTAACCAGCACCAGCGTATCGTACAAGTAACTATCTTGTCTAACTTATCACTCGCATGAGTTCTTTGTTCGACTTAAAATCACCTAAATAGTATATTTACCACAGATATATTTTTGGAAAATCTATCTCACGAAGAGTGCTTTCTCAAGTAAGGATGCATGGTTAATAGGAAAGCCCTTACTAGTAACAATGCACCCCTAGTCTACTTCAACCACAACAGCTTGCAATTGTGTTTAGCCAGATATAATAATCACCAATGCCATTTGTATAGACAATTGTTTTGGATGCTAAATGATCTTACATCGTCCTGTTAAAGAAATAGAAGCATCAAAATTAAGTACAATACCAATTGTTGGATAACATATTTGGACATATCACAAGATTTAAATTTTTTTGAAAATAAAAATAATTTTCTGTTGTGTCCCAGTTCTCTCTTGCTACTTATTCTACATATGGTAATGTATACGGAAAGTATTGGAATCGTGTCGAAAATCTCAACTCGAGTTTTTGATGGATCTATACGTTTTGGGACCTCTAGAGCATGAACACACTATTTTTAGCGTGATGTTTGTGTGTGTGTTTGACTGTGCAGATTTTGTATCCACTCTAACTGAAAACTAATAGACCAAATTTCATAACATTTGGTAGGTAAGTTCCTGGTGGGTGGCCCTGGTGCTAATTAGATTTTGGTGGGATTTAGTATAAAATGATCTCTCTTTTTTGCGAAATTGCCCCCCAAAATTTTCCAAATCTAGAATGAAAGACTAGATCTGTTGAATTACATCAATCGCAATTTAAAGAAGTAATTATCCATGTTATTTTGTGATTTAAACTCCATTTAATGTATTACGAGGTAAAGAAAAAAGTAATATATGTCTGCAGAGGAAGCCGTGCACTGCCCACATCAGATTTTTTTTGTAGTTTGCAATTCAATTTGCACTTCGAAAAGCTATTGTTTAGAATATCGCTTCCAAATGGGATTTTTACGACCGAGCAGAACAGTTCATGTGAACAAGGTGGTTTCGGCATAGAGTTATGCATTTAAATATGTCTCATGGAAAACAGTACTTTTTCACGAATGGGTGAGGTATGTAAGTGGATTTTGCAGTAATAGAAGCATGCGGTTCGTTCTGGTCGAAACGTTTTGTACGTTAAAATTCTATTTTTTTTTCTATTGAAGGAAAATAGAAAAGACGTACGGGTCTGATACGTTATGTAAGGAAATTCCGTGAGATTTGCGGCATGTTTTGAATTTTTGGATTTATCTCTTGTGATTCAATGCGAACTTGGCAGTAACGGCATTTATATATAAAGAGCAGTATCCTAGAGTTCTACGTTGCGTATGACATCAGATACTTAAATTGAAGCTGGGTATTGGACTCACTTTTAACTTATTTACAATAATGGAGAATTCTGCAGCTTTAAGCTGCGTATGACATCATAACACTTTAAGGCCGGAAATATTTTTACATTTAAATTACATTTCTGTTTAGTTTTTAATTAGTCATTGACCCAATTGACTCTGAAAAAAGAGTTTAAAAATTCAACCCCCCCCCCCCCCAAACCTTGGAAGAGACTCGCACGATTGTGCTTTTGGGCTTTATCGGTGTAAACGGCACATTCGATCAATCGGGCACTCGTACAATCGTACGTTTAGGGTTTTTCTCGTTCAACATTTAAGTGCAGAAAATAACTTTAACTGGAAACTTTCGCAAATAAACAAATTATAATTTTCTAACTATATTTATTTACAATAAAAATCTTTGAAGCAATTCTTAGTTTTCGAAATACATAACTATGCACTGCATTTTTCACAACTGTGTTTTTCACACTGCATTTTTGTACTGGTTTTGCAGTTTTCTTAATGGTCCATACGAGACCTTGAAATGTCATCACAACTGCGAAAGTGGTCATACTCATCGTATATTTTGTCTCTACATGGTTTGCTGGAGGATTATAATACCTTGCAAGAACTTTGAACTTCCTCACTTTCTTCATTGCCACTTAATTTCAAAATTTAGGGCAGATGGGGCACCCTACCGACGTCCATGCAAACATGGCCTTATTAATGCTGGGCCATGCGGACAGCTGCCCCGGGTCCCGACATTAAGGGGAGGTTTCCAAATTAAGCAATTACATGATTGAAAGTTAACGACTTCTTCCTTTAAAAATTTATACCACAGGAATAGGTTTCCTTAGGGAAAATATTCATTTAGGGGATACTTAAGATCGCTTCTTGGCTATTATAGAAAGTTTCCAATAATTTAAATTCCATTAAAATATGTGAAAGCTTCGTTTTTTATACCTTTTCTAGAAAGCAATTATGTTTTTGTTTCCATTAATGAGAGAAAATACGTAATAGTTTTGTATCTTGACGCCTAACAATTCGCCAACAGTCATATATGTATAAGAAATCCTCTTCTCTCCGTTTGTGTTGTTGTTGTTGTTGAGACCCAGACCGTCCGACCTACCAGAAAGGTGTAAGCCTCTCCGTTTGTGTGTAACACTTGACGATAAAATTGGACGGCTCAGTTAGCGAAATATCGCTAACTTGATGATGTGTTTCCCTAATTGACGAAAATATCGTAAAATTGCAAAATTGATGCTAAATTAACGAAAATGATATTAAGTTAACGAAAACGACGCCATATCCATGCATTGATTATTAAAATATTTCAACATATGGATTCTATTGCTCATTGCGGATGTTATCAATATTGCTAGTAGTCAATTTAGCTTTGCGTGAATTGTAATTTAATTGGGCACTACGGAACCGTTTAACATGATGTCATCTGAAAAGCGCCATATGTAAAATCCATATTAAAAACATTATTCTGTGGATCTTGTGGCGATTATGCGTGGTCGGGCCCCGAACCAGGGACACTTTGGTTACAAGACCGACATTATAATCACTGAGAAAATCTAGCTCCTCCTCTGTTCTTATAATTCGGGTACAGGCTCCCAGCATCTTTGATCAGATGTCTTTGCTGCCGCAATCTTATATATAATTTTTTCACTGTGAAAGAAATAAATTCACTGCATTACATAGGGAAAATCATGTGCTGTCCGCAATATATATTTTTATTATTTTATCGCGTTGTTTTTAAATATTTTATCCAAGCCATAAAATAAATAATTTAATTTAAATTTCGAAGTCATTTATACCATAAACAAAACGTCCACCAAATTGCCATTTTCAAGGGATTCTTAGCCCTCCAAAGAAAACCCTGTCTTTGTTGTTATAGATATCTTGGTCAAGGTCCAGTATGCACCATTTGTAGTACCCAATTTGCTCCACTCATCCAGAGAAATACGCAGAAAACGTTTAAATCTATTCATTTTGCCTGATTTCTACAAATTTATGTTCATGCCGCCAAGGAGAAGTTGAAAATTGCCTGCCATTGTTCTTTAAGAGATGTAACACCACACAGTGCTTTACGAGCCAACTCTTTAAAGCATGGATGTGCCAGGTCTAAATCAGCTGTATGCAAAATACTCTGTTGTATGCCTTTGATGTTCAGCTTGGAACCTCACGAAAGCGGGTTAATGTACCTCGAAAATGTTTCGGAAATTTACGTTCCGCTAATTCTTCGTATTTTACCGGTTTGTGTCTTTGATACGACTTTTCCAAGTTGTAGGGGGGTTCGAAGCTAATGCGAATTAAAATTCCTCCATTTGTGGCCACGGGAGATTACGTGATATTTTTACTTTCTTATAGTAATATGTTATATAGTATAGAGAAAGTAGTGTTTTCACGAAAATTTTCGAATTCGAGATTTTGATGCCAGCATGTGTTTTTAGGATCTCTTGAACGCGTTTTGACTATTTTTGGAGTGATATGCGTCTATTTGTCTGTATGTCTGGGGTCGCTTTATTGTGTACACGTGTAGCTGCCGCAAATATTAACGGATTTTCACGAAACTTTATATCCGGTTTTGTTACCGAAAAGTCTAGAACTACTATAGATAGAATTTTTTTTAAAATTCGAACAAAAAGTTCGAAGTTTAGTCGAAATTTTATATTTTTTTAGCATGGCATCATAGGATAAAATTTGACATAATCTTACATAAAAGGGCTTATTTATTTCTCAATAATCATGAAACTCGATAGTTTCAATCATTGTTGTGAAAGAAAGCCGCGGTACAATTTTTGTGTTAGTGAGGTGAGTAGACCCCTCGGGGGAGGGGGAAGTTATCCCCAAGGGGGTACATTATCAAGCATGATATCAATTGAAAGATTTTTTCAAGCCTTTTAAAGTAAGTGGCAACATGCTAAAATTGTAATTATTTGCACCAACAATACAGATTTTTCAAATCATCCGTCCATCTCTGTAACGTTTAGTAACTTTGTAACGTCCATCTCTGTGACGACAAATTTGGCAGGATATCATCAACTTGGTGACTTTTCTTAAGTGTTACATAATTAATGAAAATGTCGACAAATTTAGACAATATATTGCCTAATCGATACAAAAAGTTGCCAAATTGATAAAAATAACGCTACATCAATTAAATTAAATGTGTTTTGTTAGGAGTTAGTACTGTAATGGTTTTGGTAGCGTTGTTCTGTCAAGACAACCGTTCCACTTGGCTACAAATTTGGCGATGTTTTTCAAATATTGCCAAATAAACGGAAATGTCTGAAAACTGATAAAATGAACATATTGATAAAAATGATGCGCAATTGATGAAAATTTAATAATTTGCAAAATTAAGTTCAATTTCATTGATAATTAAAGTTGCTATGTGAGAATTATTAACTTAATATCTTAATAGCTTATTTTTTAATACGTCCCTCCATAACGCTTGGTGAAAATTTTGACGGGATACCGGCAACTGGGCGATTTTTTTTTAAATGTTGACAAATTGATGCCAAATATCGCCAAAAAATCGCGAAATTGAAATACATGACGACAGATCATTGAAATTAATTGTGTTTGGTTAAAAGATAGCATTGTAATGATGTATAGGTAGCGATTGTCTATCGGTCTAACCGTATTTGTGAAAATCTCTGTTCCGAATTATCACAATTATAGCATGTCACCTGGTATATTTGTAAAATTTGAAAAGAATTCACATAATGGATTCTACTATGAGAAAGTCGAGTTGTGTTACACTCGAGTATTTTTTTGTATAAATTTTTTTGTACATATTAGTATTTTTTTGAATAAAAAAATTAAATTATATGTATTTTCTGGTCCAAATGGTCACAATTATGACATGTTATCCTGCAGTTTATAAAATTATATTTCGATTAATACCAAGCTTGACAATGTACCCCCTCTGGGAGATGGTAATTTGCCCCTTGAAGGCTAATCACGTCAAGAATACAAAACAATTGTATGGCTGCTATTTTTCCCTATAATATCTGAAACGGTTGTTCCACACGATCATTGAGCTATAAATAATCCCTTTTATGCATAATTATTTCAAATTTTGTCCTATACTGCCATGTTAAAGCAATATAAAATTTCGAATAAATTTCGAAGTTTTCACTCAAATTTCAAAAAATTCTATCTAGTTCTAGATTTTCGATAACAAAGTCCGATATAAAGTTTCGTGAAAATCCATTTTTGTTTACGGCAGCATCGTTTTCACAAAAAATCGAACACAGACGGACAGGAAGACATCACTCTAAATATGGTCAAAACGTGTTCAGGAGGTTTTTAAACATATTGCCATCAAAATTTCGAAAATTTTCGGGAAAACAATATTTTCGCTATACTATATAGTATGAGAAAGTAAAAATATAATGCGGATATAGGGTTTCCAGATTATAAAAAGCTGAAAGTGCTTTTGTGAGAAGAATGGCTTGAAAGAATCGCCCTCTCCCTGAGGGCAGTTTTCTAAATTACCAAAAAAAATTGCTTATTTTACAACAATTTGAAACATTTTATTTCATTAAAGAAGGGAAACATATTTTCTTAGCATTCATTTATGCATATGGAAACTAAATACTGCTTTTGAAAATATGATATAATATACTAGATCTAAGCACTGGTTAAATAACATTGTTAAAATATGCTAAAAGTAATTGAAATATATTTTTGCTTACTTTTGAAACATTTAAAAAGGGCACACTTGTTATTAAATTAAAAAAAAATAATAATAATAAATGATCGACAATCTCCTTGGTAATTTATAATAATCCCCTATTAAATGTGTTCTACAGAACATTTTCTCCTATATTAATTCTATTTGTTGTTTGTTATAATGAAGTTGGTATACTTAAAATATATGATAAAATTTTATATATCTTGTTAGTAGTTTAGGTGTTAACATTTAAAAAAAAATCTGATGTGGACAGCACATGACTTTCCTTATCATGACTTTCCGTATATAATGCAATGAAATTACTATTTTTACAGTAAGAAATAAATAGGTTGTTCCTATAGTAGATACTTATATTCCTTCCAAGATATTGAATTTTCGTCAATTAATCTTCATTTTCATTGATTTAATGTCAATTTTATCCATTTGGCGAGATTTTCGTTAATTTGGCAACAATTAAAAAAGTCGCCAAGTTGGCAAAATTGCGCCAAAATCTTGCCAAGCATTATGGACTAAGAAAAAAGTTATTTTTATAGCAGGTGCATGACTATTGGCGTTCAAATACAAGATTTCACTCGAAAATTTAAAATGGTTTACTTTAATCATTTTGTTTTGTTTTAATTTTGCAAAAAATTTTTCTTGTGGTAATTTAAGGTGCTAGTTTCTCTCGTGTGTGTGGGGGGGGGGGGAGGGGGTCTTTAATTTCCCTGTTTATCCCATGTGGGAGAGAAATATCCAATAACCAGCTGGATGAATTTGTACCTGTTATTAAATTTGTTTTGTTATTGTTGTTCTATTGTTATTCTTATTGTTGTTGTTCTATTTAGTTATTTCTGTGCTTTCCTTGGCCGTCCATTGTCTCAACTCTATACACACACTCATATATATATATGTATATATATAAATATATATATATATATATATATATATATACATATATATATATACACATATATATAACATATATAATACACTTGGCAACGAGGGTAATTTCAACACGTAACCCGACCCGAGCCCGCAGCGTTTGACCCGAATAGTCGATCCGAGACCCACAATGAAGTTGTATTTCCAAATTTTTATTAATATATTCAAAATCTCTAAAGCATATGCTCTATATTGTACTGCTTACAGTTTATAACTTCTCTTTACTCATTTATCCAGCTACTCTCAATAAATAAATGTAACAATTTATAGCTCTTACAAGTAATTATTGTTGGTAGACTCATAATCCAACCCACAGCTTGAAATGTAAAGGAAGTCCGACTAGCAAATTGAAAAATAATGGAAACTCGACCCGTATTCCGAACCAAAACTTGAAAAATGAAGGAAACCCAATCAGAAATCCTAGCCGACTAGCGCACAAACCGCTGGTAACCACGGATATCTAATCCGATGCATCACTCTAATATACGGTTAAAAAATCTAATGTGGGCAGCACATGACTTTCCCTGCAGACTTATATACACATTTTCTTTATTTTAATTAAATTTAATTGACTATTAATTCAATTTTCGTTCTCATTTGGTAACTGGACTCATTTTCAAAGGTGGCGTAGAGAAAAAACGCAAAAACAAAAATATCTCGAGAACGGCTAGTCTTAGTGTAATGGGGTTGGCCTTATTCTTTTTTTCATTAAAAATTACGTATTAAACAATTATTTAATGGATATATTTCAGCATAAGTAGTTCTTTATTTTAAATTTCGGCGATTTTTGCGGGCTATTTTGCAAAAAAAGGCAGGTTATTTTTTTTCGAATCGTACCAAAATCTAATCAGCACCAGAGTGACCCACAAGCGACTTATCTAATAAATTTTGTAACATTCGGTCCATTAGATTTTTAGCTAGAGTAGATACAAGCCTTTGCGGGCCATTTCGCAAAAAAAAAGCGGGTTCTTTTATCCCGAATCATGCCCAAAACGAATTAGCACCAGATTCGCCCACCTACCAAATTTTATGAAATTCGGTCCATTAGTTTTTTAGTTAGAGTGGATACAAAATCTGCACAGACAGACACACACACAGACATATAGACACACACACAGACGCCACGCTAAAAATAGTTTTTCGTATTCTAGAGGTATCGAGACTTGTAGATCCGTCGAAAACTCGAGTTGCGATTTTCGACATGATTCCAATACTTTCCCTATACATTACTATGTATTGCAGGAAAAGTAAAAAATCTGATGTGGGCAGCACATGACTTTCACTGCAGACTTATATATACATTATCTTATTTTAATTAAATTTAATTCACTATTAATGCAATTTTCGTTCTCATTTGGTAACTGGACTCATTTTCAAACGTGGCGTAGAGTAAAAAACAAAAATATCTCGAGAACGGCTAGCCCTAGTGTATTGGGGTTGGTCTTATCCTTTTCTTCGTTAAAAATTACGTCAAAAAACAAGCATTTAATGGATATATTTCAGCATACGTAGTTTATTATTTTAGATTTTGTCAATTTTTGCGGTCCATTTTGCAAAAAATGACAGATTATTTTTTACCGAACCATACCAAAATCTAATCAGCACCAGGGTGACCCATAAGCGACTTATCTACCAAATTTTGTGAAATTCGGTGCATTAGATTTTCAGCTAGAGTGGATACAATCTTTTGCGGGCCATTTCGCAAAAAAAAGGCGGGTTCTTTTATCCTGAATCATACCCAAAACTAATCAGCACCAGATTCGCCCACAAGTGACTTATCTACCAAATTTTATGAAATTCGGTCAATTACTTTTTTAGTTACAGTGGATACAAAATCTGCACAGACAGACAGACACACAGACACACAGACAGACGCACAGACAGACGCACAGACGTCCCGCTAAAAATAGTTTTTTCGTATTCTAGAGGTCTCGAAACGTGTAGATCTGTCGAAAACTCGAGTTGCGATTTTCGGCATGATTCCAATACTTTCCCTATACATTACCATGTATTGCAGGGAAAGTAAAAACATATTTGGGATCAAAGATGGCGTCATAACCACTTTGACATTCTTGAAATCCGTGCGTGCTGATAAATAGGAAAACCCAGCAACCGAAAGAGCGAAACGAAAACAATCCAGATTTATCCCCTGCAGTTTTGCCTTGCACCTCTCCCCCTCCACAATAACCGATAATGGCCTGCAGTTTTGTAACGGTTTGGTTAACGCGTCCCGATTCCCAAATTTGTTGGGCCATTGCACGCTAGATTTCGTCGGGAACCCCCCTTCCCTTCGTCAGACGAAAAACGTTATTTAGAAGAGTTCGTAAATTTTGGACACTAGCGTCTGAATTTCCCGTGGCACGTGAGAAAAATGTCGTGGACTGGAACGCTTTTGTTGTGTTTTAGTTTTTAGCAGGACTAGATTTTATGGGTTTGGGGAATAAATGAATCCCATTAAAGTCCGTCATAAGTGGTTGCGAGAATTTTGGGTCAGCGACATCTACATGTTGTAACTTAAAACAGACTATATTTTGTTGAAATTTGAAACATGCTCCATGCTGTGGTTTATGTACAAGTATATGAAAACGCATTAAGACTGAGGCTGACTGTTGCCTGTATACATTTGCAATAACTATAAAAAATATCTGATGTGGGCAACACATGACTTTCCTTATATAATGTAATGAATTTACTACTTTTACAGTAAAAAAATAGTTTTTTCTTATAGTAGATACTAATATTCTATCCAAGATATTGAATTTTCGACAATTAGTCGTCATTTTCATTGATTTAGCGTCATTTTTATCCATTTGGCGAGATGTTCGTTAATTTGGCAACATTTCAAAAAGTCGCCTCAAGTTTGTGACATTGCGCGAAATTCGTCGCCAAAATCTCGAAAAGCGTTATGGACGAAGAAATAAATTATTCTTACAGCAGATAAATGACTATTGGCGTTCAAATAAAAAGTATTACTTAAAGTATCTTTTTCATGGAAAAGTTGTTGACAGTCATTTTTAATGTTCACAGGAATTTTTAATGTTTCATTGGACTGCTCTTTGTATTTACTTGATGCAATTAGTTCATATAGCTTCTGTAACGGGTAAAATTGTTCATATTTTGTGCCGTTTTCCACTAAATTTAACAAGATTTTATTCGTTGTTATTTTTAAATTATTTAATGGAAAGTTGTTTGAAATTAGTTCCTGGATTAGATAGCTTTCTGAAACCTTTTGTTCACTTGATTATTTTGTTCACTTTATTATTGCGACATGGTATAGTTTTCTTCAAATGTATTTGCGGAAAACATATCTTCATCATAATGCTATTTCTATGAAAGGTTCATTTTTTATTAATATCTTGACAACCCCTAGTCCTTGAAATTAAAAACATAGAATAAAAGTTAACTAGGGCTACTCCAATGTTACCCACAAAATTTTATTAAATTCGGTGCAGCCGTTCGCCCGCGGTGATGAGACAAACACATCCACAGACAGATTTTCAAATTTATTTATATAGATGATAGCTTTATACAAAATTACCACTCTCCAATCAACGGAGATGGATGGGCAAGTTATAGGGTAGTGGTGATGTGGGTACTGTGGTCATACGATTTAGACTTTATTAGGTGGCATGATTAATAAAGGAGGGGATTTGGATAGTTGGCTACTGTAGCGTATATGATGTGGTGAAGCCTACGAGCGTAATAAAAAGAAATGAGATTGGTAATTTGTTATACTGGGTGTTTCGCCATAGGGTCTGAAAGGAATATAAAATCAACGTTTGCTCGTAGAAGTAAGTAAAATATAAACAAGAAAGATCAATCATGCTTAAAGCATTGATTAAGAAACACTTTCCAACTTCAATGCAATTTTATTTAAACATGTCTAAAATGCAATACATTCCTCGGTAATATTTTGAAACTTATCACAATAGTGCATTAATTTATTATATTTGAAAACTTAAACCTTCATCGAAAAAAATGAACTTCATTCAAATGACGGCATTGAAATATAAATTGCCTGGTTTAAACATCTCTAAAATGTTATACATTCCTCGGTAATAGTTTTAGAATTATCATAATACTACGATAATTTATTATATTTGAAAACTTCATCGAAAACAACTGAAATTAATTCAAATGACGTCATAGAAAAAATAACACGCCTGGATCTCTCTATAAAAACAGGATTTCATTCATAACTTTCTCCCATTCATCACAATACTATAATAATTTATTTTATTTAAACATTTTGTTTAAGACCATGGAGCTACAAAAAATTAAACTCTATGCTTAAAACTTCATCGAAAAAAATCGTCCTTCTCTTTATGAAATCAATTAATATTTCATTCATATCAGCCATGCAGACTCCATGGACTAAATTATTTTGTGTTAAAAAAATACAGGAATTCTAATACAACTCATTCTATATATTTTGCTGTTTATATTTTACATAGGTGAAAAATAGGCTTAGTTGTAGAAATAATCAAATTTAGATGAGCATTTAAACTCAAATATATTGTCATTGCGTTGTTTAAGTATGTAGATGCACAGAATTTAAGCAAAAATAAAGTAGTTTTAGGACGGATACAACACTCAATATGAATTAAAAAGAACTTTAAAAAATCACAATTTTGAAACAAGATGGATGCCATATATCATTTTGAAGTGGGTCATGGGATCGTTTCATATCATGGTCACGTGATCGTTTCATATAAGAGGTGTAATTATTATTTTAATTTTTATTTAAAAAACTACTGAATATATTTCGCTGAATTTTTTTTTATATATTTTATGGAACAATTTGAATATTACCTAAAATTTTCGAAGCAATTTGTGAATTTTAAATCCGCTTAAAAAATGTTTGAAAAATTAGGTCCCGTAGGGCTCAATGTATTTCATTTTTTCGACCCGGGATCAATCCAAAACTAATTGGGTGATATTATTCATTTATATTCCCATAGGTTCTACAGACCGTCTAAACAATATACTAAAATTTCATTTTGATTAAGTCATTTTTACGGCAGTTATCGAGCTAACGGACAGACAGACAGACAGACAGAATGAACAAAGTCATAAACACTTTTCAACTTTGTTGTAAAGTGTTAAAAACAATCAGCAAGCAGAAGAAAATTTAGCTGTGATAGATGCATCTAATGAAACTAATAAATTTACGGTCGGACTCATGGACAGACGCTACCGAAACATCATTACAATACTATCCCCTAACAAAACTTAATTGACGTAATTGATTTAGCACAATTTTATCAATTTATCCACATTTTTACCAACTTGGAAACATTTTTAAAATTCGCCAATATTATCGCCAAGGGGGACGGTTGAATTGACAGACAAACGCTACCGTAATATCATTACAGTACTATCTCCAATCAAAACACAAATAATTTAATTGGTTTGGCATCATTTGTAACAATTTACCGATATTTTTTTTATCGATTTGGCCCCATTTTCGACATTTTGTCAAAATGTAAGAAACATTTGTCAAGTTGGCGATATCCCGTCAAATTCCTAGTTCTGAATTCGCAGATCTGAAGACTAAAACATCTTGATCCCGTTTCAATATGCGAAAATGAAAACTCTAAAATGGTATTAGAAGGTATACCCGTAATACTCTTATTCTGTTTCAAAAATTGGCTAAATACAATATATGAGTTTGGAAACATTTTGCCAAAGATAAACAGATGATGTAAGAAAGTGAAAATACTAACAATTTTTGTAAATTTTAAACACAAAGTACGTAATTAATATAATTCAGTTAAAAATACAATACCGTCCATTTATAAGTTATATATATATATATATATATATATATATATATTTAAATAGTAAAAATAATTAATCAAACTCGTCTGATGTATAAATATATTTGACTTGACTGTTGCTGAACAACATGATATAAAACAGAATATCCCTTAGTGATCACTTTGTTGAGTAACAGTCTGTGTAAAATAAATCATGGTGATAGTTACCATTAACCTTCATATTTTAAGCATTCCATTTCTAACCTTTTTACTTTCCCTGCAATATATGGTAATGTATAGGGAAAGTATTATAAATGTGCTGAAAATCGCAACTAGGGTTTTCGACGTATCTACACGTTTTGAGAACACTAGAACACAAAAAAAGGATTTTTAGCGTGATGTCTGTGTGTGTGTCTGTGTGTATTTCTATGTGTCTGTGTACGTCTGTGTGTGTGTGTGTGTGTCTGTGTGTGTGTGTGTCTCTGCAAATTTTGTATCCACTCTAACTGAAAAACTAATTGACCAAATTTCATAAAATGAGGCAAGAAAGTCCCTTGCGGAAGACCCTGCTGCTGATTAGATTTTTAGATTAGTTGCTGCCCTCACAGCAAAGATCGTCACATGTGTGACAGTGACGTTGTAGTCACGTTACACCTAGGTCACAATGTGACATCCTATTTGTGACTTCTATGCGACGTTACATATTAGCAACTTTGTAACTTCATTGTGATTATGTTCTGTGACATTTCCTCAATTTAATTAACACATAACAATGTGACAACATTACAATGGCTATTACAATGTGACATCACAAAAAAGTTAATATGCGACGTCACAAACGACCATGAAAATGACCAAAATGACTTCGCTGTGACCTCAATATGACTTTTCAGAGACGTACTGCGACGTCCTGTGACGTCCCAAAGTCACAGTGAGACGTAAATCTTACGTCACTGTGAAAAAAAATGCTGTTAGGGTGATTAGATAATTCGGGATACAAGTATCTGTCTTTCTTTGCGAAATGGCAAGCACAAATTGCCTATATCCACAATGAACTGAAGAACTGAAGGATCAAATTTCATAAAATTTGGTAGATAAATAAATCACCTGTAGGTTAACTTGGTGCTGAGTAGATTTTGGTACGATTCGGAAAAAAAAAAGAACTTTCCCTTTTGAATGTCCTGCAAAAATCGTTAAATCTAAAAATAAATGACTATGTATACTTAAATATATCAATTAAATGCTTATTTTATACGTTTTTTTTGGCGATGAAAATAATAAGATGAATCCCAGTTCTCTAGGAATAGCCGTTCTCGAGATATTTTAGTTTCTTTTTTACATTTTTGCTTCGCCGTTAATGAGAATAAATCCAGTTATCAAATGAAAACTAAAGCTTAATTAAAAGTGTAAATTCAGTGTAATTTCTATAAATTATGTGTGTTATTTAGTGCAATTTAATGAATTATTAATAAAATAAAGAGAGAATGGATTTGGGTCTGCAGAGAAAGTCGTGTGCTGCAAACATCTGATGTTTTTCTTTGGAGGAACGAGAGAGTTAGAGAGAAAATAAGAGTCTGTGGAAAATAAAACAAGGGGATAGAATTTCCATTTACCTTTATATTTTAAACTAGCGATTTCCAACCTTTTGTTTGAGTGAAACCATGGAGTTACAGAGGAGATAAAATTCCTGTGGAATGTTCGTGTTTCCTTAATATATCGACAGTCCCTGGTCATAGTAATTCCAAACATGGAATATATTTTAAGCGTAGCAATTACACTGCCACCCACAAAATTTCATGAAATTCGATGCCTGCATTCTCCTGCGGCGAGGAGACAAACGCTTGCGCAGACACACACACACGCATACACACACACACACACACATATATATATATTTATATATTTTCAATTTTATTTATATATATAACTTATTATTAATGGAAAAGTGAGATTCAAAATGTTCCAAGTGGTGCAAAGTGAAAGAAAGATTAACTTGAGAAAATAAATAATTAAAAAATATGACATTTTATGTTATCTTTATATACAAATCTGATATTTTTCGCCTTAATAAAAGGAAATAAGTACAGATGAATAACATTTTAAAAGCTTTTTCTCTATAAAAGTAATTTGTAAGCCACTTAAAATGTTCCATTTGTTACCTTACCTTTTATCGAATGTTTAATAATTTTATTTGTCATCCACTTAATAATATCAATGTCTATAGTGTCTTGAAATTGGAAATTTTTTTATATGTATTGAGTTTTAAGTAAACTACTATAATTAGAACCAAAGAAGTATATTTTTCTCTTTAAGACCTTTTATATAGAGAAAATTCTAATTATAGAGTTTTTTATTTATTACATAATATTTAAAAAAAATAATAGAAATATAATGGTTTAGAATGCGTGTAGATCATTTTAAGGTACATTTTTGCAATACCTGAAATATTAAAACTTAAACCTTACCTCTCACAAATAATTATGATTTCGAATTTATTTACTATGTTCTAGAATGATTTTTATATGGTTACAGTGTATGTAAAAATATTAAGATAGTAAATGAAAAAATTACCTCTAAAGATCATTTTCACTTTGAAAAACGTATAATAAATACTGATACGATATTAACGTATACGTGTGTTGATTTTAAATATTTTAATTTCCATGCGAATTCATCCGAGCAATCTATAGGGTTAGAAGAAAAGTTCTAAAGAACTCCAATAAATTTGTAAGATAAGGTCCGTGAGTGTACACATTTGTACTCATTAGGTCTAGCTATTGTAAAGTGTCATACTCGAAATAATAACCATACTCGAATTAATAACCATACTCGAAATAATAACCATACTTGAAATAATCAATGTGATTGTAGTGCCACTAACAGAGAATTTTAAAGTTAAGATAAAAAAACAACCAGAAAAATCAATCATGCATACAGCATTGATTATGAAACACTTTTCAAGTGAAATGCAATTTTAATAAAACATCTCTAAAATACCGTACATTTAGCGCTGATATTTTTTTAATTATCATAGAACTACAATAATTTATTTCACTTGAAAACTTAAAACTTCATCGAAAAAAAATGAACTTCATTCAAATGACCTCATCGAAATATAAATCGTCTGGATCCCTATGTAAAAGTAGTGAATTTTTATTCATACACTTTTATTCACACACTTTTATTCACACACTCCAGAGTTATATAATTTTGCGTGAAAAAAATTCATCAATTTTTATTCTACTCATCTTACAATCACTTGTTTACATTCTGCATCCATTAAAATTAGGCTTCGTTGTAAAAACAATCAAAGTTTGATTATCATTTAAACTAAAAAATATTGCAATTGCGTTGGCGCGGAATATAGATGCACGGAAAATACGCAAGAATAAAGCGGTTTTAGGACGGATGCAACACTAAATATAAATTTAAAAGAACTTTAAAAATCACGATTTCTACTCTGGGAAGTAAAGATGGATGCCATATATTATTTTGAAGTAGGTCACGTGATGTCTTCATGTTATTTGGGTGTAATTATTATTTTAATTTTTATTTATGTAATTACTATATTTATTTTTATTTTAATATTTATTTTTATTTTAATTTTTATTCTACCGAACATATTACTCTTAAATTCTTTGTATATATTTTACGGGAAAATTTGAATATTTCCTAAAATTTTCGAAGCAATTTGTAAATTTTAACTGCGCTTCAAAAATATTTGAAAAATTAAGTCCCATAGGGTTCAATGTATTCAACGTTTTCAATCCGGGTTCAATTCAAAACTAATTGGGTGATATTATTCATTTACATTCCTATAGCCGATCCGGTGGTCGAGCGGTCAAGGGCATGCTTTTCCGTCTGATCGCTGGATTGCCGGGTTGCGGGTTCGAATCCCGCCAGCTGGCATGGATGTTGTCATGTCGAGGCCAAGTCAGACTTCCGCCCTTCGAGGAGCCTCTATAAAAGTGAAGCTGAAAATATCCTCCCCTTCGCCATGGGATACCCTGGGCTTGGTCTTGGGGACGTGGTGCTTTGGCTCACCTTCACCAAGGGGGAATTAGCAACGAGCGAACGAACATTCCCATATGTCCCACAGACCTTCTCAATAACATACTAAAATTTCATTTTGATGAAGTCATTTTTACGGCAGTTATCGTGCGAACGGCAAACAGACAGACAGAATGAACGAAGTCACAGACACTTTTCAACTATGTTGTAAAATGTTAAAAACCAATTACAAATTTGTAGAACTGTTGATATTAAAATTGTTACTGAAAGTATTTATTTCACACAATGAAGTAATCGGCGAACTGCTGCCATATTAAGGACTTCTAAAGTAATCAACACTATCTAACATGTAAACAACAAATATCTAATGTACAGTTTGTTCAAATTGTTATACGTCAGTAGCAATACGTTTGAATTCGAGGATGAATAATGAGATGAACTTTGACGGTCATTGCAGGTGTCACAGTATTAAAAACTCTGATGATACGATATTTTGACAGATATTTATTGCCTTCGATATACGCGTTTCATTCGTTCCTGATATCGATACATACCCATTAGACCACGCTCTAAAAGTGTGTAATTGGCTTTTTTCATGTATCTCACTTTGCTACTGAGTTCGTAATCTTAACTGTAACCTAACATAATCCTAAAATTATCCTATAGGGCTCAGAAAAATTTTAATTCGATAAGGCATAGTCTCTTTACTCTGGTTGCACCTAATGTGTACAGACATGTTTTTCTTACAACGTTATTGGCAAGCTTAAGAAATTTTCTAGGAACTCTCAATGTATGTGCAGTTAATTAGAAATGGATTTTTACTTGTAATTTTGATCTATAAATTGATTCAGACCATATTTACCTGAAACTATTGTCCTCAGGAATCGAACAATCAGAAATGGCCTAACTGAATACCCGTTGAAAAACAACGGGTATTCAGTTAATAATTCGCGTTCTACATTTATTCGACAAATCGAACATTTTGGTGTGCAGAACCCCCTAAAGAAAAAGCTATTGGAAAACTGAAATTGCACAGGTTCTTCTTTTCAAACTGTCTACCCGAACATCAAGTCTTTATTTTATCCCCAATAGTCTCTGTCTATTTTGAAGGCTCTATCTTATCCCGAGACATGGTTATTTATCATTTCACCTTTCGAACGTTTTTCTGTAGAGCACCGCCTCAAAAGAACATTTATGAAAAACTCTATTCGACCTGGATTTTTTATCAGATGATTAGCCCATATACCAAATATGAAGCCTCTGTCACATTTTTAAAGGCGACATTTCTTATTTATTCGAGCAAAATCGATCATTTTGGTGTGCGGAAGCCCCGAAAGTTCCAAATATTGGAAAACTGAAATTGCGCACTTTTCTTCCGCAGTATCTACCTGTACACTAAATGTGAAGTCTCTATCTCATCGCAAAGCAAACTTTTTCTACCTCTTCACTTTTCGAACGTTTTGGTGTAGAGTACGTATTCCCTTAAATGAATATTTGAAAAATTCTATTCGTCTTGTTCATTTTTCAGAGGTTTTTCTAATTTATTCGACTAATCGAACAGTTTGTTGTTCTGCACCCTCTAGAGTAGCTAATATTGAAAATCTGAAATTGTCATCTTTGTTCCATTCGTACATTTACGCATACACCAAATTTGAAGTATTTATCTTATCTCAAAGCATGTTCTTCTATCAAACGTTTTGGTATGGAGCATATTCTCTTCAGAACATTTTCAAAAACTACGATTTTTCCAGGCTATTGTTCTCAGAAAACTTACAATATCTTACATTCAATGATGGTACATTCATCATTCTAACATTAATTTCTTGATAGCGGTTACAATTATATATATTTAAGAAAAGAACATATCTCCCCTTCCAGAAAAAAAATACATATTTTTTATGAAAGAAATATATGATAACAAATTATCCACTGGCCAGCCAACGAGGATAGATAGATACAGAACCATATTTGGAGTACCATGGGTCACAGGTTAAAGATTTTATTAGGCCGCACGGCTCATAAAAGAGGTGGTTCGGGTATTTCGCTGCTTCAGTGTCTGTGATATGGAGAAGTCCATTAACGTAATGAGCAGGAAATGCGGAATCATAATTTGTTTGACGACAGGCTACGAATTCTGTGCAGAGAGCAGGCTAATATGAAATTAAATGTTAGCCAGCGCAATGTGATTTAAATTATTTATATATGTGAAATTGGATAGCTGGTGAAATTGAGATGTATTATTTTGCACCTATTTATTACATATAAATTGCGGCTGCGACTGTATTTCGTCTGCTATCATATATTATAAATCAGAACAGTGCTTACAATTCGTCTCCCAGTATGACATTCCTACTAAATATAAATATTTATCAGTCACACATTTGGAAAATATTAAAATTCACGAATCTTTCCATTAATATGAAGTGGATGGCGGAGACACCCTACGTGTCATTTGCTTAGCTACTATGTCCCAAATTTGTACGATTAGAAACATGTACGGGGAGTATGCAGGTCAAGGAGGAAGCAGTATCAACAGTGTATGAAAAATGTTTTGAACTTTCTGGGCCATATGTGGGCGAGAATTGACCTGCTGGAATATATCGCCAAGACAACTCTGAAAGAAGGTATCACCTTTGCCTCTGAATTATTCCTGATGTAAATCTTTCTATTGTGGGTTTTCTGAATTCGTATTAGACGAGATAGTGAATGTCACCTCACACCATGACGTTTGGTCAGCATAACGTTGAGCAATGCACACTGCAAGCTGCCATTCACAATGATGTCTTCGAACACGTAAGTTTTAATAATGGTGCAGCAAGTTGTATTGCGATTCGTCAAAAACACGACTTCTTGCCAATCAGCTCGCTTTTTCTGTATTCTCAACCTAGTATGAAGCGCCTGTAGTTGAGGTTTAAAGGAACTCGTAACAATGAGTTGCGAGCATCCAGTCTTCTGTTCAGCAAACCACGTTGATCTGAACTGGAGGACGAAGTTTGATATGTGGTTGTACTAACATCATGGTTGTAACTGTGTGATCGGTCACTACCACTCAGTAGATACGTCTGTCATTCCGTGCAGTGGGAATCGTCTAAAGCTGATGTAAGCGTAATGATAAGTCCTAATGTATCTCTGGGTGTTGACGGTTTTCTAAATTCGTAAGAGATGAAATCGTGAATGGAACCCATTTGTACTCTGTCGCACGACATGTTGACATTTCGGATACAAAAGTCAGTCAAGTTGATAGGCGCTTTATATGCAGGGCATAAGTAAATAATGCATTTACTAGAACTAATGGGAACTCATACATATATAAACTGCGTACTTCCTCTCCATCACCAAGAACAAATCAAAGACGATTATGTGACATCACCGGGGGTATGAAAAGTGTGTTCCCACAGAGTCTGAGAAGCATCGGAGATTCGACGGTTAACCAGAATGCAGTAAACACGTAAAACGGAGTATCTCCCTAACTCCGTTCTTGTTTCCCGAGATTGCGTCGAAATATTGTGGTGGCATCACGATGAGCACCCTGTCGTACTTAAATGAAAATGTGCCATCAATTATCAGAAGTTCATTAATTACTGATAGTAACAGTATTTAGCACAGATGCACTGTCCGCATAATAAAAGCCGAATGATAGCAGCGTGTTCGCTGAGAATTTTATAAGTGGAAAAGTGAATAACTGCTATTGATCATCAGAGAGTACCACTTCACGCTTAGTGTTCCACTTCATCTAATACAATTGTGATCGGATGATTTCAACCGCTTCTATGCAAACTGGGGTAACCATTTATTTGTCTCATATGAACTCTAAACTGAATATATAATACTGGCTTTGCTAGAAGATACCCTATAACCGTATTTATGTAATATTAATTATATATATATATATATATATATATATATATATATATATATATATATATATAATTAAAGAATTTATCAATTTAAATGTGAGTTTGTGTTGTATGTGTTGAGTGTTATTCCTCAATACTTGAGCAATAGTAGTTTTTCATGTTCCACCCTAGGTGACGGCATCAAAGGTAAGTTATTTTATTTAAATAGTGGTAAAGATGATTTATCTTATGATATGATGCCGCTCCCGTTCATTGGTACCGTGACCAGGATGGAGTATGAAAAACTCCTACAGCTCTCAAGACATGACATTTAGTGTTCCTCCGGTACGACGCTGTAAATCGAACACTACAACCTTACGTTCTGCCCGATGTCTTTGGACACGCATGTGGACGACGTGGTGCAACAAGTTTTATCCTGACTCATCGGAAAACATAGCCAGTTGCCATTAAATACGCTAATACCTGTGTTCCAGACCGTATGTGATAGCAAAATACCTTATAATCCAAAAGTCTAAAAATCTATATGCTGCATACTTAATGCTAATACATAACCCTAATTTTCATAAATTAATAAAATTAATCAATTCATTTAGAGTAAAAACATTTCTTAATCGATCTATTTTGAGTATGCATTTCATGATGTTGTAATTTGAAAGCCTTCCAAAAAGTTTAGCGTTTTCACAACGGGTTACGAGTCATGCAAGAGTAGTTTTCTGCAAAAAAGGTACATTTGTCGATTTAATTTTATAATTATCACAAAATTATTAATTATAATTAAAAGAAAGTCACCGAGAAGAAATTGTGATCGCAAATTGATGCAATCGTATCGAGAATTATTGTATTGATAAAGAGTAAGTATCGTTTAGGTGTATCGAAAATAAATATCGAAGTATCGTTAGAAAATATAACGAAACCTCAATATATCTGTATTGATACACTGGTGGCTAACCTGAACTATACACGAAGCAAAGAAGAGTCATGAATCAGGCAAAAATTTCGAGAAGTATCAGAGTTATCGTATATTATTATGCAGGTTTATGGCAAACCAGTTGTCTCACCGTGAAATGTCACGGTGAGACAACTTTTCGGAAGCTGGCCACTTTCTTTAGTAGGGGTACGGGAAGGGGGGCTATCGGGCTTCCTGTTGAAGCTAAGGAAAAATAGTAAATTGCAAAGTTATAAAACTTTGCAAAATTAGTACTAATCATTTTTATACGCCTCAAAAAATGGAAAATTACTTTTTAAATAACCAATTACAAAGAGACGATTTTGACCATGTACATGCAGCAGTGAGAACTTGGCACTGAAAAACATGCTTATTACACTAGAGACACACTTATTACATCTCTACAAACATGCATCACTGCTTATTGTGAATTGATCTATTTTATCCCAAAAACATTGATCACGGTTTTTATTCCTTAAATATTGATATTAGACATATAATATAAATTAAAATATTTGCGTAAAAAGAGGTACAGAGTTTTATGAAATCGATTAAAATTTTCAGAAAAATTAAATTTTAAGAAATACAGAATTTAAATGTTTATACGGCTCCCGTACAAAAACATTTCCCAATGAGTAAAATGTGCCGTATACACTAATAAGGTGATGTACAAAATTTCAGCATTTTATCATAAAAAGTCCCAGAGATATCAAAAGATAAAAATGCTGATTTAAACCACTTTTCGATGCATCGACATGGGGTCTCAGAGGGGAAAAATCTTGTCGGCAGATCGCGTTTCAGGGGTCATGCACATATTACGAAAGAAAACATAAATACATAATAATTTTGCTATTTACTGGCACAAAAGTATCTACACTGTGTAGAAATAATAACTTTACTCAAAGATTACAAAGCTCGGTCAAAATGTTTTCCATCCATGTCAAAGATCTATTAAAGATAAGAGGCAGATATTCTTTGCCTATGATGCAATTCTGCGTTGCGTATTTTGCACTCTTGCTGTAAACATTTAAATTTTAATTTGTGTAAACATTAACATTTAAATTTTAATACCTCACCAACTTTGTTTAAACATATCTCTGGGACTTTTTATGATAAAATGCTGAAATCTTGTACATCACTTTGTTAGTGTATGGAGCATATTTTACTCATTGGAAATGTTTTTGTACGGGGGCCGTATAAAAATTTAAATTTTGTATTTCTTCAAATTTAATCCCCTGGAAATTTTTATTGATTTCATAAAATTCTGTACCTTTTTTATGCAACTTTGTAATTCATTATATATGCCTAAGATCAATATTTAAGGAAAAAAAGCCGAGATCAATGTTTTTGGGACACCCTGTATAATAAAGTCAATTGTAATCTGTTTCGTTTACTAAATATTCAATTTGGGGGGGGGGGGGGTGAGAGATAGTTAGACTTTATACGCTTCTTTGAAAGGTTCCTTTCCATTTTTTTGCAGAGTGACAAAAATTCTTAGTACACATTTTGAAACACTCTATAACATTAAAATTTATTTGTAAATTTCCTGCTACAGGCAAGAAAATAGCTCCCCATTTCCTACTAAAGAAGGGGGCAATTCCCTAAAAGTTATCTCATTGTGCAGCGACTTCGGAGTTTCCTATACACATGTGTATATTTTATTTTATAAATGCATGAAACTCTTCCAAATCCTCTTTTGAAGAAATGTTACTTCATAATTCATATTCAATAAAATTCCAACGAAATAATTTCTGGAATCTCAACATTTCGAATTTGCTCTCACCTACATTGCTGATAAGTTTGCTGATTACTGAGTTATCACATTTTGGAGCGACGGTTCGGAATTTTATTACGGGCTCGTTAATGATTTCAACATAAAGTGACTGTTAAAGTGCATTCGGGGGGAAGATGACTATAAGCACGCGGGAACACTTAGTTAGATTTTAGATAAAAAAATCTGATGTGGACAGCACATGACTTTCCTTATATAATGCAATGAATTTACTATTTTTGCAATAAAAAAATATGTTTTTTTATAATAGCTACTTATATTCTTGCCAAGAAATTGAATTTTCGTCAATGAGTCGTCATTTTCACTGATTTAGTGTCATTTTTATCGATTTGGCGAGATTTCAGTTAATTTGGCAAAATTTAAAAAAGTCGCCAAGTTGACAACATTCCGCCAAATTCGTCGCCAAAATCTCACCAAGCCTTATGGACGGAGAAATAATTTATTCTTATAGCAGATAAATGACTATTGGTGTTCAAATACAAAAGTATTACTCAAAGAATTTTTTCTCATGAAGGGAACGAGCTAGATCTACGAGAATGATGTCACCCAATTTATTGCATGATATTACATATGAAAAGTGAGCATGTTTCTCAACAGTTATTATATTTTTTTTAAATTAGGGGATTTTTCTGATAAATTTATTTTTAAAATGTGTAATATCTCGAGAACGTTCATGCTAGAGTTTTAAAATTTATGTCAATCGTTTTCTAAGGAAAAATTACATTGGAAATGTATTGGATTTCCGTAACTTTATGAAAGGTTTTGATTTTTTGATAATTTTTCAAAATTTTACTCGACAATTTAGGGGGGTTCTGAACATTCGATTGCGTATAAAAACAATAGGGTTTCCAGTGTTTACGGATTGGAATTTTTGTACCAAATGTCGTTCGTCAGTTATGGTCTCTACAGGCTCACTGACACACACAGACACACACGCGCGCACGCACACACACACACACACACACACACACACACACACACACACACACACACACACACACACACACAGACATCACCTAAAAATGTTCGATTCGTGATCAGAGATGCTTGAAACGTGCTCTCCCGTCGAAAACTCGAATTCGAATTTTCGACTCCGTCGCAATAATTTTCTTATGCATTATGCATATAAGGAAAGTAAAAAATCTGATGTGAGCAGCACATGACTTTCCTTATATAATGCAATGAATTTATTACTTTTACAGTAAAAAAATAGATTATTTTTATAGTTGTTATTTATATTCTTTCCAAGATATTGAATTTTCGTCAAAGAGTCGTTATTTTCCATATCGTCATCATCAATGAGTCATCATTGATTTAGCGTCATTTTTATCCATTTTGCGAGTTTATCGTTAGTTTAGCAACATTTAAAAAAATCGCCAAGTTGGCGACATTCCACCAAATTCGTAGCCAAAATCTCGCTAAGCGTTATGGACGGAGAAATAAATTATTCTTACAGCAGATAAATGACTATTGGCGTTTAAATACAAAATTATTACTCAAAGTATATTTTTTTATGAATGGAATGAGCTAGATCCACTAGAATGATGTCACCCAATTTATCGCATGGTATTGCATATGAAAAGTGAAAATGTTTCTCAATAGTAAATATGTTTTTTTTATTTTATATGACTTTTCGATTATTTTTTTGAAATATGTACAATATCTCGTGAATGGTTCGTGATAGCGTTCTGCAATTTATGTCAATCGTTTTCTAATGAAAAATTACATAAGAAATGTTTATTTGTGTAACTTTATTAGCGGTTTTGATTTTTTGACAATTTTTTTTTAATTTCACTCGAAAATTTAGAGGGGTTCTGAACATTCGATTGCGTATAAAAACAATAGGCTTCCAGTGTTTACGGATTGTGATTTTCGTACCAAATGTCGTTCGAGTCGGCCCATTCGTTCGTCAGTTATCGTCTCTACAGAATCACTGACACACATACACACACAGACATCACTTAAAATATGTTTGATTCGTGATCAGGGATGCTTGAAACGTGCTCTCCCGTCGAAAACTCGAATTCGAATTTTCGACTCCGTCACAATACTTTCCTTATACATTATGTATATAAGGAAAGTAATTATTATTAAAGATGGTACCGATTGAACAAGCTGATTGACAAAATTGAGGTAAAATTACACTTTAAGAAAAATATTTCAGCATATAGAGAAATTGAATATTATGCAATGTATTTCAACATGGTTGAATTCTCTTTACGAGCTTTGGCGGTTGGTTTTAGACATATACTTCCATTTTGAAAGTTTATAAAAATTAAATAATAAAATCATTCGCATGTATTTTTTTCGGTGGGTGGGATTTTCTTAAAAGTATGTATTCACATTTGCAAACATTCCATTGAGCAAACAAAATTTCAATTAGAAAGAGATCGTCTGTGCAGTAAGTAACTAGTCCAAAAAAATTTCAAATGTAAAAGTGTCATATAAAATTATCTGCAATATTCGCCTAGTTATTTCTTATAAAATAATCGGGGAATTTCCACCAATAAATCAGGAGTCAGCTGCAAACAAAATTGAGCCAAGAAGTTTCATGCAAAATTTGGTTTCAATTTACAGTTAGCCGTGAGTAATATTCGTCGGAAAAAACAAGTCAGTTTTCCCCTATTGTGATTGTTACGTTATTTAAATACGTTATTTATATACGTTATTTATATGTACCCTATCCTATATACCCTATATTTATATATACCCTATCCTATATACCCTATATTTATATATACCCTATATTTATATATACCCTATCGTTATTTATATATACGCTATTTATATATACCCTATATTTATTACGTTATTTATATATACCCTATCCCAAATAGTTCGATCCCCCTTTGCAGACATTGGCGTCCATGGACGCCAATGTCTGCAAAGGGGGATCGAACTGTTTGGGATAAGGTATGTAAAATACCTGCCTTTTTGAGAGGTTCTTTGTTTGGGACGGACGCTGTCCCACCCGTAAGCAAAAGGTTAATAATAAATATCTTCGAGCAGAATAATTATATTGTTCTTTCGATAAACACAGCGTAACTTTCGTAAATAAATGATATGAAATAATTTTGCATTTTGTTTTAACAAACTTAAAAATGGGAAGTCTATTTGACAAGAAACAATTGAAAAGCGAACTCCAGTATGATGAAACACTTAGACACTTTGTAATCAATTTTATCCATAAATTCATATAGCGATATGTTTATACAGATACATGGATGCGGTGACCACTATATATATATATATATATATATATATATATATATATATATATATATATATATATATATATATATATATATATATATATGTATATATATATGTGTATACATGCAAACCGTAATGAAAGAGAATAAATGTGGAAACAATGTAAAAAATTGGCGGGGGTGGGGGTGGGGCGCTGTGACCACCGCTCCCCGGTTAAGCAAGCTTTATGTCGCGACGACACTCCCGGTAGCCGATATATTGCTATAGAAGAGAATACAAAAGTATCAAAAAACAAAGATAAAAGAAGTCACATGATTAGCCCGTATTAGGAGGAATCATTGACCGTATAAGAACCTTATATCTATTCAATTTACATTAAAAACATCCAATATCACCACTATCCATATATCTGTTTTCCAGTGTTAGAAAACATCTATAAAAATCATTGAAGCAGATACTGTACGTCAATATTATATACTTCAAACATTGCTGTAAAAGGTACAATTTAATACACTGTATAGTTCACTTACATAATCAAACCTTCGATAAAGTTACATGATGAACACATGAAGTTACTGTGATTGATCTTCATCGAAGGTTTGATTATGTATGTGAACTATACAGTGTATTAAATTGTACTTTTTTACAGCAATGTTTGAAGTATTTGATATTGACGTTCAATATCTGCTTCAATGATTTTATGGATGTTTTTTTAACACTGGATAACAGATATATGGATAGTGGTGATATCGGTTGTTTTTAATTTAAATTGAATAGATAGAAGGTTTTTTATACTGTCAATGATTCTTTCTAATACGGGGCTAATCATGTGACTTATTTTCTCTTTGTTTTTTGATACTTTTGTATTCTCTTCTATAGCAACGTATCGGCTACCGGGAGTGTCGTCGCGACATAAAGCTTGCTTAACTGGGGAGCGGGGATTACAATCTTCCCGGCCAATTTTTGGTACATTGTTTCCACATTGATTCTCCTCCTCTACAGTTTGATGTATATATATATGTATATATATATATACATACATACATTATATATATATATAAATACATACATATATATATACTGTATATATATATATATATACTATATATATATATATATATATATATATATATATATATATATATATATATATATATATATATATATATATATATATATATATATATATATATATATATATATATATATATATATATATATATATATATATATATATATATATATATATATATAATATATATATATATATAATAATCTATTGAAATGCATGATACAGTGATAGAATGCACTGAATTCTCTAAACTAAAGATTCCCTTCGGAAGAAATGTTACTTTATAATTCATATCCGATGAATTTCTAACGAGAAAGTTTCTTGAATCCCAACATTTGGCATTTGCTCTCACCTACATTGTAAATTCATGGGCTCATTACTGAGTTATCACATTTTGGAGCGACGCGAGATAGATTTTGAATTTTATTACGGACTCCCCTAATGACTTTCAACGTAAAGTGACTGTTTAAGCGTGTTCTGAGTGAAGATCGCAATGAGAACGGGGTGGGGGGGGGTTGGAACACTTAGCATATATTTCAAAGATTATCACTTTAAAAGATGACGTAGATTGAACAAGTAGATACATGAAATTGTGGGAAATTAATTAATTTTAAACAAAATGTTTCTGCATTTATAGAGGTATATATATTTGATATTCTTTCAGAATAGTGTTGAAAAAATCACATCTTCCTGTTATAGATATTTTACCTTATTAGAACAAAGAAGTTAAGATATTTTATTTTATTAGAACAAAGAATTTAAATATCTGAAGAATGAGACATTACGCTGCCTTCTAATACCTTTGCACTCTGCTTTGGTGCAAGTATAACTTTATTTGCAATTTCATTATTTAAACTTTACCTTATTCGTTTTAAAATTTCTTTTTCCACTTGGTAGTGCTAAAATAACCACTTTAGCAAAAGCTGGAGCCTTCTTTATTTTGATTGTGTTATTCATTTGCCTTGCTTTAAAAACATATAGACTGAATGGTGTTTAATTCTGTTATTGACAGGGAAACTAACAGCCTATAATAACTAATTGCAACTTTTTAATAAGCTTTATATTAATTAACAATGTGTGACGTTTAGCGCCCAAAATAATCGTATTAGTTAGGTTATCTTGAAAATTGTCTTAGTTAGGTTCTGTTAAGTGGCAGAAATTAGAAATCCATCTATGTTACATTCTGTCACGTTGACGATACTACATGGAGCGTAAATTCAGCCTTATAAATTCCGGGGGGGGGGGGGGGGTCTTTTGGATAGTCTGAGAAATCTTTTTCGAAAAGCTCAATTTTTGACCTATAAAAAATCTGATTATTTCATTATAAGATTGATGCTATGCGGCCTCATAGGAAATGGCAAGGGGGCTGACTTCCCGCCTGGACGTTCAAGCTCACAAAGGTGGGTATCGAACTAGTCAATGTTGCACGTCTTATCCTTAAGTTTGCCCCAGTGACGTCAGTAATTTACCTCTCAGGAAAAATAACTATGACGACTCAAGGTTAATACTATAAAGTGAACAAATATTAAGCCTTCTACGTCACCGGAAGGCATCCGGGGAGTTTGGAAAGATTTTTATGAAGAAACATTTTTATCGCCTCCGAGAGGTAATCTAGATTCTAGATTCGTTAGGTTCTATCTTGTGATCTATTCTATGAGTGTACAAAGTATCAGCTTATCCAGAGGCGTAACCCTGCACTGTACATATGAAATAAGTAGTTTCATTTGGAGATCATATATAGAGCCCCATAATAGTCCATTCCATTTATCGATTGGATGGTCCACGTGAATTAATAAATATTTATTTGCAGGTTCCTATTGGGATTTAACATACACATCCTAAGAGCAACCTTTATACTGGATCTGGAATGATAGATAACTGTCTTTGTCCTACTCGAATAACAGTCATAATGATCAGAGTAGGGAAATGGTAATAGCGATCATAATGAATCTGATAATGCAATTGTGATATACATGATACAAAGTAATGTCGTAAACCACCCAAATGTGTCTTCAATGAAATATACTATACCTATTAGAGTCATGTGTGGTTGCAGTTAAGGTTTGCACGAGCCTATTTTAAAATCTTTACCCGGCCAAAACTAAAAATATTATGATATGACCTGCTTCGAGTCTGAGAATTTTTCAAAATAAATCACCCGAGCCTGACCCGGACCTGTAACACTCAATGAGCACCCTGATGCGATTTTTTTAAATACAGTGACGCCTGACTAAAGGTAACACACTGGTGCCTCGTATCATGATCATAATTTTCCTTTTAAGCAATTAGACGCAAATCATATTACATATTACATACAACAATTTGTTTACATTTTTCTGTTTAAATTTTGATCTTTTTTTGGTTTTTTTATTTTTTTTACTTTTTCTCTGCCAGACCTAATCCAAATATTTTAAAACATGACCCTAGCTTATCTCAGCTTGTGGGCCGGTTCGGGACTAAGCCCAAGAACCAAGCCGAGCTTGTGCAGACATCTAGGGTTACCTTATACTTTCGGGTAAGTCGGACGGTATGGGTCGAAAGAAATAAATACCTCTGAGGTGTAGTAAATTTACTATGGTAAATTACTATGATAAATTTACTATCATTACTATGGTAAATTTACTATCATTACTATGGTAAATTTACTATCATATGTGTAGTAAATTTACTATGGTAAATTTACTAACAGTTTTGGAAGAACCACATTGTGATGAAATGAGGATATTGATACTTTCAAAACTTAAATTAAAATTCTAAGAAAATATCAATTGGAAAGTTTTCGAAAATTAAATATCGATTACACTCCAAGACTATAGTTTCACTTGTGCTTAAACTGCATACAAAACACAATATGATGTTGAATTATATTTTAGAGTAAAAAGTGTTTTTCAGGTTTCTTTACTGTAGAAGAATATACGTTAGGAAACATCAGCTGTTTTCTTTTAGGAACCATAAAACTTTATGAGCCAAAAGGCCTATAACCAAAAGATTCCATAGATTTGTGGCGATTGTGCGTCGCCGTGGTCCCGAACCAGGGACCTGATGCATTGTAGACCGACATTATAATCACTGAGCAAAAGCTAGCTCCTCCTCTGTTCTTATAATTCGGGTACTGGCTCATGTGGCAACTTTGATAGATGTCTTTTGCTTGAGCGTCGCCGTGGTCCCGAACCAGGGACCTGATGCTTCGTAGACCGACATTATAATCACTGAGCAAAAGCTAGCTCCTCCTCTGTTCTTATAATTCGGGTACTGGCTCATGTGGCAACTTTGATAGATGTCTTTTGCTGCCGCAGATTTGCAAACACTGACATTTTATCTTTAGAGGACTTCCTGCAACCTGCAAGCAGTGATGTAACTAGACTTTTAGCACACTGGGGGAATAATTTTATAGAGCCCTATATACATAGTATTTCCCATAATGCAGTCTTTGACCCTCAAAGCAAAAATATGTTCACCCCTCTTTTGTTTAACGCACTCAAGCAATTGCTCCTTTCCGGTCTATGACGCTAAGCCACTGGCTGTATAGTCAACATGTCGTCCGAACTGTTGTCTCAATATCGGTCAGATTCTCTAAAGCCGCATTTGAATTTTGAGTACGGATAGGTAGCAGGCTTGGTGTATATAAATATATATTTTCGCATACGTTCAACATTCACTAAACCTGTAGCTCCCGTAAAAGTATCTTTCGTGTGCATTAATGTATCTACCGAACCCCTGGTTAAAGTATCACTCCTGAGCACATTGAGAGCCCGGTGTAAATATATTTGCATAAATTATGTACAAAGTGTCCGATCAAACTCTTTGCATGAAATTATGTCAGTAGTATCCCGTTCAAATATCTCTCGTATGAATGAAAGTATGTTTGGAGTGTCCCATCAAAGTATCTCTCGTGTGAATAAACGTATCTCTCTGAACCCCGGGTTAAAGTATCTCCTATGTACAAAAAATATTTCTAGAGCTCCCAGTCAAAGTATCCCTTGTATGCATAAAGGTATGTCTGGAGTGCCCCGTCAAAGTATCTCTTGTGTGAACGATCGTATTTCCGTGAATTCGGGGTTGATGTATCTCTTGTGTTCATAAAATATTTCTAGAATGCCCAGTCAAAGTATCTCTCGTATGCATAAAAGTATGAATTGAGTGCCTGATCAAAGTATCTCTGCATGAACGTATGTCTCCCGTGTCCAGTGAATGTATATCTGCTCAAAGTATATCTGCATGTCTCGAATGTCCGGTGTAAGTACCTCTGCATAAATGCATATCTGGAGTACCAAAGTATATTCCGTGCGCATCAAGTATTATCGGGTTGTTGTTGTTGAGACCCAGACCGTCAGACCTACCAGAAAGGTGTAAGGTAACTGTTTGGACGGTCGGGAAGTGCCACCCAATTTAGAGCAGAACCCAGTGGGGGAGGAATCCACTGGGAACGAACCCTATTTCCCCTACCACCAACCTCTCTAAAGGACTTATGCATCCACATGTTTAACGTGATCGTACTCCGCATGAACACGACGGCAGTTGTGGCAGCGTGCAAATCCAGCGCGCAAACCACCGGGCTACCGCGCCCGAAATGTGCCAACAGCACAAGTATTATCGGGTGCCCGGTCAAAGTACCTCCGTAATATCTCGAGTAACCAGTCAAAGTATTTCTGCATATAATATTTCTTGGGTTTCCGGCCAAAGAATCTATCGTGAGCATACAGGTATGTTTCAAGTGCCCAGTCAAAGTATCTCTCATATGCATAAAAATATGTCTTCAGATACCGGTCAAAATATTCCGTAATTTGAATAAAAGTATATCCTGAGTGTCCGGTCAAATTATCTGTGCATAAAAATAGGCCTCGTCTGCTCAAAATATCTATCCATGTAGGAATATTTCAACATTTTCATGTCATTCGTTCTGGTTGTGAGCTTCGTGGATTCATAACATATATCCTGAAGATTGGTTTTGAAGACCCACGAAATGACGACTTAGAGTATATGGCTCAGACCACTACTTCTATTAAACTTCTACCTTTACTCGGGAACACGAATCATAGATTATTCTTTTTATCCCACTAATGATTCTATCCAAAAATTAGCCAGAGGGCATTTCGATTGGGCGAGCCCAAAAAGCAATTCTGATGGACCTCTAGATATTATTTAACTTTGATTCATTCAGCAGATGAACGAATGAATCATTTGTCATCTTGGCAAAGATTCATTCATCTTTTCATGGTTAACATAGGGTACCATGAGCTGTAAATTAACAATTTTGGGAGCTAACATATAACATTACAGAAAGTATGGATCCAATAATCCTGAAGGATTTAGAAACTCAGCTGCTTCTTAGAAAATATGATGTGGGCAACACATGACTTTCCTTATATAATGTAATAAATTTACTACTTTTACAATAAGCAAAATATGTTTTTTTTATAGTAGATACTTATATTCTTTCCAAGATATTGAATTTTCGACAATTAGTCGTCATTTTCATTGATTTAGCAATTTTTATTCATTTGGCGAGATTTTCGTTAATTTGGCAACATTTCAAAAAGTCGCCAAGTTGGCGACATACCGCCAAATTTGTCGCCAAAATCTCGCCAAGCGTTATGGACGAAGAAATAAGTTATTCTTACAGCAGATAAATGACTATTGGCGTTCAAATACAAAAGTGTTACTCAACGTATCTTTTTTCATGAATGAAACGAGCTAGATCCACGAGGATGATGTCACCCAATTTATTGCATGGTATTACATATGAAAAGTGAACATGTTTCTCAATAGGAAATATTTTTTTTTATTTTATATGACTTTTTGATAATTTTGTTGAAAAATGTGCAATATCTCGAGAACTGTTCACGTTAGCGTTCTAAAATTTATGTCAATCGTTTTCTAATGAAAAATTACATAAGAAATGTCTATTTCCGTAACTTTATTAGCGATTTTGATTTTTTGACGATTTTTTCAAAATTTCACGCGGAAATTTTGGGGGTTCTGAACATTCAATTGCGTATAAAAACAATAGGCTTCCAGTGTGTACGGATTGTGATTTTTGTACCAAATTTCGTTCGAATCGGTCCATTCGTTCGTCAGTTATCGTCTCCACAGACTCACTCACACACACACACACATACTTTCACACACACACACACACACACACACACACACAGACATCACTTCAAAAATGTTTGATTCGTGATCAGGCATGCTTGAAACGTGCTCTCCCGTCGAAAACTCGAATTCGAATTTTCGACCCCGTCACAATACTTTCCTTATACATTATGTATATAAGGAAAGTAAAAAGATGTATCCCTGTCATATAAAAAAATAGTGGTTATCCCCGCCGTTGCTTGTTATTTATAATACACTGTGTTCAGAAATTATATATGTACCCATACGAAATATAGCTATAGTAGCGAACTTGGCATCCATATATCGTTTGAAGAGATATGCAGATTATTAGCACTTGGGGCCACAAAACTTTTTATTAAGGAATGGTGGCACCAGAATATGACATTTTAGTAAGTGGTATATCCTCTCCTAGCAGCTATAGAAGCTGATATTTGATGCGGCAGAGTCAATAAAGTGACTTATGACTACCCTGTGGAAGATTCTGCCACAAATTCTGCAACTGGTCAGTTAATTTAGTATTACTCTGAGAAGGCTGCAACAGCCGTTCCAGTATGTACTAGACTGTGATAGGTCTGGGTACTTGGATAACCATGTAGGATACTAAATTGTAGAAGATATTGCTAAAAATGTCGTGCAGATGACTTATTGGTAAAAACTTGGTAGCTTGACAGCATATATACACTGACTTCCAAAAGTTAAGCACACAATGCACATTTTTATTTTTCGAAAGCGTATTTGAACTTGAGTGGCTGAAAATCGCTGCGAATGTTGAGACCCAGACCGTCCGACCTACCAGAAAGGTGTAAGGTAACTGTTTGGACGGCCGGGAAGTGCCACCCAATTCAGACCGGAACCCAGTGGGGGAGGCATCCACAGGGACCGTACACTCCTTCCCCTACCACCAACCTCTCGGAAGGACTTACGGACCCACATATTTAACGTGATGGTACTCCGCGTGAACACGGCGGCAGTTGTTTCAGCGTGCAAATCCAGCACGCAAACCACCGGGCTACCGCACCTGAAATGTGCCAACAGCACGCGGTGTTCCCAAGTGGTCACCCACCCAAGTACTAACTGCGCCCAATGCTGCCTGACTTCGGTGATTTAACGAGAACCGGTGTTTTCAGCACGGTACGGCCGTTGGCCGCTGCGAATGTAGATGGCAGTATGCAAGTATCGTATTTTACAGACAATCACGATGGACTGTCCGGTTAATTAGGCAGTCGTTGAAGACGCCAGTATTCTGACGGGTTTGAGGAAGTGCATTTAAATTCTGATACGAAGTGTTTATAATTTGTGTAGGATTATTTTTTATAATATTCGTGTTTCTATGGCTGAAAGAAGACGAATGACAGATAGTGAGCGCTGGAGTGCTGTCGGATGCATTGAAGTAGGGCAGTCAATCAAAGATGTCGCTTTTTTCTTTGGCGTTGACCATTCGGTAATTTCTCGATTATGGAAACAATTCCAAACAAGTCACATAGTTGTCTGGAGACCTGTGCCCGGTCGTCCAAGGTTTACCACCCCTCTGATGATCGGTATATTGCTATAGTAGCCAAGCGGAATCGACGAGCGACCTACACAACTGTTATATCCATGGTTACAGCGGCACTTGGCGAGACAATATGTGCCAGTACTGTGCGTCGAAGGCTCCAAGTGAAGGGACTGTACGCCCAAGTACCACGTTTTTATGTTCCACTAACCGTTCAAACCAGAGGGGCAAGATTAAAGTGGCGTCGTCAATATGTCAATCGGACTGTTTCAGATTAGTGCAACGTCCTGTTTACGGACAATTCCAGATTTGCCCCGGAATCAGATGATAAGCGTTAAGGACCTGGAGAGAACGAGGCATACGCAATCAGGCCGAGAACATGACCGAACATCATGCATTCAAAGGTGACAACGTCATGGTGTGGACCGGAATTTTAATGGGGTATTGTACAAAGTTGCACATCTTTAAAGAGGGTTCTGTGACGGCTGCGCGGTATCGAGATGAAGTCCCAGACCCTATTGCGAGACTCTACGCTGCAACTGTTGGTCCTGATTTCCTTCTTATGGACGATAATGCCCGTCCCCATGAAGCTAACGTCGTTGACGAATACCGGGAAAGTGAGGGAATTTCTCGTATGGAGTGGCCGGCGTATTCCCCGAATTTAATCCCATTGAAAACTTTTGGGATTCCCTCGGGCGTGATATCTCTGCACGTTTATCTGCTCCATCCAGTCTCAGAGAGTTGGAAATTGCCCTATTGGAGGAGTGACCATTGCTCGCGTTTGCGACGGTTGATCACCTCATTGAAAGCATGAAAAATCGTTGTAAAGTTTGTGTGAAGATCCGGGGTGGTCATATACCATATTAATGTAAGTTTTGTTTGGTTTGTTTGCCTTTAAATATCATTTTGTTAAGGACCCAAATGTGACGTCATCATATAACGAAAAATAAATATTTTGTTCATCTTCACATAATTCCTGCTTTCTATAATGCATAAACATATTTGCTACCTTCATGTACAATTTTGAGTTAATCAAAGCTTTACTTTTCCATTTTTGTTGATTTTACCGTCCGTGCTGAACTTTTGAAAGCCCGTGTATATATCTATCTATCTATCTATCTATATATATATATATATATATATATATATATATATATACACATATATATATATATGTATGTATATATATATATATATATATATATATATATATATATATATATATATATATATATATATATATATATATATATATATATATGTGTGTATATATATATATATATATATATATATATATATATATATATATGCACATACACACACACATATATATATAAGAAAAATATCTAAGAATACGATACATAAAATACATAATCATAGCACTGCATAGTATTAAGACGCAATGCCGCACTTTCATGTTTAGCGGGTATATAAAAGTAAATACAAAAACAGATTAAAAAAAGATGGGGGAGGCATAAAGGAAGGGGGGGAAATGAATGAAGAGTGTTTACAGGAACGAAAGAAAAATGGCCGGGGGGGTTTGACTATATATATATATTTTTTTTTCAAAAAGAAAAGAGGTATGGATGGACACAATGTACCAAAAGATGGCCGGAAGGAGTTGTGACCCCCTCACCCTGGTTAAGCATGCTTTGCGTCGCGACAACACTCCCGGAGAGCCGGTATATTGCAAAATAGAATACGAATGTATCAAATTGTAAGATGTAAACAAACATTATACACAAACAAATATAAGATATAATTGTCGAGATCCAGCCTTATCAAAATTCATAGACAGCAAATGTTTGAAATATGTTTGAAAAATGTTTGAATTACGTATGAAATATGTTCACAAGTATAAATTAGCAAAATTACATAACTTCTACTTAAAGAAGACTTTAAATTTTGACACTTAATAGAACAATTATAACAAAGTCTATTTCTAAAACCATATACCTGAATGGCAATTAATAGCATCATACAAGTAGATGTACATCCCCATACCGTATCATACAAGATGAAGCAAATCTTCCATAACGTATTATACAATAGACCCTATTCAAGAGGTCCCATATCAGTTATCACTCGCTTTACCTGTGACTATCCAGTATGTATATTGCCATCAGTTTTATTTAAATATAAACGGTAACTATCGGTTACAGTTATTTTATAAAATTTGTTGATAATGTCACATAAAAAATACTTGGGAAAACCCTGTGAGATGGTGTTTTGTAGGAAACGATAATCGCATAAATATCGATCTTCCATTTTACTGTTTATTCTTTGACTACGTATTAATTGTCCCAGTATAATATTTCTAAAAACATTTTTGTGCATACAAGAGTTCCAGTTTATGATATAATTGATTTTGAAGTGGAAGTCGTTGCGTTTATCGTACAAACAGAAACCAGTAGAACCACCTGGTTGTTTGTATATTGTTAGATCCAGAAAATTTAGACTTTTGTTGACATTATATGGAGTTTCAGTAAGTTTTAAATGTTGTGGATAGAAAGTAAAATCCATCTGATATGCTTCACATGGATACGCTATCAAAATGTCATCAACGTAGCGAATGAACAGAATTTCGTTTAATACATGTGTTCCATCTTCATATTTATTCAGTTATATATCAGCAAGTATTGATGAACATTTGTTCATCAATACTTGCTGTTGCTGATATATATACTTGCTGATATATATACTTGCTGATATATACTTGATGAACATTTGTTCATCAATACTTGCTGATATATATACTTGCTGATATATATACTTGCTGATATATATACTTGCTGATATATATACTTGCTGATATATATACTTGCTGATATATACTTGATGAACATTTGTTCATCAATACTTGCTGATATATATACTTGCTGATATATATACTTGCTGATATATACTTGATGAACATTTGTTCATCAATACTTGCTGATATATATCTGAATAAATATGAAGATGGAACACATATATTAAACGAAATTCTGTTCATTCGCTGCGTTGATGACATTTTGATAGCGTATCCATGTGAAGCATATCAGATGGATTTTACTTTCCATCCACAACATTTAAAACTTACTGAAACTCCATATAATGTCAATAAAAGTCTAAGTTTTCTGGATATAACAATATACAAACAACCAAGTGGTTCTACTGGTTTCTGTTTGTACGATAAACGCAACGACTTCCACTTCAAAATCAATTATATTATAAACTGGAACTCTTGTATGCACAAAAATGTTTTTAGAAATATTATACTGGGACAATTAATGCGTAGTCAAAGAATAAACAGTAAAATGGAAGATCGATATTTATCCGATTTTCGTTTCCTACAAAACACCATCTCACAGGGTTTTCCCAAGTATTTTTTATGTGACAGTATCAACAAATTTTATAAAATAACTGTAACCGATAGTTACCGTTTATATTTAAATAAATCTGATGGCAATATACATACTGGATAGTCACAGGTAAAGCGAGTGATAACTGATATGGGACTTCTTGAATAGGGTCTATTGTATAATACGTTATGGAAGATTTACTTCATCTTGTATGATACGGTATGGGGATGTACATCTACAGGTATGATGCTATTAATTGTCATTCAGGTATATGGTTTTAGAAATAGACTTTGTTATAATTGTTCTATTAAGTGTCAATATTTAAAGTCTTCTTTAAGTAGAAGTTATGTAATTTTGCTAATTTATACTTGTGAACATATTTCAAACGTAATTCAAACATTTTTCAAACATATTTCAAACATTTACTGTTGATGAATTTTGATAAGGCTGGATCTCGACAATTATATCTTATATTTGTTTGTGTATGATGTCTGTTTACATCTTACAATTTGATACATTCGTATTCTATTTTGCAATATACCGGCTCTCCTGGAGTGTTGTCGCGACTCAAAGCATGCTTAACCGGGGTGAGGGGAATACAACTTCCCCCGGCCATCTTTTGGTATATTGTTTCCATCCATACCTCTTTTCTTTTTGAAAATATTTTAATCATCTTTTTAGTGCAGCTTTGCGCCTTTTAAGTGTGATTTCTGATGATTTTGTAATATTATATTTCACGGTATTTTCATATTATATATATATATATATATATATATATATATATATATATATATATATATATATATATACTTGTATATATATATATATATATATACACACACACATATATATATATATATATATATATATGGTTTAGTGCTTCTAATACATCCTTCTTTTAATAATAATAGTCAAATTTTATATTTTGTCAAATCTTTCGTCATGCCAAGTTTACTATTTTGTTTTTTTGGATCGAATCCCAATTATATATCTACTTTTCATCTTCTTTATGTGTATTTTCAAGCCATATGCTATATTTGGCATCAATTGTACCAAAGATGCTGATTTTCCAAAAATGTTCTTGCTAAATTTGAAAATAAAATAAATTGCAAGTTGCTTAATAATGGATTCTGTTATGAGAAATTTGAGTCGAACTACACTATAGTTAATTTTCTAGCCAACAAAAATAGCGATTTCGCTATTTATGGAAATCCCTAATTCATCCATCGCAATATTCATTACTCTCTCTTACTTGAACCATCTTTCTAGCGGATCAATTCTGGCGGATCACAATAAATAACAGAGGATTACAGATTAATGCTCGTATCATATTACGGTAATGACTCCACTCTAATACACAACCCAATGCCGTCTCGTAGGGGGCCCACTAAAACAATTCTTATGGATCTCAGGTCGTTGTGAAGGGAACTTTATCTATTCGGTACGACATAGATATATGATTTAATGTTGCATAGAATGTTTTAAGAAGAATGATGAAAAGCGATATAAAACCAGCAGTTGGTCAAAGAAATCAAATATGAATGGTTGGTTAGAAGTACAAAAGGTTACAAGCGGTACAATGAGGACAAACGGTACAATGATCACAGACGGTTACAAAAGACACAATGAGTACAAACGATACAATGTGTGCAAACGGTTACAAATGGTTCATTGAGTACTGTACAATAATGGTACATTGAGTACTGAGAAATGGTACTTTGTACCATTCTCAGTAACATTCTCATTGTATCATTCTCATTGTACCATTCTCAGTACAGTTTATCTTAGTACATTGTAATAGTACATTGAGTATACTGAGAGAAACTGTACAATGAGTATAAACGGTTACAAACTATACAATGAGTACAAACGGTTACAAATGGTACTTTGAGTACTGTACAATAATGGTACATTGAGTACTGTGAAATCGTACTTTGTACCATGCTCAGTAACATTCTCATTCCACCATTCTCAGTACAGTTTATCTCAGTACATTGTAATAGTACATTGAGTACTGAGAGAAACTGCACAATGAGTATAAACGGTTACAAACTATACAATGAGTATAAACGGTTACAAACTATACAATAAGTATAAACGGTTACAAATGGTACATTGAGTACTGTACAATAATGGAACATTGAGTACTGAGAAATGGTACTTTGTACCATTCTCAGTAACATTCTCATTGTATCATTCTCATTGTACCATTATCACTACAGTTTATCTCAGTACATTGTAATAGTACATTGAGTATACTGAGAGAAACTGTACAATGAGTATAAACGGTTACAAACTATACAATGAGTACAAACGGTTACAAATGGTACATTGAGTACTGTACAATAACGGTACATTGAGTACTGTACAATAATGGTACATTGAGTACTGAGAAATGGTACTTTGTACCATTCTCAGTAACATTCTCGTTGTATCTCTCATTGTACCATTCTCAGTACAGTTTATCTCAGTGCATTGTAATAGTACATTGAGTACTGAGATAAACTGTACAATGAGTACAAACGGTTACAAACTATACAATGAGTACAAACGGTTACAAATGATACAATGAATACAAACGGTACAATGAGTACAAGCGATTTCAAACGGTACAATGATCACGAGCTGTTACAAACGATACAATGAGTACAAACGGTACAATGAGTATAAACGGTTACAAACGATACAATGAGTACAAACGGTACAATGAGTACAAGCGATTACAAACGGTACAATGATCACTAGCTGTTACAAACGATACAATGAGTACAAACGGTACAGTGTGTACAAACGGTACATAAAGTGCAACCTGTACAATGAGTACAAACGGTTACTAAAGATACTATAAGTACAAGCTGTACAAACTCTTCAATGAGTACAAACTGTAGACGTACAAATGATTGGTCAGAAGTAAAATATGAAAAATACTCAGTACATATTTGATAATTTAGTCATGATAATTTCAGCCCCTTAGAACTAATAATTTTATAGATATGTAAAATTTAAATTTTTATACTACTACACGATCGAAATTAAGTAAAGTTCGGTTCTACCGATTTTCTTATACCAGAATCCATTTATGGGTAGCTTGTTAAGTTTTTTGTTGCAAATTTTACAAGAAAACATGTAAAAAAATCAATATTGTTCAGGGCTAATCATGTGACCAAGTTTACAATATGTAATGACGTCACGAGCACCAAAATTGTATTGCAGTTATTTTTCACTACAGTGATTTAAACTATCAAGTTTTCATGATCTTTGAGCGATAAATATCCCATTTCACGCACGATTTTTTCAAAATTTGTCCAATATCGCTATGTTAAAAGAATATAAAATCTCGAATTAATTCCGAAATTTTTGCTTGAATTTTAAAAACTTCTACAACAGACATACAAGAACAATTCCAGAGAAACGAATTTATCGTCAAAAATTTTGGACATACAAGGGTTTCGGTTTCCTATAATTTATTTAATATGGCAACGAAGAAAACCGAGATTTGTATATAGAATATCGCTTGTAAAAATCGATGACATGATGCAAATACAAGAATTAAAATTATCAACATTTCAGGATAACTAATTTTGTTTTCTGTAAATGTATATTTTTAAGAAAAGGCATTGACAATCTCCAAAATCCCCATTGAGTACAGTATGTTAATGACATTGACATACTGTACTCAATGGGGATTTTGGAGATTGTCAATGACAATCTCAGAACTTTGAGTTAAACTCATGTTTACTCATATATCTAATGTATCTTAGGGTGCATATAATCATTATTACACATCTAACTGCGCGGTATGAATAAATTTGACTGTCTCCACAGCATAGTAGTTCGCAAAGTTGTGTTACATAGAAAGTTTTCATATTACTATTGCAGAGAACGGCGAATTCACTATAATTGAACGCATAAAAAGGGAGAAACCGATCCGTGGGTACTATCATCCGAAAATTATATTCTAGAATTGAGAAATCTGCAGAGTTTATTTCGAAGATAACAATTCTGTATCAGTAGTTCAACTGTAGAACGTCGGCTGACTGGTAAGAAGACCTGTAGTTTTATTTTCGGTTTGGACAAACATATTTTTACAACAGTGCCCATACAAATCAACCTTGTACGCTAGTGTAATGATGTCGGACTTCCGAAAATGACCCTAGTACGACTAGCACAGATTCAGTGGAATCTGGTATACTGAGCTCTGATTTCAAATCGAGAGGTCAACGACCAAGTAGAAAACTAACCTAGAGGGTAAACATACCAGCAGGAGGCTAACCTGAGGTAAAAATGGCCAGAAGGGGTGAGTAAGATGGTCAGTTGCACGTCAATCGGACATTAGAGGGTGGAGAATGCAGAGTGCACTTTGACGACAAGATCTTGCAATTTCGTCCCAATAGCTCATGGCGTCGATTGGCTGGTATGACGATCCGTTGTTCTATTCCCGGTTGGTGCAGTAGTATTCTTTGCAAATCCTCTTTTGTACCTGGCATCTCAAAATTGTTAAAATTCAGCATTCCTATTTATGTCACTATCAAATGTGTTTCTAGTTCCAGTTTGTCCATAAAATTAGTAAGAACCACAAAAATATAAAGCAATAAGTCATCTCATAGTTAGAAAAATTCTTAATCAATATTTATATCAATAGTAAATATGCTCTTATCAAGTTTATGTTTATACAATTTTCATCTACTTCAACAATTGTCATCATTAGATCCTCTTTAAATAAGTAACATACGTACTAGTAAATGCAGTGCATTTCAATATTTCAATTTATAACAATGGAATTAATTGTAGTTAAAATTCATTTTGACTCAGTCCTTCATTTCGACTTGGTCGAGAAATATGCCCTCTTGGATATAAATGAGGTTGGATTGGAATTATCTGCAGCTAAATTTTATTTTGTTCTAGTTTTATTCTCTCCAAGAAATTTGCTAACTCCTGTGTTTCGATGGCTATATCATTTATTCATGGTAACTTCAGATACTCTTTTCGTCTGGAAACATATTTCTTGTGTGTACCGTAATCATAATAAAAAATCTGATGTGAGCAGCACATGACTTTCCTTATATAATGCAATGGATTTACTACTCTTGCAGTAAAAAACAAATAGGTTATTCTTATAGTAGATACTTATATTCTTTCCAATATATTGAATTTTCGTCAATGAGTCGTCATTTTCATTGATTTAGTGTCAATGTTATCCATTTGGCGTGATTTTCGTTAACTTGGTAACATTTAAAATAGTCGCCAAGTTGGCGACATTCTACCATATTCGTCGCCAAAATCTCGCCAAGCGTTATGGACTGAGAAATAAGTTATTCTTAGATAAATGACTATTGGCTTTCAAATACAAAACTATAATTCAAAGTATATTTTCTCATGAATGGAACGAGCTTGATCAACGAGAATGATGTCACCAAATTTAGCGCATGATATTACATATGAAAGTGAACATGTTTCTCAAAAGTTAATATTTTTCTTTAATTTATGGAATTTTTTTTATAAATTTATTTGAAAAATGTGCAATATCACGAGAACTGTTCATGCTAGCGTTCTAAAGTTTATGTCAATTATGCCAATTGTTTTCTAAGGAAAAATTACATAAGAAATGTCTATTTGCGTAACTTTTTTAAAGGTTTTGATATTCTGATGATTTTTTTCAAAATTTCACTCGAAAATTTAGGGAGGTTCTGAACATTCGATTGTGTTTAAAAGCGATAGGCTTTCAGTATTCATGGATTGTTATTTTCTTACACAATTTCATTCGAATCTCTCCATTCGTTCGTTGAGATATCGTATCCAAAGACTCACTGACACACACACATATTTTCACACACACACACAGACACCACCTTAAAAATGTTCGATTCGTGATCAGGGATGCTTGAAACGTGCTCTCCCGTCGAAAACTCGAATTCGAATTTCGACCCCGTCACAATACTTTCCTTATATATGTATACGTAATATACATGCATAAGAACTGTGACTTATGTACTATGTAATATAAGGAAAGTAATAAAGTTGGATTCGAAGTAGCTGTAACTAAATTTAATTTCACTCAGGTATTATTATCCGCTAGAAATACTTAAATTCCTGTGTTTTGAGAGATAAGTCATTTACTCATGGTAACTTAAGATACACTTTTCATTTAAAGCATATTTCTGTCATGTATCATAATAAATAAAGTTCAGTTAGAATTAATTGTAGTTATATTTAATTTCGACTTCGTTTTAAAATCCCCCCCCCAGAAATATGCCAATTCCTGTGTTTCGATGGATAAGTCATTTATTTATTGTAACTTCAGATACGATTTTTGTACTAAAACATTTTTCTGGTGTGTTTCATAATCATAATAAATAAAGTTGGATTAGAATTAACTGTAGTTAAATTTAATTTCGTTCTAGTTTTATTCCCTCCTAGAAATTTGTCTATTCAATGGATAAGTCATTTATTTATTCATGGTAACTTCAGATACTATTTCAATCATAAAATATATTTCTGGTGCGTATCATAGTAAATAAAGTTGGATTGGAATTTATTGAAGTTAAATTTTAATTTTGACTTACTTCTAAATTCCCTCCCAGAAATATGTCAATTCCTGTAAATCGATCGAAAAGTCATTTTTACTTTCCTTATATACATAATGTATAAGGAAAGTATTGTGACGGGGTCGAAAATTCGAATTCGAGTTTTCGACGGGAGAGCACGTTTCAAGCATCCCTGATCACGAATCAAACATTTTTGAAGTGATGTCTGTGTGTGTGTGTGTGTGAAAGTATGTGTGTGTGTGTGTGAAAGTATGTGTGTGTGTGGAGACGATAACTGACGAACGAATGAACCGATTCGAACCAAATTTGGTACAAAAATCACAATCCGTAAACACTAGATGTCGTTTCTATACGCAATCGAATGTTCAGAACCCCCCTAAATTTTCGAATGAAATTTTGAAAAAATCGTCAAAAAATCAAAACCACTAATAAAGTTACGCAAATTGACATTTCTTATGTAATTTTTTATTAGAAAACAATTGACATAAATTTTAGAACGCTAACATGAACCGTTCTCGAGATATTGTACATCTTTCAAAAAAATTATCAAAAAGTCATATAAAATAAAAAAAAAATATTTCCTATTGAGAAACATGTTCACTTTTCATATGTAATACCATGCGATAAATTGGGTGACATTATTCTCGTGGATCTAACTCGTTCCATTCATGAAAAAAGATACTTCGAGTAATACTTTTGTATTTGAACGCCAATAGTCATTTATTTGCTGTAAGAATAACTTATTTCTTAGTGCATAACGCTTGGCGAGATTTTGGCGACGAATTTGGCGGAATGTCGCCAACTTGGCGACTTTTTGAAATGCTGCCAAATTAACGAAAATCTCGCCAAATGGATAAAAATAACGCTAAATCAATGAAAATGACGACTAATTGTCGAAAATTCAATATATTGGAAAGAATATTAGTATCTACTATAAGAAAATCCTATTTTTTACTGTAAAAGTAGTAAATTCATTCCATTATAGAAGGAAAGTCATGTGTTGCTCACATCAGATTTTTTTATGGTAACTTCATATCTCCTTTTTGTCTTAAAACATATTTTTGGTGTATATTATAATAAAGTTGGATTATAATTAATTGTAGCTAAATTAATTTTCGTTCTTGTTTTATCACCTCGTAGAAATATGCCAATTCCAGTGTTCGATGGATAAATCATTTATTCATGGTATCTTTCGATACTCTTTTCACCTTGATACATATTTATTGTGTGTATCTTAGTACATAAGATTGGATTATAATTAACTGTAGCTAAATTTAATTTTGTTATAGTTCCATTCCCTCTTATAAATATGCCAATTCCAGCGTTCAATGGATAGGTCATTTAATTATGGTAATCTGAGATCCTTTTTTCATCATAAAACCTATTTCTGGTGTGTATCATAATAAATAAAGTTGGATTAAAATTAACTGTAAATTTATGTTCGCTCTCGATTTATTCTATCTTAGAAATATGCCAATTCCACAGTTCCATGGATAAGTCATTTATTCATGGCAACTTCAGATACTTATTTCGTCTTCAAGCATATTCTCTGTGTGTATCATAACAAATAAAATTGGATTAGAATTAACTGTGGATAAAGTTAATTCCGTTCTAGTTTTATCGTATAGTTCCATCCTAGAAATTTACCAATTCCAGTGTTCGATGGATAAATTATAGTAACTTCAGATACGTTTTTCATATTAAAACTAATTTCTGATGCGTATCATAGTAATTAAAGTTGGATTAGAAATAACTGTAGTTAAACTGTCACTAATAAATGCACTTCATTTCAAATTATAATAATAGAAATAATTGTAGTTAAACTTAATTTCGACTTAGTCTCATTCCCTCAAAGAAATATACCAATGTCAGTATTTCTATGGATAAATCCTTTTTTTATATACTCTTCTTATCTTAAAACATATTTCTGGTACGGATCATAATAAGTGACGTTGAACAGCAAAATAATGTCCACATCATGAAATGATAAACTGGAAAACAGACTAAACTTCCAGGGGTTTTAATTAAAGGATCCAAGAAGAAGCTCTGATGGATGATTTAGTATAATGTAGATCATGGTTTGTTTGATGAGAAAAATATGTAGGTTCTCTTTTTGACGTGAAAACGCTTATGGGTGTTGTATCCAGCTGAAATCTTAGATTTAAGTAAACAATCTTTACATTTATATTTCCGAACCTGAAAGATAAAAATAAAAAATAAAGGACACGCAGACAGAGATGGTATAAATAAATAAGTGATTTCAGAAGGATAATGCAATACAGTAATGGCACAGACAATGTGAACAGTAGGCAGCAGGAGCACCTCTTGCGCTGATACAAGCAACAACCCTTCAAGGAACAGATACAATGAGCGTGAGGATAGTTTTCTGAGGGATGAATGACCATATGCTTTCAACCCTCCTCCACATGTCGTCCTCTGTTTGAGGCGAGGGCAGGGCAGTGAAACAACGGCGAATCACGCCGCATACATTCTCGATGGGTCAGAGATCTGGAGACAACGGAGGCAAAGAATGCATCTGGATACCTTAAAAGGCTTGTCTGCTGATGATTGCCGTGTACGGTTGCGTGTTATTTTGCTGGAATACAGCGTTTTGCAACCGCTGAACCGCCAGGACAGTACAATCGACCGCAGAACCTCATCCACATATCGTCGTGCCGTCATTGTGCCTCTGATACTAACCAGAGGTGAACATCTATCGAAGACGATGGCACCCTAAATCATGATGGTGCGTTGTCGAGCAGTATGGCGTTCAACAGTCGCAGCAGGATTGTATCTGTTTCCGCGTCACCTCCAGGCTTTCACACGGCGTCTGTCACTCGAGACACAAAACCGACACTCATCGCTGAATATTACCCTGTGCCATTCAGTCTTCCAAGAGGCTCAGGCTTGACACCATTGCAATCCACATGTTGGTGTCATGTCGTCAATGGCAGTCTTCGTAAAGGGCGGTTTGCGTGCAAGCCGCTTTCGGCCAATCGTGGAGAAACTGTTTTTGCTAATATTGGAAAATCCAATGTATCCTATAAATTATGCAGAATGTCGACAGCCGTCATTTGTTGAGCCGCCACCGCATGCCTTCGAACGCGTCGATTAATGTATGCTGATGTACGTCTGGATAGACCTGGACTACTGCGACGATTCACATGCCCTTCTTGAATCCATTTTCTCCAAATTCTTTGCTCAGTGGAAGTCTTTAAGCATGTTTCCACGACGATACGCCGGTACGACTACCCAGTCGTGCGTATGCCTAAAATGAATCCTGTCGCACGATCGTCTAAATGCTAAAACGGATTTTGGAGTCTTTGGCTAGGCATCTATTCAATAATACGTGTCTTCTGAAATGAAAAATAGCTCGGAAAACGATTTTTTGTAGGCAACAGACAGTAACAACAGTTGGCTCATCTTCTGTTTCACTCCCTTTTATCCCGCGCACTAATCACTTGACCTACTGGCATTTCATATCATTTGCATACATCGGCCAGCTGCATTTGTCACGCAATTTATAATTATAAGGCCAAGGCTTTATGGTGTTGCATTTTCTTTGTTGGTTAATGTATATAAAACTAGTCTCAATATTTCTATATATTGAAGTATGTAAAAGAAATTTTATTCAAGCGAGTTTTAAACTTCACTTTGCTTACTTTCATTTAAAATATCGGCTGTAAAATAGGAAAGACAAATAGTTCAGAAGGAAACTCATTTATAAGATAAATAATACGTTGTTACAAAGTTTTTATAGATTAAGAGGTGGCGCTCCATAGTGCTGGAACCGCATACGGAATTGAGCTTCCCTCGCATTCCCTTCCGCAGCGTGTACATGAAATACATGTCGGCCTCCTCCTGATTTATAAAACAATCCAATATCTTTTAAAATCTAAGGTAGAACTGACGACGAGCGCGACAACAGGCGCTTAATGCGTTCGCTGGACAGCGCCCGTCTAGTGCTTAACCCAATGTATAACTTTGGCGATATTCACATAAATCGGTTCCTTAAGGACCAAAAATATTAATGCTTTTGCTGGACAGCGCCCTCTAGCGCTTAACCACGTGAATTACGACCATGCATTGTATGACGAAAAGTGCTTGTTTAGGTGTGTTCTATTACCCCTTAAAGTTTTGTCGCATCGTTTTGATATCAACCTCTATAGGAGGAAGCATGCGCTGCCCCACATCAGATATTTTTCGAAATATAGTGGTTATGATAGGAAAAAACTCTTAGAGATGCAAATATTTCCGGGAGTTAAAGCAGGGTTGTTATATACAGAAAAATTAACTGAAATGTGGATAAACTCGACTTTCACATACCAGAATCCATTTTTAGTGGCTTTTGTTTTCAAATTTTACAAGAAATTTTTTCGAAAATGGGTACCGTTAGTAAAAATATTTACGACTATAGCTTGTTACCCTTCATTTTAAGGGGATTCATATTAAGGGGCGGACAACTTACCCCAAGGGGGACTAGTGACATAAAAATTGTATCGCGGCTATTTTGCATAACAATGATTAAAACTATAAAATGTTGAAAAAATGTATTATTTGTTTTTCCAATTTTCCGAGTTTTAAACAAGTGTGCGATACTTAAATAGTACAGATACGGATAATACCTTACTCAGTCCCTACATTCATTATGTGCATAATCAAATTCCCCTTCTGTAGGTGTGGTTGCAGTAGGTAGAAATACTTTAATCGTGAAACAATCTGCATGGAACAGAAGGATAAAAATACTTTAAGAATTCGATAGCATTAAAACTTTATAATTAATGAACGGATAAGTTCAGAAGTTCTTTCCCTTAAGAGCAGTATATAATAGTTGAAGTAGCTGGTGTTAAATTATAAGCATTGGATTGCCAGTCAAAGTTTTTATACAGCAATTTAAATATTGAAAACGTTTCGAATACACGTAAAGTATATATTATTTTACAATTCACAAAAATTCGTCTATTAAATGTTTGGATTCCGTTCTGAGTTTATCTGAAAGATATTTTTTCAGTATTTCCGATGCTGTAAAAATGAAACTCTGTGATAATATTTTCAGTTCTTAAAGGAACAGATTTGTGTGACTATCGCCAAAAATTGTTATAAATTGGGTTAAAATATAAAATAATAAAATAACCCATGATGAAATATAAAATAATTACATAACCCATAAATGATTCGCACGAAAGTTAAAAATCAGTTGTAGGCCGCATATGACTATCCCTGCAAACTCAGATTTACGTTCTCTTTATTTCTTAATTAATTCATTATATTGAGTTTAATTGCACAAAATAATGTCCATAAATATTTAAAACGACTCTGAATTTGCAATTTTAATTCAATTTTCGTTCTCAGATGGTACCTGGCCTTTTTACTTTCCCTGCAATACATGGTAATGTAGAGGGAAACAATTGGAATCATGCCGAAAACCGCAACTCGAGTTTTCGACGGATCTACACGTTTGGAAACCTCTAGAATACGAAAAAACTTTAGCGTGACGTCTGTGTGTGTGTCTGCGTGTCTGTCTGTGTGTCTGTCTGTGTGTCTGCGTGTCTGTCTGTGTGCCTGTCTGTGTGTCTGTCTGTGCAGATTTTGTATCCACTCTAACTAAAAAACTAATTGACCGAATTTTATAAAATTTGGTAGGTAAGTCAGTTGTGAGCGACTTTGGTGCTGATTAGTTTTGAGTACAATTCAGAATAAAAGAACCCGCCTGTTTCTGCGAAATGGTCCGCAAAAATTGTCAAAATCTAAAATTAAAACTAGGTATGCTCAAATATATCCATTAAATGCTTGTTTGATACGTAATTTTTAACGATGAAAAGAATAAGACTAATCCTATTACACTAGGGCAAACCGTTATCGAGATATTTCAGTTCTTTCGTATTTTCTCTTCGTCACCTTTTAAAATAAGTTCAATTGCCAAATGAGAACGAAAATTGAAATAAAAGTGAATAAAATTTAATTAAAATAAAGAAAATGTGAATATAAGTCTGCAAGGAAAGCCATGTGCTGTCCACATCAGATTTTTTTCAACTGTGGCGTAGCGAAAATGCAAAAAAACTAAAATATCTCAAGAACTGCTAGCTCTGGTGTAATGGAGTTGGTCTTATTTTTTTCAGCGTTAAAAATTTGGTATAAAACAAGCATTTAATTGATATATTTGACCATACGCAGTTTCTTATTTTAGACTTTGATGTTTTTTGCAGGCCATTTCGCAAAAAACAAAAGGCAGTGTCTTTTTTTTTCCAAATCGTACCAAAATCTAATCAGTACCAAGGTAACCTACGAGAGACTTATCTACCAAATTTTGTAAAATTTGATGTAATATTTTTTTCAGTTAAATTGGATACAGGCAATTTTTGAGGGCCATTTCGCAAAAAAAGGCGGGTTGTTTTATTCCAAATCGTGCCATAAACTAATCAGCAGCAAGGATACACACAAAGTGACTTATCTACCAAATTTTATGAAATTCTGTCCATTATGTTTTGTGTTTGAGTGGATACATACATTGCACAGACAAAAACATAGATACACACACAGACGTCACGCTAAAAATAGTGTTTGCGTGTTCTAGAGTTCTCAAAGCGTGTAGATCAGTCAAAAATTTGAGTTGAGATTTTCAACATGATTTCAATACTTTCCCTATACATTACCTTGTGTTGCAGGCAAAGTAAAAAATAAAATAATTAAAGAAACTAACTTAAAATGAAAAACGTATATATATATATATATATATATATATATATATATATATATATATATGCATATATATATATATATATGCATACGCCGAGGCGCAGCTGTTTGAGTCGTGCAGTATCTATATACTAAATTTCATGGCCGTATACAGACTATACAGACACACACACAAATATCTTCTCTTATTATGTAAGATGTCTTTCATGATGCTATAAATTAAGTTTAATTGCGAAAAATAACACGGGTACTCATTTGAAATTATATCCAATTTTAAGTTTTAATGTCTTCTTTTCAGATCCTCAAAATAAAAATTAAAAAAAGGTTGAAATTTCCCGCGAATGATTAATCCACGAGTAATTGAGTTGGTTTTCTTTCAGTTATCAAAAATTATGTATAAAACGAGAAATTTATCAATTGAATATTATATATACACGTATATTCACTCTTTCAATTTACATTTTGACTTTTTTGTAGACCCTGTCGCATAAAAAGGCAGGTTCTTTAATTTTGTGTGTATGTGTGTATACGCACACAAATAACCATATGCGCATATGCACACACACACACATTCATACACACACAAATGCACACACACACACTGGTATATTTTTAAGCGTGTTTAAACTGAATTCATTATGTACTAAAAATTGGTCTTCCCTCTATCACAACATGAGAACATAAAAATTCGGAACAGAACATATGCATCTAGATAAGTTAAATTACTGAAACACTCTATCTATTAATAAACCGTATTTTATTCGCAGAATTAATAATTTTCATCAACAACATCTAGTACTGTATCAGTAATACCCCTCCTCCCGTCGTGTTGTAACAAATGTTGTTGTGCTTGTATATGATCATCTAACCAGCTATTCGCGTATAATACGTCGAACGATAGATTAAAATTATATACTGCCCTCATTATAGCCGAGACAGCCTGTAATTTGTCTCTCAGCTGCAAACTATAAAGGGCGATGAGACGACAACTGCTCCAACACATTCTAGACAACTTGGAATAAGTAGTAAAATAATAAATATATAAATATAGAACCTCCAGTTATATTTCTAGTTATGTTTACGGCTTCGGCATAGAAAACAATTTGGCACAGGATAGAGTGTTACATGGATTACAATTTGTGTAACACTCTGATTTTGTTAAGGGTTGAGAAGTTCGTTGGGGGAAGTATATGACTTTTCCTGCACAACTCGATGGATTCTTATGATATATTTAGGAAATATTTATTTTCTCTCGCAATTTTATACCCATTTTAATGAACTCGTACCATAAAATTAAACAAAAAAGATCAATCATGCTTGAAGCATTGATTATGAAACACTTTCCAACTTCAATGCAATTTTATTTAAGCAAGACTAAAATGCAATACATTCCTCGGTAATATTTTGATACTTATCACAATACTGCATTAATTTATTATATTTGAAAACTTAAACCTTCATCGAAAAAAATGAACTTCATTCAAATGACGGCATTGAAATATAAATTGCCTGGTTTAAACATCTCTAAAATGTTATACATTCCTCGGTAATAGTTTTAGAATTACGAGTATCATAATGCTACGATAATTTATTATATTTGAAAACTTCATCGAAAACAACTGAAATTAATTCAAATGACGTCATAGAAAAAATAACACGCCTGGATCTCTCTATAAAAACGGGATTTCATTCATAACTTTCTCCCATTCATTTCATTCATCACAATACTATAATAATTTATTTTATTTAAACATTTTGTTTAAGACCATGGAGCTACAAAAAATTAAACTCTATGCTTGAAACTTCATCGGAAAAAATCGTCCTTCTTTTTATGAAATCAATTAATATTTCATTCATATCAGCCATGCAGACTCCATGGACTAAATTATTTTGTGTTAAAAAAATACAGGAATTCTAATACAACTCATTCTATATATTTTGCTGTTTATATTTTACATAGGTGAAAAATAGGCTTAGTTGTAGAAATAATCAAATTTAGATGAGCATTTAAACTCAAATATATTGTCATTGCGTTGTTTCAGTATGTAAATGCACAGAATTTAAGCACAAATAAAGTAGTTTTAGGACGGATACAACACTCAATATGAATTAAAAAGAACTTAAAAAAATCACGATTTTGAAACAAGATGGATGCCATATATCATTTTGAAGTGGGTCATGTGATCGTTTCATATAAGAGGTGTAATTATTATTTTAATTCTTATTTGAAAAACTACTGAATATATTTCGCTGAATTTTTTTTATATATTTTAATAAACAATTTGAATATTACCTAAAATTTTCGAAGCAATTTGTGAATTTTAAATCCGCTTAAAAAATGTTTGAAAAATTAGGTCCCATAGGGCTCAATGTATTTCATTTTTTCGACCCAGGTTCAATCCAAAACTAATTGGGTAATATTATTCATTTATATTCCCATAGGTTCTACAGACCGTCTGAACAACATACTAAAATTTCATTTTGATAAAGTCATTTTTATGGCAGTTATCGTGCTAACGGACAGACAGACAGACAGAACGAATGAACAAAGTCATAAACACTTTTCAACTGTGTTGTAAAGTGTTAAAAAATCTGATGTGGGCAGCACATGACTTTCCCTGCCGACTCAAATTCATATTTTGTAAATTTTTTTAATAATTCGTTAGATTAAATTTAATTGCACCAAATAACAACTAAACCTGAATTTTTAATTAAATTTTTGTTTTTATTTGGTAATTAGGCACTTTTCCGAAATCGGCGTAACAGAAACGCAAGAGATCTCAAATATCTTGAGAACGGTTAATCCTAAAGCATAGAGTGTGTTATATTCTTTTCCTCGTCAAAAATTGCGTATATAACAATAATTTAATTGATATATTCGAGCATACACTACATTTTTTTAGATTTTGGCGATTTTAGCTGGCCATTTCGTAAAAAAAGGCAGGTTGTTCTTTTCCGAATCGTACCAAAATCTAATCAGTACCAGAGTGTCCCATAAGTAACTTATCTACAAAATTTTGTGAAATTAGGCCAATTAGTATTTTAGCTAGGGTGGATTAATGAAATTTTTACGGGCCATTTCTCAAAAAAAAAGGCTATTTCTGTTTTTACGAATCCTACCAAAAACTAATCAGCAGGATTTGCCCACAATTGACTTACCTCCCAAATTTTATGAAATTCGATCCATTAGTTTTTTAGTTAGAGTGGATACATACATTGCACGGACAGACACACACACACACACACACACATACACACAGACAGACACATAGACACACACACAGACGTCACGCAAAAAATAGTTTTTTCGTATTCTGAAGGTCTCGAAGAGTGTAGATTCGTCGAAAACTGGAGTTGTGATTTTCGGTATGATTCCAATACTCTCCTTATACATTATTATGAATTGCAGGGAAAGTAAAAAAATCTGATGTGATCAGCACATGACTTTCCCTGCAGACTTATATCCACGTTCTTTTTATTTTAATTAAATTTAATTCACTTTTAATTCAATTTTCGTTCTCATTTGGTAACTGGACTTATTTTCAAAGATGGCGTAGAGAAAATACGAAAAAACTAAAATATCTCGAAAACGGCTTGTCCTAGTTTAATGAGGTTGATCTTATTCGTTTCATCGTCGTAAATCACATATAAACAAGCGTTTAATGGTTATATTTGAGCATACGTAGTTTTTATTTTAGATTTTGCCGATTTTTGGGGGGCGATTTTTCAAAAACAGGCAGGTTATTTTTTTCCGAATCATACCAAAATCTAATCAGCACCAGGATGATCCACAATCGACTTATCTGCCGAATTTTGTGAAATCCGGTCCTTTACTTTTTCAGCTAGAGTGGATACAAGCTTTTGCGGGCCATTTCGCTAAAAAAGGCGGGTACTTTTATCCCTAATTGTACCCAAAACTAATCAGCACCAGATTCGCCCACAAGAGACTTACCTACAAAATTTTATGAAATTTGGTCCATTAGATTTTTAGTTAGGGTGGATACGATATCTGCACAGGCAGACAGACAGACACAGGCACACATACAGACGTCACGATAAAAATATTTTTTTCGTATTCTAGGGGTACCGAAATGTGTAGGTCCGTCGAAAACTCGAGTTGCGATTTTCGACATGATTCCAATATTTCCTTATATATTAATTACCATGTATTGCTGGGAAAGTAAAAAATTTGATGTGGACAGCACATGACTTTCCCTGCAGACTCAAATTCATATTTTTTTTTCTTTAATAATTCATTAAATTGAGTTTAATTGCGCAAAATAACACTAAATTTGAATTTTTAATTCAATTTCTGTTTTTATTTGGTAATTAGACATTTTTCGAAAAGTGGCATAACTAAATGCGAAAAATCTCAAATATCTCGAGAATTGTTAGTCCCAGAATAATAGAGTTGTTCTTATTATTTTCCTGATCAAAAATTACGTATAAAACAAGCATTTAATTGATATATTTGAACATACGTACCTTATTTTAGATTTTGCGATTTTTGAGGGCCATTTCGTAAAAAAAGGCAGGTTGTTCTTTTCCGAATAATACCAAATTCTAATCAGCACCAGAGTATCTCCCAAGTAACTTATCCATCAAATTTTGCGAAATTTGGTCAACTATTTAGTTAAGAGTGGATACATGACATTTTTGGGGGCCATTTCGTAAAAAAAGGCAGATTGTTCTTTTCCGATTAATACCAAAATCTAATCAGCACCAGAGTATCGTACAAGTAACTTATCTACCAAATTTTGTGAAATTTGGTCAATTAGTATCTTAGCTAGAGTGGATACATGAAATTTTTACGGGCCATTTCGCAAAAAAAAGGCGGGTTCTCTTTTTACGGATCGTACCAAAAACTAATCAGCACCAGAGTCATACCTAAGTGACTTGCCTACCAAATTTTATGAAATTCGGCCCATTGGTTTTTGAGTTAGAGTGGATACATACATTGCACAGACAGACACACAGACAGACAGACAGACAGACACACATACAGACGTCACGTTTAAAATGGTTTTTTCGTATTCTAGAAGTCTCGAAACGTGTAGATCCGTCGAAAACTCTAGTTGTGATTTTCGGCATGATTCCAATACTTTCCCTATACATTACCATGTATTGCAGGGAAAGTAAAAAAATGTCGGCATTAGCTTCAGGCCCATGCGGTGTATTTGATTTTACAGGAATAAAATTTTGCGAAATAAAGCTGCAGAATAGTTCGATAAGTTCATTGGATTTTTGTGTTGTCTGTGTTATCTTGTGTTATAAGTGTATTGTGCTATCTGTGCTTATCTGTTAGGTTTCGTGATCATTAAGCCACTAAAAATCTTTTTACTCATCGTTATGCAAAATTTTGTGCTATGCTGCCATGTCAGATATATATAGAAATTCGCATACCTTTCAAAATTTTTGCTCGAATTTTAAAACATTCAATTCTAGATTCTTGTTAACAAAACTGTGTATAAAGTCTCTTAAAAATTCATATAATTATTTGTGGCACCTATGGTGTACAAAAAAAAACGATCGCAGATAGACTGGTATTGCTCCAAAAATAGTATAAACGTATTCAAGAGGTCCCAAAACATATATTGGCATCAAAGTTTCGAAATCTAAAAATTTTGCGAAAACAGTACTTTTTCAATAGTACGTATGAGAGATTAAAATATAACATTATTTTCAATTTTCAAATACCATATTGGGAACATTATTTTGGACGATACAATCTTTTGTGATGTTTAATATAATCATTTGAATTAGTGATAAATTTACGCTCAGCGTAAATTTTGTCTTTATTATAAATGGATAAGAGATAATTTGTATAAAACAATTGAACAATCTATATATATAAAGAAGAAAAGTATGTATGTATGTATGTATGATCCAACATCACGGGAGAATGGCTGAACCAAATTTGATGGAATTTGTTAGGTAGTCTTGAAATAGTCCAACTTAAAATTTAGTCTATGTTTCGAGTTTCTAACACCAGGGTTTACCGCAAAATTAATGAAAAACGAAACTTTCGTTTGTCTCATCATCCCGAAAGAACAGCTGAACCAAATTTAATGAAATTTTGTGGGTAACTTTGAAATAGCCCGCCCATAAATTTAGTCCAAGTTTTGAGTTTCTAACACCAGGTGTTGTCGAGATATTATTAGAAAACGAAACTTTTTCTTAGGAGTTCTACTCTCCAACTCCATGATTCCCATCGAATAAGGTTGGAAATTGTTGGTTTAAAATATGAACGTTAATTAAATCTCTGAGTTTTGTGGGAGTTTGTTGAACGCATTAGTCACTTTTGAAAATCGCAGGTTTGAAATATGAATTTAAATGGAAACTCTATCAGCATGGTTTATTTTTAACAGACGTACTCAACAACGAAAAGCATTAAGAAATCAAAATGGTTATTTAATTATCAGCATTTTATGAGGAAGATTCTTTCTTATATCATGAGCGATTACACGGCATCTATTATTATCTAGCAGCGATTTTCCGGCATTGCTCGGGATTTACGATGCAAAATGCTGATAAAAACTACACCGGAACTTATAGGGTCACGAATCTTATACATTGTGTTTTCACTGTGAAAGAAGTAAATTCATTGCATTATGTACGAAAAAAAATCATTGCATTATATAAGTCATAGCTGTTTCCGGCGTGTCTATATGTTCCGGTGGCCTATATGCCATATATTCACAGCCCTATATGTTCCGGTGTAATTTTTATCAGAGTTTTGCATAGTTAATCCCGAGCAACGCCGGGTAATCACTGCTAGTTTTATATGAAACGGAAATTCAAATAAACAGCCGCAATGTTTACTTGTTTAAGAAGCACAATTTCAATTCACTCTAAATGTTGTTTATCGAATAAAACACAATTTCTAACTTCGGAATATCCACGTTTGACAGTTAACCAAATAATTAACTGTAAGTAGCAATTATAAAGTTCAAAATAATTAAATTTTAGTTACTGGGCAACTTTCCAAAAAAAAAAAATCCAAAACTCATAATAGAAAAGAAACCTTGCTAAAATTTCTTTTTTTTTTTTCTGATTTGAGAATGCAACTAAGCGTACTTAAAATATATTTGTCTTAACAAGTATTTCTTTTAGAATTATATACAATTAAATCTCAATTTCCGCAATAACTTTTCTGGTAAAAACAAAATCATCATAGTGTTAACTCTATAATTAAAAGGAAAACTAACGTTTAATTTCAGCTGCTGGGGAATGGAAGAAAAAAAAATTAGTAAAGGAAATCTTCGAACATTCTTTTAAAGAAACTTTCCTCTTACGTCCTTAAAGACTCTTAAGAACCTTTTAAAGAAAAGGGCTTTCAATCAATTGATTGAAAAACTAGTAATTTCTTTCAATTTCATGACTTCTCTAGAAGTTTTAATTGCACGCCGCGTGGTTCGAATTTTCTGAAAATGATTCTTTCCCGCCATAATTGTGCATGCTCGCAGACGATAAATTCTTCTCTTGTTACAAAGATACGGTGAGATAAAAAGATAAAAAAATAGAAGCAAGCCTGATAAGCATCAGAACTAATAAAGCTGTCATCGAAAAAGAGTCATTAGAGCGGACTGCATTGAACTTGAAAGGGAAAAATGAAAAAAAAAAGGAACAAATTTGCGTCCTCATCATACACCGTAAAAAAATTCTTCTTTCACCCTCAATAGGAGAGAGAGAAAAAAAAAATCGAAGGGGACTCAGAGGGGAGGGTGTGAGGGTATTTCTGACACCGGAATTTGAATCGCCGCTGTTCCATCTGATATTTTAAAACGCTGATTAATGGATGAAGATAAAAAAGTAAGAGTTTTAATTTTTTGCTCGGAAATTGTGATCGTTAGTAATATCACATCATCGGTAATGAGACGGACATGAAGCGAGGCGCTACGTATTAAGCCGATGGGAGAGCGTGAATGGGGCCCAAGAAGTTCGCGCCTCAGTGGAGTTTAGTTGTTTGCGGCGAAGATATGAGTTCATTAAATTTAACAGAAGCAGAAATGGGAAAATTAAATTAGGGGAAATGAAAAGAAAAACAACATTGCTTTCGGATATTGGGAATCAAGAGACAAGGCCAATTTAGCGGATTAGTTTTGAATACGAAATTAAAAATTTAGAAAACGCTTATATATTGATGATTTTGTGTAGATGACATATTCCGCACAGAAAAAAATATACAGTCATCCGATTGCATTAAAGTGCTTATCTGAGAAGCAGCAGAGGTATAAAAGTTAAATGATTAATACTAGGAGCAATTGGTTTCTTTTGGTAGTAACCTTTAAGTTGTTTTATCCTGGAAAAGCTTGCAACAAATGGCCTTATAAGATGCCAATTTCTTTATTCTGATAGAGTTATAGGAAAATGGAGTTGCTATACGAGGTAATGGAGTAGTGCAGTTGGTGGTATTTGTGCAGTTTGTAGTAGAGTAGTGCAGTTGGGAGACCACCTTTCTATTTCTGGTTTCAACCTAATGTGTTTTTAAAATAAATTAACAGGAGTTTGGCTACATTCGACTTTCTCATTCCAGAATCTATTTTTAACTTCCTGTTTTTTTTTTTCAAATTTTATAAGAAAATTTTTGAAAAATATGTATTGTTGATCCAAATGATCCCAATTATAATAAATTATCCTTCATTTTAAAGAGTTTGAAAATATATTTCGTTTAATATCAATGTTGACAATGTATCCTTCCAGGGGTGACTTGCCCACTCCCTCCAGAGGGATATTAATGACGTCATGATCGTCATGAAAACAAAAATTGCAGCTCTGCTTTTTTTTTACTACTGTTATGGGAATTAATTAGTTTCGTGATTATTGATCTATAAATAATAACCCTTGTTATGCAGGATTATGTCACAGTTTGTTCTATGATAAGGAAATATGAAAATTCGAATAACTTTCAAAGTTTTTACTCGAATTAAATAAATTCTATCCAGTTCTAATTTTTTTTATAGCAAAGCTGGATAAAAAGTTTCGTGAAGATCCAATAATATTTGAGGTAGCTATTACGTATACACGAAACTGACTACAGACAGACAGACGGAAGTCTCTCTAAAATTAGTCAAAATGTATGCAGGAGATCGTAAAATATATATTGGCATTAAAATCTCGAAATCAAAAATTTTCGTGAAATCAATACTTTCTCTATAATATATTTTAGATGAGAAAGTAAAAATGGTGTCCTTGTAAAGCTGTAGTATAGGAGTAACAGGAAGAAATTGATCATTCTCACCTTGTTTAGAAATTGGATATTGTAAGGTGATTTACGGTAGTCACACTTATATCGTCAGACACACACTATCATCGTTAGACATACATCTTTATCGTCAGACACACTTACATTGTCACACTTACATCGTGGTGTACCTGGTTACATAAGAGGAAGGTATGAAGGGGATTGAGTTTGAGCCCCGGTTTATACCCGTGTGCTTTTGTTGCAAAAATAAGTTTAAAACTATTGACGTCCAGGTAAAATATGATAACAAATTGCGTTTAGTATCATTTTGCTTAGAATTAGACGTATATAAAGCAATTCAATGGAATTATTTACATGGATTGAGTGGTGTAGTTTGTAGCCTTACAAGAACAGTCCACTTTGATTACTGCTTCTAACAGAATGTGTTTTATGACTTAAAACTAATTGAAAAATTACTCTTTCTTTGCAAAATTATATTTAAAATTACTTGTTCTAGTTAATCATCATGCAATTATATTTAATCATTCTATCACTAGTGACACAGATCGTTATGAAATATCAAGTCAAATAATAAAGTTGAGTGGTCTAATTAATACTCGAGTGTTTTAAATTTTATCCTCATCTTTACCAAATTAAGTTGAGAAATAATTAATCGACATTTTTAGTGGGTAGCCCCATAAAATAACTTTAAAAGAGAAAATGAAGGTTATTTTAATTCTGTGAAGTAGTAAAATAATGTTGAGAGGTCTAACATTTAATTTTCTTACATGTTATTCTCATCTTTACAGCATGACGTAGAGAAATAATTAATCACCGTTTGGTTAGTGAGTAACCCCATAAAATCACATTAAAAGGGAAAACGGGAGATTATTTTAATTATATGATGTAGTATAAAGTTAAGTGGTCTAACACAATTTTTTTTTATAATTTTATGCTCATCTTTACAAAATTATGTAGAGAAATAGCCGTTTAGTGAGATTAACCCCATAAAACAACTTTAAAAAGAGAAATTGAAGATTATTTAATTTTGTGAAGTAGTATAATAAAGTTGAGTGGTCTAACATTCGACTTTTTTAAAATTTTGTACTCATATTTCAAAATTACGTAGTGAAGCATTATCGCCGCTTAGTTAGTCAGTATCCCCATAAAATGACTTTTTAAAAGAGAAATTAAAGATTATTTTAATTCTGTGTTGAATGGTCTATTACCCGATTGGTTTAATTTTATGCTCATTTTTGTAAAATTAAGCACAGAAATAATTAATCAGTATTGGGTTAGTGAGTAACCCCATAAAATAACATTGAAAGAGAAAATAGAGATTATTTTAATTCTATAAAGTAGTATAAAGTTGAGTGGTCTAACACTCAATATTTTTGTAATTTTATTGTCATCTTTACAAAAATAGTTATTCGCCGTTTGGTTAGACTAACCCCATAAAATAACTTCAAAAGTAGAAATCGAGGATTATTTTAATTTTGTGATGTAGTATAATAAAGTTGAGTGGTCTAACATTCAATTTTTATAAATTTTGTATTCATATTTCAAAATGACGTAGATAAATAATTAATTCACGTTCAGATGGTGTACTAGAATAACCCATAAAATAACTTCAAAACGATAAATTGGGAATTATTTGAATTCTGCAAAGTAGTACAATAAAGTTGAGTGGTCTAACATTCAAATGAATTTTTTTTTTATTTTATGGTCATCTTTACAAAATGATGTAGAGAAAAAATGTATCACCGTTTGGTTAGTAAGTAATTTCATAAAAGAACGTCAAAAAATAAATTGAAGATTATTTTAATTCTCTCGTTATCTAATTAAAGAAATAAATTTCCATTTTTTCATATCACTGATCCACCAGAAACAAAAAAATCCGATATTAAGTTTGATCTCATCTCTTAAAAGTAGGATCATTTTGTCTTTATGCAAAAAGTGTCATAACATTTTCTTTAAATGATTTATGATGTTGATTCTTTAACGATCATTAGATTAAGGGCCCTTTTTATCTTTTTATAGTCTTTCTTTTAAATTCACTTTGAGAGCAGTCTTCATAAAATACCACTCATATGCTTTAAGTTCATTAAATTCCTAAGGCAAAAAAAAAAAATCTTTACGAAACTAAATTAATGCAAAAATTCTTTTATGGACTTTTTAAATATGCAGCCCTGATTTGGTTAATACTGTCATTTATGGTTTTACTATTTAAAAAAAATTACATTTTATGTAATATTTTTAGGTTATATGATATACATGATAACGATGTGCCTTAATTATTTAAAATATATGGCAGCAAACTAGTAATGTGCTACAAATTGGCAGGCATTGTAGCATGATTGTGTCAATGTAAGTTATTTTTTGATATTTTGTTAGCTCGTTGCGCTTAATGCTTTAAAATAAAATTTTATTTTCTACAGTTTGATTAAAAAGTTACATTCTTAAATTATCATTTTATTTAAGGGGGATTCATTACACAAAATTATCTTTTTTTTTGTAATCTTTATATAGATGAAAAAATCTCGTTATCTACAAGTAACTTTGTTGCGTTAGAACAAAATTACAGTTAGTTTATTGTTGTGATGGAATAGAAAAAATGACAAATTTTCTGAATTTGTGACCTTTTGAAAAATTGATAAAATGTTACTTTTAAAATGCTAAAACTTTAAAATTTACTTTTTGTGCTTTGTGTGACATTATAGTGGGTGTCCCAAAATAATAGAAACGAGCTTTAATTCTTTACCTGTTGGAGATAAGTGGGCAATGAAAATTGCAAAAATGTTGAAAGTAAGGTAGGAAATAAGACTACGTTAATGAAATAGTTCTCCCATTAATTTTCAAAAAGTTACATTTTTTAAATTCGTATACGACCACCTTAGACAAATTGGGTCAATCAGAAAATTGTTATGTTTAATGCAACAAAATCATAAAAAAAACCGCATATCTGTATCTTTAAATTTGAGCGAGCTATATTTAATTGAAAATTGAATATTGAGAATGGGGATCATGTATCATCAAATTAGAAATGTAAATTTGTGACATTATCACAAAAAGGATAAAACTGGATGATATATATAATACATAGGATACCCAACAACGTAGTGAGTGCTACTGCTTTATATGATCTATGTCTGTGTATTACTTAGATATATTTGTGATAAAAAAATTTGACACATATAAGCGTATTTTTGATCTAAACAATTTCCATCGTTAATTTGTTTATGATCCCTATTTTCACTAATGAAACAACCTGTCACATAGTACGAAAAAGTGGCATAAGTCAGATTAATTTCCTTTATCATAATTTAGTTGATTTTAAAGTTACATATATGCGGGTTTTTTTAATGACCTTGTTGCATTAAAAATAAAATTTTCTGATTGACCAAATTTGTCTAAGGGGGTCGTATAAAAATTAAAAAAGTGTAACTTTTTGAAAATGAATCAGAAGACTATTTCATTAACGCAGTTTTATTTTTTACCTTCCTTTCGACATTTTTGCAATTTACATTACCTACTTATCTCCAACAGGGAAGGAATTAAAGCGCGCTTCAATCTTTTTGGAACACCCTGTATATTGGACCAGTGTACATTCCTATTTTTAATACTATTCTTTAAAAATATTTAAGTTACGTTTTTATGTGTACATAAATAATTTGAAGAACTGAAACTAAATAGATTGCTTGGTATTTTTAAGATTATAAATCAATTATTAAAATTAGATTTTTCATACTATTATTCCTTTTTAGAGAGCATTTATGCTAATCAATTGGTAGTATACTAGCCGAATACCCATTGAAAATCAACAGTTTCGCAATAAGCAACCACTGAATTTTGTCATTTTTTTAATAATGCGCGTTTCACATTTATTCGGCAAATCGAATATTTTAGTGTGCTGAACCCCCTAAAGAAGAAAATATTGTAAATTTTAAATTGCGCACGTCTTCCTTTCGAACTATCTACCAGTACACTAAATTAAAGTCTCTATCTCATGCCGAAGCATACTATTTTATCATCTCCCCTTTCGAACGTTTTTCAGTGGAGCACACCCATAAATGAACATTTTCGAAAAACTCTGTTCGCCTTGGGTTTCTTATCAGATGATTGGCCCATATACCAAATATCAAGCCTCTATCACATTTAAAGGAAGCGGGTCTTATTTATTCCGAAAATCGAACATATTGGTGTTTGGCACCCCCTAAAGTTTCGAATATTGGAAATCTGAAATTGCACCCTTTCTTCCTTTCAAACTATCTACCAGTACACCAAATTTGATGTATTTATCTTATCGTGATGCATGCTTTTCTATCACTTCATATTTCGAACGTTTTTCTGTGTTGCACCCCTTAAATGATCATTTTTGAAAAAATGTAATAATAGTAGGTTTTTTTTATCAAATGATTACCCCATATACTAAATTTCAAGCCCCTATCACATTGTAAAGGGGGCGTTTTTCATATGTTCGTCAAATCGAACATTTTAGTGTGCGGCACCCCCTACAATAGCAAATGTTGGAAAACTGAAATTGCACACTATCTTCCTTTCTAACTATCTACACGTATACTAAATTTGAAGTCTTTATCTCATCGCAAAGCAAGCTTTTTCTATCATTTCACTTTTCGAATGTTTTTCTGTGGTGTACCCACCCCCCTTAAATAAACATTTTTGAAAAACTCCATTCTTCTTGGGATTTCTATTAAAGGATTCTCCCATATACCAAATATCAAGCTTCTATCACATTCTAAAAGGAGTGTTTCCACTTCATTCCGAAAATCGAACATTTTTGTGTGCACCACCCCCTAAAGTAGAAAATATTGGAAAACTGAAATTGTACACTTTCTTCCTTCCAAACTATCTACCCGTACACTAAATTTCAAATCTCTATCTCATCCCGAAGTATGTTTTCTTATCAATGCAGCTTTCTAGCGTTTTCCTCTGGAGCACCCCCCTTAAACGAACGCTTTTGAAAAACTATAATCGTCTTAGGTGTTTTTATTAAATGATTATTCCGTATACCAAATTTCAAGTCTCTATCAAATTTTAAAGGAGCCGTTTCTCATTTATTCGGTAAATCGAACATTTTGGTATGCGGCACCCCCCTAAGTAAAACATATTGGAAATCTGAAATTGCACACTTTCTTCCTTTTGGACGATTTACTCATACACCAAATTTGAAGTCTCTATCTTATGGCAAAGCATGCTTTCATATCATTTCACTTTTCGAACGTTTTGGTGTGGAGCACCGCCTCTAGAGAATGTTTTCGAAAAATTCGATTTTTCCAGGGGGGGTTATCGAACGATCGAGCCGTGTACCATGTTGCAAGTCTATCTATTCGGGAAGTGCCTAAAAAAAACGTTACAGACAGACGGACAGACAGACAGACGGACACTTGGCAATTAGTATATATAATAGATAGTTATAGTATATGGGAGATCATTTGAGTCACGTTATGGATCTTAATTGTATCACGGAGTTAAAACTCATATTTCTGAAAAACTTAAAAATCACATAATGCTTTATATACAGGCATCGCCAGTGTAATAAAGTCCCATCTTTTTTTAAGGCAACTAGAGAAACACAGTGCACAGTATATAAATCTTTGAATATGTTCGAAGTAAAGATATTTTGTAATTATTAGTAGAAATAATATTTTGTTTACGTTTGTAAAATAGACAGAATATATGGAGACAAAAATAAACTGGAAAGGTAAATGAGTGTAAGTATGTAAGGATATTCACTATTGTTTTAGCTATAATTCTCAATGATGAATTTATTTTTTGCTAAATTAACAGTTCAATAATACTTAATACATACCATACTTTCGCCATCGAAATACATACGTTGCGGTAGGACATTCTTTACCTCAGTACCACATAAATAATTGTCGCAGACGATTTCAGCATTTCACCAAAATAGAGATTTAACTCCTATCCTTTACCTCCATGGATTATATTAATATACTGGGTGTCCAGTACTATAGGTGCCCCATGGCTATTTCCTCAACCTTCAGTCACAGAGATATACTTCCAATTGCAAAAATGTTTTAAATTTTAAAATCTATTATCTTAGAAACAGTTTAAATCAATAAATGCATTTCTGAAAGAAATACGAAATATAAATTTTATAAGGTCCCCCGGTCCTACTAATTATGTTTAGAAAAACCATTCTCATACAATTTCATGCAAAATAAAAATATATATATATATTCTTTTTACACAACATTTCACAGTTGAGCCAACGGCCGTACCGTGCTGAAAACACCGGTTCTCGTTAGATCACCGAAGTCAGACAGCATCGGGCGCGGTTAGTACTTGGGTGGGTGACCACCTGGGAACACCGCGTGCTGTTCAAACATTTCGGGCGAGGTAGCCCTGTGGCTTGCGCGCTGGATTTGCACGCTGCCACAAATGCCGCTGTGTTCATGCGGAGTACGATCACGTTAAACATGTGGGTCCGTAAGTCCTTCCGAGAGGTTGGTGGTAGGGGGAAGGAGGGTACGGTCCCTGTGGATGCCTCCCCCACTGGGTTCCGGTCTAAATTGGGTGGCACTTCCCGGCCGTCCAAACAGTCACTTTACACCTTTCTGGTAGGTCGGACGGTCTGGGTCTCAACAACAACAACAACAAAATTTCACAGAGTTATCAATCATTAAACTTTATGTCTTAAGTCGCTCTTCCACGCATAAAAATATCCCGTTTCAGTTAACCAACCAATCAGGGACCGTATTTGACCATTTCTCAGCAAAAAAAGTGCTCCAACTTTAAACAGCTATAAATCGGTCAATTTTGGTTGTAAAAGGAAGATTTTTTTTTATTTTACATAAAATTGTGTGAGGATGATTTTCCTAAATATAATTGGTGGGACCGGGGTGTGTATAAAAATTTATATTTCGTATTTCTTTCAAAAATGCATTTATTGATTTAAACTGTTTCTAAGATAATATATTTTAAAATTTAAAACGTTTTTTGCAATTGGAAGTGTATCTCTTTGACGGTGACCAACAGATGAGGAAATAGACATTGGGCACCGATAGCACTGGACACCCTGTATATTAACCATGGAGATAAACGTAAGGAGTTAAGAATTCATATTAAGAAAGCGCCAATATCATTTGAGACAGTCATTTAGGCAAATGTGTGGTAAGATAAGTAGTCGTGACATGTATGCATTTCTATGACGAAAGGCCTAAAATATTTATTTAAATTGTCAATTATGTAAAAATAAATTATTATTGGAATGCAAAGTAGAAGTGAAACAATAATGTTCTCATGTATTCAAAATTATGTTTATCTTTCAATGTATTTTTATCTCCATATATTCTGAACGCTGTCCTACAACTATGAAAAAATACTGATTAATTATACTCAAAATTAAGGAACTCTTAATTTAAATTAATCAGAAATAACATATATTAAGTACTACGTCTTTATGTTGTAACAATGGCATTACTAACACTATCTAATGCACTATTACTAACACTATCGATACCTAGATATAATTCTCAAAGAATTGTGACATTTTCAAGCGTTTCATCCATAGCAGTTTTATCTTCTTCTTTCTAATCCCGTGTACCGGGGAGAGAATAATCATTTCACAGGTGTCTTAGAAAATCCCACCTTACCTTTCCATTTTTCACCTCCACATATTCTGTACCGTATCTCACAACTATGAAAAAATACTGGCCAATTATACTCATAATTAGGGGGCAGTTTTATTTAAAAATATCAAAAATACATATTCTAAATACTACGTCTTCCTATTGTGTCAAATAACAATAGGATAAATAACAAATTACTCTGATGACACTAGCGGCACCTAGAAATATTTCTCAAAGCATTACGGCACTTTCAAGTGGTTCATCCATGGGAGTTTTATCTTCTTTCTAATTGAGATATAAACTGAAAAATCTGATGTGGGCAACACATGACTTTCCTTATATAATGCAATGAATTTACTACTTTTACAGTTAAAAAAATGTCATCCTTATAGTAAATACTTATATTCTTTCAAAGATATTGAATTTTCTTGAATTAGTCGTCATTTTCATTGATTTAGTGTCATTTTTATCCATTTGGCGAAATTTTCGTTAATTTGGCAACATTTAAGAATGTCGCAAATTCGTCGACAAAATCTCGCCAATCGTAATGGACGAAGAGATAAGTTATTCTTACATCAGATAAATGACTATTGGCGTTCAAATACAAAAGTATTACTCAGAGTATCTTTTCTCGTGAATGGAACGAGTTAGATCCACGGGAATGATGTCACCAAATTTATCGCATGATATTACATATGGAAAGAAAGCATGCTTCTTAACAGTTAATAATTTTTTTTATTTATAGGACTTTTTGATAAATTTATTTGAAAAATGTGCAATATCTCGAGAACGGTTCATGCTAGCGGTCTAAAATATTTATGTCAATCGTTTTTTAAGGAAAAATTACATAAGAAATGTCTATTTGCGTAACTTTATTAAAGGTTTTGATTTTTTGATGATTTTTTCAAAATGGCACTCGAAAATTTAGGAGGATTCTAAATATTTGATTGTGTTTTAAAACAATAGGCTTCCATTATTCATAGATTGTGGTTTGTGTACCAAATTTCATTCGAATCGCTCCATTCGTTCGTGAGATATCGTCCCCTCAGACTAACTGACACACACGCACACATACTTTCACACACACACACACGCACAGACATCACCTCAAAAGTGTTCGATTCGTGATCAGGGATGCTTGAAACGTGCTCTACCGTCGAAAACTCGAATTCGAATTTTCGACCCCGTCACAATACTTTCCTTAAATATTATGTATATAAGGAAAGTAATTAATCCGATTCCTAGGTGTCCCTAAGATGTTGCCAATTTGAAAATAGAAACTTTTAAATAATTTATATGAAACGTTTTAAATCAATAACTGAAACATGAAATATGAAAGAAAAAGCGATAACGTTTTTATTATGGCTGTAACACAAGTGGTGCTGAATATAATGTACATAAAAAATTTAATTCCAACTGTGTATAATTCCAATTATATTTTAGATATTTTAACTTTAATTCAAAATAAAAATTCAATTATTTTAATGAAAAAACGATATTTTTAAGACTAATATAGTTGTTTTATATAAGAACCCATGCGTTTAAAAAACAACTTCTGTTTTCATTTCGACTACTGGTTATACAGTTAATTTTTTGTTTCTAAAAATTAATATGATTTAATTATCGTTATTAACTAATTGCACAAAGTCTCAGATTTTAATTTCATTGTTGTATGACAAATAAAAAAAAAAAAAAAAAAAAAATTAAAATGGATTTGACCTCGCCATCCCTTAAAAACGGAATTATTTTTGTCATTAAATAAAAAGTGTCATAATATTTTCTTTAAATGATTTATGATGCCGAATTTTTTAACGATTATTAGATTAAAGATCGTTTTATCTTTTTAAAGTATTTCCTTTTAAATTCCTTTGGAGATGATTCTTCATAAGTACCAATCTGAATTAAGTTCATTACAATTTTAATGAAAAAATATCTTTCAGCAAAAAATTAAATGCAAATAATTTTTTCAAGATTTTCTTTATGTTTTGCATTTTTTGTTTTAAAAATTGCATTTAAACCTTTGCATTAAAACTTTTAAGTTTCTGCTGTTACTTTCCTTATAAACATAATGTATAAGGAAAGTATTGTGACGGGGTCGAAAATTCGAATTCGAGTTTTCGACGGGAGAGCACGTTTCAAGAATCTCTGATCACGAATCAACCATTTTTGAAGTGATGTCTTTGTTTGTGTGTGTATGTGTGTGTGTGTGAAAGTATGTGTGTGTGTGTGTGTGTGTCAGTGAGACTCTGGAGACGATAACTAACGAACGAATGGACCGATTCGAACGAAATTTCGTACAAAAATCACAATCCGTAAACACTGGAAGCCTATTGTTTCTAAACGTAATCGAATGTTCAGAACTTCCCTAAATTTTCGAGTGAAATTTTGAAAAAATCGTCAAAAAATCATAACCTCTAATAAAGTTACGCAAATAGACATTTCTTATGTAATTTTTCATTAGAAAGCGATTAACATAAATTTTAGAACGCTAACATGAACCGTTCTCGAGATATTATACATTTTTCAAAAAATTATCAAAAAGTCATATAAAATAAAAATATATATTTCCTCTTGAGAAACATGTTCACTTTTCATGTGTAATACCATGCGATAAATTTGGCGACATCATTGTCGTGAATCTAGCTCGTTCCATTCATGAGAAAAGATACTTTGAGTACTACTTTTGTATTTGAACGCCAATGGTTATTTATCCGCTATAAGAACAACTTATTTCTCCATCAGTAGGGCTTGGTGAGATTTTGACGACGAATTTGGCGGAATGTCGTCAACTTGGCGACTTTTTGAAATATTGCCAAATTAACGAAAATCTTGCCAAATGGATTAAAATAATGCTAAATCAATGAAAATGGCGACTAATTGTCGAAAATTCTATATCTCGGAAAGAATTTAAGTATCTACTATAAGAAAAACCTATTTTTTTTTGTAAAAGTATTAAATTCATTGCATTATATAAGGAAAGTCATGTGTTGCCCACATCAGATTTTTTAATACAGTGTTAATAGAAAAATCAAGAAGAATTTTTATAAATGTGATTACATTACATCCAAAACATTCTTAACAAGTTTATTACAAGATTTATGGTTTTAGTGAACAGATAGAAACATGTTATGTATTTTGACAGTAAGTTTATGGTGATTAGCGTGGAGATAATGGCTTGGACGTGGAGTTAAAACTCCATACTGAGAAAATAACAATATCATTTGAGACAATAATTCAGGTGGCGCTGTGATAAGATAAGCGCCTCTGCATTACATGTGTTTATAATGGGAAAGGCTTAAAATATTTATTATATTTTGAAGAAATAAATTAGTAGCACAATACGAATTAGAAGTTTAACAATAAGGAATACGTATTCTAAATTATATAACATTTCAATTTATTTTTCCTATATTCTGAACTCTGTCCTACAACTGTGAAAAAAATATGGATTAATTATACTGATAATTAGGGAATATTAATTTAAAAGAAATCTGATGAGTGCAACATATGACTTTCCTTATATAATGCAATGTATTTACTACTTTTACAGTTAAAAAAACTGTTATTCTTATAGTATATACTTATATTCTTTCCAAGATATTGAATTTTCTTCAATTAGTCGTCAGTTTCATTGATTTAGCTCCATTTTTATCCATTTGGCGAGATTTTTGTTAATTTGGCAACAATTTAAAATATCGCCAAGTTGGCGACATTCCGCAAAATTCGTCGCCAAAATCTCGCCAAGCTTTATTGGCGGAGAAATAAGTTATTCTTATAACAGATGAATGACTATTAGCGTTCAAATACAAAAGTATTACACAAAGTATCTTTTTTCATGAATGGAACGAGCTAGATCCACGAGAATGATGTCACCAAATTTATCGCATGGTATTACATACGCAAAGTGAACATGTTTCTCAATAGGAAATATTTTTTTTTTATTTTATATGACTTTTTGATAATTTTTTTAGAAAATGTGCAATATTTCGAGAACGGTTCATGTTAGCGTTCTAAAATTTATGTCAATCGTTTTCTAATAAAAAACTTACATAAGAAATGTCTATTTGCTCAACTTTATTAGCGGTTTTTGATTTTTTGACGATTTTTTCAAAATTTCACTCGAAAATTTAGGGGGGGGGGGGGTTCTGACCATTCGATTGCGTATAAAAACAATAAGCTTCCAGTGTTTACGGATTATGATTTTTGCTCCAAATTTTGTTCGAATCGGTCCATTCATGCGTCAGTTATCATCTCCACAGACTCACTGACACACACACACACACACACACACACACAGACAGACATCACTTCAAAAATGTTTGATTCGTGATCAGGGATGCTTGAAACGTGCTCTCCCGTCGAAAACTCGAATTCGAATTTTCGACCCCGTCACGATACTTTCCTTATACATTATGTATATAAGGAAAGTAATAGGTTTTTCTTGTAGTAGATATTTATATTATTTCCAAGATATTGAATTTTCTTTAATTAGTCGTCGTTTTCATTGATTTAGTGTGATTTTTATCCATTTGGCGAAATTTTCATTAGTTTGGCAACATTAAAAAAGTCGCCAAGTTGGCGACATTCCGCCAAATTCGACACCAAAATCTGGCCAAGCGTTATGGACGGAGAAATAACTTATTCTTATAGCAGATAAATAACTATTGACTTTCAAATACAAAAGTCTTACTCAAAGTATCTTTTCTCATGAATGGAACGAGCTAGATCCACGAGAATGATGTCACTTAATTTATCGCATGATAATACATATGAAAGTGAACATGTTTCTCAGCAGTTAATGTATTTTTTTTAATTTATGGGATTTTTTGATAAATGTATTTATAAAATGTCCAATATCTCGAGAACCGTTCATGCTAGCGTTCTAAAGTTTATGTCTATCGTTTTCTAAGGAAAAATTACATAAGAAATGGCTATTTTCGAAACTTTATTAAATGTTTAGATTTTTTGATGATTTTTTCAAAATTTTACTAGACAATTTATGGGAGTTCTGAACATTCGATTTTGTTTAAAAACAGTAAGCTTCCAGTATACATGGATTGTGATTTTTATACCAAATTTCATTCTAATCGCTTTATTTGTTCGTGAAATATCGTCTCCACAGACTCACTGACACACACACACACACTGACGCACAAAAAATAAAAACTAGTCATTTTAAGGTAAAGTTGAAAATTTATATCCCATTTCATCATTTTTGTTCCATTAACAGCTGTCTAGCTACCTTATCCGATTTTTCCAGTCTCCATCTAAAAAAATCTGTGGGCAGCACATGACTTTCCTTATATAATGCAATGAATTTACTACTTTTACAGCAAAAAAATAGATTATTTTTATAGTGATACTTATATTCTTACCAAGATATTGAATTGTCGTTAATTAGTCGGCATTTTCATCGATTTGGCGTCATTTATATCCATTTAGCGATATTTTCGTTAATTTGGTAACATTTTAAAAAATCGCCAAGTTGGCGACATTCCGCCAAATTCGTCGCCAAAATGTCGTCAAATGTTATGGACGGAGAAATAAGTTATTCTTATAGTAGAAAAATGACTATTGGCGTTCAAATACAATAGTATTACTCAAGTACCTCTCCTTATGAATGAAACGAACTAGAACCCCGAGAATGATGTCACCAAATTTATCGCATGATATTACATATGACAAGTGAACATGTTTCACAACAATTAATATATCTTTTCAATTAATGTAACTTTTTGATACATTTATTTGAAAAATGTGCAATATCTCCAGAATGGTTCATGCTAGCGTTTTAATGTTTATATCAATCGTTTTCTAAGGAAAAATTACATAAGAAATGTCTATTTGTGTAACTTTATTAAAGGTTTTTATTTTTGATGATTTTTTCAAAATTTCACTCGAAAATTCAGGGGAGTTCTGAACATTCGATTTCGTTTGAAAACAAGCTTCCAGTATACACGGATTGTGATTTTTATACCAAATTTCATTCGAATCGCTTTATTTTTTCGTGAGATATCGTCTCCACAGACTCATTGACACACACATACACACAGATACTTTCACACACACACACACACATACACACACGCACACACATAGACATCACCTCAAAAATTTTTGCTTCGTGATCAGGGATGTTTGAAACGTGCTCTCCCGTCGAAACTCGAATTCGAATTTTCGACCCCGTCACAATACTTTCCTTATACGTTATGTATGTAAGGAAAGTAATAATCAAAAATTTATGTTATCAATACTATGCTTCTCTGTTATGTCTAATGGCAACAAGGACGCTTTACTAACACTAGAGACACCTAGATATATTTCTCAATGCTTTATGCAATTTTATAGCGTTTCATCTACAGGAGTTTTATCTTTATTCTAAATCCATGGTGGCCAGTTTAAAGAAGTCACATGATCTTTTGGCGAGATTGTATCATATCACGTGGTTTTCATGGAGAGTTTTTTTAAATATAAAAGTATTAAAATCAAATCTTATTCAGTATCTGCTTTGTAAAGATGTACGTTCATCCAAATTTTTGAATCGGCATCTTTCAAATATTCTAACTTTAAAAATCTGATGTGGGCAGTACATGATTTTCCTTATATAATGCAATAAATTTACTTCTTTTACAGTAAAAGAAAATAGGTTATTCTTATAGTAGATATACTTATATTCTTTCCAAGATATTGAATTTTTGTCAGTGAATCGTCATTTTCATTGATTTATCGTCATTTTTATCCATTTGGCGTGTTTTTCGTTAACTTAGCAACATTTAAAAAAGTTGCCAAGTTGGCGACATTCCACCAAATTCGTCGCCAAAATCTCGCCGAGAGTTATGGACGGAAAAATAAGTTATTCTTCAAGCAGATAAATGACTATTGGCGTTCAAATGCAAAAGTATTACTCAAAGTACCTTTTTTCAAGAATAGAACGAGGTAGATTCACGAGAATGATATCATCGAATTTATCGCATGGTATTACATATGAAAAGTGAACATGTTTCTCAATAGGAAATATTTTTTTTCATTTTATATGATTTTTTGATTAGTTTTTTGAAAAATGTGCAATATCTCGAGAACGGTTCATGTTAACGTTCTAAAATTTATGTCGTTTTCTAATGAAAATTTACAAAAGAAATGTCTATTTGCGTAACTTCATTAGAGGTTTTGATTTTTTGACGATTTTTTCAAAAATTTCACTCGAAACTTTAGGGGGGTTCTGTACATTCGATTGCTTATAAAAGCAATATGCTTCCAGTGTTTACGGATTGTAATTTTTGTACCCAATTTCGTTTGAATCGGTCCATTCGTTCGTCAGTTATCGTCTCCACAGACTCACTGACACACACACACACACACACACGCACACACACACACACACGCACACACACACACACACACACACACAGACATGACGTTAAAAATGTTCCATTCGTGATCATGGATGCTTGAAACGTTCTCCCCCCGTCGAAAACTCGAATTCGAATTTTCGACCCCTCACAATGCTTTCCTTATACATTATGTATATAAGGAAAGTAAAAATGTATTATTGAAAAAATGAATGCTTGCCAAGGGACTCGTTAATATTGTAGTACTCTTTAATATTGTAGTTCTCGTTTATATTCTAGTACTCAGGCTCGAATTCAAATTGCAAAGTTGAAAAATCAAACATTCCTTCGGACAGATAATTTTTCAAGTTTTTTCGAAAAGAAGGTTCAAAATATTAAAATATTGAACTTATTTCCATATCTTCATATTATGTACTATAATTACGATAAAATAAGAAAAATTATAGACATTCTTATCTATTAGGTTTAGAGATATAAGTATCCAAAGTGTTTATATTTTTCGTAACGCTCTGATTTTTGTCGCAGCATATATGCCATTCACATCAAAAACCTAATTTGAGTATCAAATTGCAAAGTTGAAAAATCAAACATTCCTTCGGACAGATAATTTTTCAAGTTTTTTCGAAAAGAAGGTTCAAAATATTAAAATATTGAACTTATTTCTATATCTTCATATTATGTACTATATAATTACGATAAAATAAGAAAACTTATAGACATTCTTATCTATTAGGTTTAGAGATATAAGTATCCAAAGTGTTTATATTTTTCGTAACGCTCTGATTTTTGTCGCAGCATATATGCCATTCACATCAAAAACATAATTTGAGTATCAAATTGCAAAGTTGAAAAATCAAACATTCCTTCTGACAGATAATTTTTCAAGTTTTTTCGAAAAGAAGGTTCAAAATATTAAAATATTGAACTTATTTCTATATCTTCATATTATGTACTACATAATTACGATAAAATAAGAAAAATTATAGACATTCTTATCTATTAGGTTTAGAGATATAAGTATCCAAAGCGTTTATATTTTTCGTAAAGCTCTGATTTTTGTCGCAGCATATATGCCATTCACATCAAAAACATAATTTGAGTATCAAATTGCAAAGTTGAAAAATCAAACATTCCTTCGGACAGATAATTTTTCAAGTTTTTTCGAAAAGAAGGTTCAAAATATTGAAATATTGAACTTATTTCTATATCTTCATATTATGTACTATATAATTACGATAAAATAAGAAAAATTATAGACATTCTTATCTATTAGGTTTAGAGATAAGTATCCAAATTGTTTATATTTTTCGTAACGCTCTGATTTTTGTCGCAGCATATATGCCATTCACATCAAAAACATAATTTGAGTATCAAATTGCAAAGTTGAAAAATCAAACATTCCTTCGGACAGATAATTTTTCAAGTTTTTTCGAAAAGAAGGTTCAAAATATTAAAATATTGAACTTATTTCTATATCTTCATATTATGCACTATAATTACGATAAAATAATAAAAATTATAGACATTCTTATCTATTAGGTTTAGAGATATAAGTATCCAAAGTGTTTATATTTTTCGTAACGCTCTGATTTTTGTCGCAGCATATATGCCATTCACATCAAAAACCTAATTTGAGTAACAACTGATTTTTACTACAACATGCAATAATTTTCTCAGCGGATTAATAGTGTTCAAGATCGCCCTTGTACAATTTTTGTGTTCATGACGTCATTAGCCCCATCGGGGGGGGGGGGGGGGGGGGGCACGTTATTTCCCCTCCCGAGGAGTTACATTTTCAAATTTATATTAATCAAAAAGTCTTTTTAACTGAAGGATAATTTGTAGTTATTGTGATCAGATGGACCAACAATACGTATTTTCAAATTTTTTCTTGCAAAGGCTACTTAAAAATGAATTATGGTATGAAAATATCGAGAACAGCCACATTCTAGTAAATTAAATAAATATGTATGTCCATCTGCCTTTTGTCATATAAATGTAGAATATCAACAGTGCCAAATTTATTCGCCAAATAAACTTTGTTTAATATCTTTTAAGATTATTAAATAAATTTCCTTGCATAAAATCTCATATAGAGAAGTTGAAGATTAAACCTTTAAAATGAGGTATTGCAATGACCGTTAAGAAATTTTCTTTAAAACAACTAACTTTTATAAGTACGAAAATTTAATAAAAGTTTTTAACATTTTATATTTAGCAATCATATTATTACTTTCCTTATATACATAATGTATAAGGAAAGTATTGTGACGGGGTCGAAAATTCGAATTCGGGTTTTCGACGGGAGAGCACGTTTCAAACATACCTGATCACGAATCAAACATTTTTGAAGTGATGTCTGTGTGTGTGTGTGTGTGTGCGTGTGTGTGTCAGTGAGTCTGTGGAGACGATAACTGACGAACGAATGGACCGATTTGAACTAAATTTGGTACAAAAATCACAATTCGTAAACACTGGAAGCCTATTGTTTTTATACGCCATCGAATGTTCAGAACTCCCCTAAATTTCCGAGTGAAATTTTAAAAAAATCGTCAAAAAATCAAAACCGCTAGTAAAGTTACGCAAATAGACATTTCTTATGTAATTTTTCATTAGAAAACGATTGATATAAATTTTAGAACGCTAATATGAACTGCTCTCGAGATATTGCACATTTTTCAAAAAAATTATCAAAAAGACATATAAAATAAAAAAGAAATATTTCCTATTGAGAAATATGTACACTTTTCATATGTAATACCATGCAATAAATTGGGTGACATCATTCTCATTGATCTAGCTCGTTCCATTCATGAAAAAAGGTACTTTGAGCAATACTTTTGTATTTGAACTCCAATAGTCATTTATCTGCTGTAAAAATAGCTTATTTCTTCGTCCATAACGCTTGGCGAGATTTTGGCGACGAATTTGGTGGAATATCGCCAACTTGGCGAGTTTTTGAATTGTTGCCAAATTAACGAAAATCTCGCCAAATGGATAAAAATGACGCTAAATCCATGAAAATAACGACTAATTGTCGAAAATGCAATATCTTGGAAAGAATATTAGTATCTACTATAAGAAAAACCTTTCTTTTTACTGTAAAAGTTGTAAATTCATTACATTATATAAGGAAAGTCATGTGTTGCCCACATCAGTTTTTTTAAAGCAATTTCTTATAATTCTACTATGAAATAAAGTGATACAGCGTCTTACGATGTAAATGCTTCTAACGTTTGTTTTAATTTCAACGGCGTTAAATATAATCACATCATTGAGTTCCAAATTCACAGAAATTTAATTTATACCGGCTTTAACGCAATATGAATTATTGTGAATTAATGGAGCTGTTAAGTGTAGTGCTGTAATTTGTGGCATAACTCAAATTATGTTGTATATTCTTATAATTCAATTACATTACTTGTAACTCAAAGTACTTAATATGGGCATTAAATATGTCTATACTTTTGTATGCTTGGGAAATTTTAGGTGTAGGATAAGCTTTTATATAGTGATTCAGTAACGTGCAAATTTGTTTAAATTAAAGAGCTATTTTTGTATTTTAGTTAGAGAACGTGATGTTTTTAAAGAAAATTAAATTCTTATTTTACAATTGTATAACAAAAGATATCTGGGCAGTACAATCATTATCGGAACAGAAAGAAAATGCAACTTTTTCACTTTTAGAACATAAGTTATAATTAACTTGAATGTGAAGTTATAATTAACTTGAATGTGTCTCAATGCGACTTTCTCATACCAGAATTCTTTTCTTTTCAAATATTACAAAACAAATTCGAAAAATTGGTATCATTTGTCCCAATAATTACAACAACAATATCTCCGGTTACCTTACACCTTTCTGGTAGGTCGGACGGTCTGGGTCTCAACAACAACAACAACAACAATATCTCGGGGCGAAGTAGCCCAGCGGTTAGCGCGCGGGAGTTGCACTCTGTAGGCCCGGGTTCGATTCCCGCCGCTGCCAGAACTGCTGCCTTGCTCACGCGAAGTACGATCACGGTAAACATGTGGGTCCGTAAGTCCTTCCGAGAGGTTGGTGGTAGGGGAAGGAGGGTACGGTCCTTGTAGATGCCTCCTACACTGGATTCCGGTCTAAATTGTGTGGCACTTCCCGGCCGTCGAAACTGTTACCTTACACCTTTCTGATAGATCGGACGGTCTGGGTTTCAACAACAACAATATCTCGATTGAATTTGCACCCCTAATAGGGGTAATGACGTCACGACCAAAAAATAATTGTGTCGCGGCTATTTTTGCGCAACAATGATTGAAACTATTATGTCACTGGATCATTGAGGCATAAATAAACGATTTTAATCATGATTATGCCAAATTTCGTCCTATGCGGCCATACTAAAACAATATAACATTTCAAATAAAATTCAATGTTTTCGCACGAATTTAAAAAAAAAAATTCTAGCTAATTCTTGATTTTTCGATGACAAAGTCGGATACAATGTTTCGTGACAATCCATTAATATTTGTGACTGCTATGCACACAGAAATTCGAATACAGACATCAAGCAGAGAGACGGGCATCACTCCTAAAATAGTCTTAACATGTCTAGGAGGTCTAAAAAATCTGATGTGGGCAGCACATGACTTTCCCTGCAGACTTATATCCACATTATCTTTATTTTAATTAACTTTAATTCACTTTTGACTCAATATTCGTTCTCATTTGATAACTGGACTTATTTTCAAAGGTGGCGTGAAGAAAATACGAAAAAAACTAAAATATCCCGAGAACGCCTAGTCCTAGTGCAATGGGGTTGGCTTTATTCCTTTCATCGTTAAAAATTACGTATAAAACAAGCATTTAATGGATATATTTGAGCATACCTAGTTTTTTATTTTAGATTTTGACAATTTTTGCTGGCCATTTTGCAAAAAAAGGCAGGTTATTTTTTCCGAATCGTACCAAAATCTATTCAGCACCAGGATGTTCCACAAAAGACTTATTTACCGAATTTTGTGAAATTCGGTCCATTAGTTTTTCAACTAGAGTGAATACAGGCTTTTGCGGTCCATTTCGCAAAAAAAGGCGGGTTCTTGTATCCCGAATCGTACACAAATCTAATCAGCACCAGATTCGTCCACAAGTGATTTACCTACCAAATTTTTATGAAATTCGGTCAATTAGTTTTTTAGTTAGAGTGGATACAATATCTGCACAGACAGACACACACACAGACGTCACTCTAAAAATAGTTTTCTCGTATTCCAGAGGTCTCGAAACGCGTAGATCCGTCGTAAACTCGAGTTGCGATTTTCAGCATGAGTCTAATACTTCCCCTATACATTACCATGTATTGCAGGGAAAATAATAAAGACGCATTAGCATCAAAATATTGAAATCGAAAATTTTCGTGGAAACCACACTTTCTCAATACTACGTATGAAAGAGTTAAAATTAAAATCTTAAGAACCACACAGACAAAAGCTTTCCCCAAAATAAGAAAAACACTACTGCCATCATCATTTTGAAGAAAACACTATTATTATCAGTAATGTTATTCCATTATTATTGCAAATGGTAGTGTATCTGTAATGGCGATGTATTTTAATGTGATGTTAGTAAGTTTTAAGTATAATTTCTTTCAAAACTTCTTTTTTCAAGTTGACAGCAGAACAGAGACGCCTATGAATACATTCAGCGTATTACACAAGCTCAGAGGGAGAAATGCGTTTAGGTATTTATTTAGATCGTATTAGACAACAGCAAGTCATTTTTTACTTTTTACTTTCCCTGCAATACATGGTAATGTATAGGGAAAGTATTGGAATCATACCGAAAATCACAACTCGAGTTTTCGACGGATCTACACGTTTCGAGACCTCTAGAATACGAAAAAACCATTTTTAGCGTGACGTCTGTGCGTGTGTCTGTCTGTCTGTCTGTCTGTCTGTGTGTCTGTCTGTCTGTCTGTGTGTCTGTCTGTCTGTGCAGATTTTGTATCCACTGTAACTAAAAAACTAATGGACCGAATTTCACAAAATTTGGTAGGTAAGTCACTTGTGGGCGGGGCTGGTGCTGATTAGTTTTGGGTACGATTCGGAATAAAAGAACCCGCATTTTTTTGCGAAATGGCCCGCAAAAGCTTGTATCCACTCTAGCTGAAAAACTAATGGACCGAATTTCACAAAACTCGGTAGATGAGTCACGTATAGGTCACTCTGGTGCTGATTAGATTTTGGTACGATTCGGAAAAAAATAACCTGCCTTTTTTTGCAAAACGGCCCGCAAAAATCTTCAAAATCTAAACTAAAGAACTAGGTATACTCAGATATATCCATAAAATGCCCGTTTAATACGTAATGTTTAACGACGAAAAGAATAAGACCAACCCCATTTCACTAGGACTAGCCGTTCTCGAGATATTTTAGTTTTTCGTACTTTCCCTACGCCACCTTTGAAAATAAGTCCGGTTACCGAATGAGAAAGAAAATTGAATTAAAAGTGAAATAAATTTAATTAAAATAAGGAGAACGTGGATATAAGTCTGCAGGGAAAGTCATGTGCTGCCCACATCAGATTTTTACTTTCCCTGCAATACATGGTAATGTATAGGGAAAGTATTGAAATCATGCCGAAAATCGCAACTCGAGTTTTCGACGGATCTACACGTTTCGAGACCTCTAGAATTCGAAAAAAACATTTTTAGCGTGACATCTGTGTGTGTTGTTGTTGAGACCCAGACCGTCCGACCTACCAGAAAGGTGTAAGGTAACTGTTTGGACGGCCGGGAAGTACCACCCAATTTAGACCGGAACCCAGTGGGGGAGGCATCCACAGGGACCGTACCCTCCTTCCCCTACCACCAACCTCTCGGAAGGACTTACGGACCCACACGTTTAACGTGATCGTACTCCGCGTGAACACGGCGGCAGTTTTGGCAGCGGCTGGAATCGAACCCGGGCCTACCGAGTGCAACTCCAGCGCGCTAACCAATGGGCTACCGCGCCCGACGTCTGTGTGTGTGTCTGTGTGTCTGTCTGTGTGTCTGTCTGTCTGTGTGTCTGTCTGTCTGTCTGTCTGTGCAGATTTTGTATCCACTCTAACTAAAAAACTAATGGACCGAATTTCACTAAATTTTGTAAGTAAGTCACTTGTGGGCGGGGCTAGTGCTGATTAGTTTTGGGTACGAGTCGGAATAAAAGAACCCGCCTTTTTTTGCGAAATGGCTCGCAAAAGTTTGTATCCACTCTAGCTAAAAAACTAATGGACCGAATTTCACAAAATTTGGTAGATAAGTCGCTTGTAGGCCACCCTGGTGCTGATTAGATTTTAGTAGAATTCGAAAAAAAATAACCTGCCTTTTTTTGCAAAATGGCCCGCAAAAATCATCAAAATCTAAACTTAAGAACTACGTATGCTCAAATATAGCCATTAAATGCTTGTTTAATACGTAATTTTTAGCGAAGAAAAGAATAAGACCAACCCCATTACACTAGGACTAGCCGTTCTCGAGATATTTTAGTTTTTCGTATTTTCCCTAAGCCACCTTTGAAAATAAGCCCGGTTACCGAATGAGAACGAAAATTCAATAAAAGTGAAATAAATTTAATTAAAATAAAGAGAACGTGGATATAAGTCTGCAGGGAAAGTAATGTGCTGCCCACATCAGATTTTTATTTTCCCTGCAATACATGGTAATATATAGGGAAAGTATTGGAATCATGCCGAAAATCACAACTCGAGTTTTCGACGGATCTACACGTTTCGAGACCTCTAGAATACGAAAAAAAACTATTTTTAGGATAACGTCTGTGTGTGTGTCTTAGTATCTGTCTGTGTGTGTGTCTGTGTATCTGTCTGTGTGTGTGTGTCTGTGTATCTGTCTGTGTGTGTGTCTGTCTGTGTGTCTGTCTGTGTGTGTGTATGTCTGTGTGTCTGTCTGTGTGTGTGTATGTCTCTGTGTCTGTCTGCGCAATGTATGTATCTATTCTAACGCAAAAATTTATGGACTGAATTTCATAAAATTTGGTAGGTAAGTCACTTGGATATGACCCTGGTGCTGATTAGTTTTTGAAACGATTCGTAAAAACAAAACCAGCATTTTTTTGCGAAATGGCCCCTTAAAATTTCATGTATCCACTCTAGCTAAAATACTTATTGACCAAATTTCCCAACATTTGATAGATAAGTTACTTATACGATACTCTGGTGCTGATTAGATTTTGGTGTTAAGCGGAAAAGAAGAACCTGCTTTTTTTACGACATGGCCTGAAAAATGTCATGTATACACACTAACTAAAATACTAATTGACCAAATTTCACGAAATTTGATAGATAAGTTACTTGGGTGATACTCTGGTTCTGATTAGATTCTGGTATTATTCGGAAAAGAACCACCGGCCTTTTTTTACGAAATGGCCCTCAAAAATCGCAAAGTCTAAAAAAAAGCTACGTATGTTCAAATATATCAATAAAATGCTTGTTTTATACGTAATTTTTGATGATTAAAATAATAAGAACAACTCTATTACTTTAGGGCTAACCATTCTCGAGATATGAGATTTTTCGCATTTAGTTATGCCACTTTTAGAAAAATGTCTAATTACCAAATAAAAACAGAAATTGAATTAAAAATGCGAATTTAGTGTTATATTGTGCAATTCAACTCAATTTAATGAATTATTAAAGAAATAAAAAAAATTAATTTAATGAAATAAAAAAAATTAACTGCAGGGAAAGTCATGTGCTGCCCACATCAGATTTTTACTTTCCCTGCAATACATGGTATTGTATAGGGAAGGTATTGGAATCATGTCGAAAATCGCAACTCCAGTTTTCGACGGATCTACACGTTTCTAGACCCCTAGAATACGAAAAAACTGTTTTTAGCGTGACGTCTGTGTGTGTGTGTCTGTTCGACTGTCGGTGTCGCTGTGCAATGTATGTATCCACTCTAACTCAATACGTAATGGACCGAATTTCATAAAATTTGGTAGGTAAGACCCTTGGGTGTGACCTATGTGCTGATTAGTTTTTGGTACATTTCAGAAAAAAAGAACCTTCCTTTTTTTGCGAAAAGTTCCTCAAAAATCTCATGTATTCACTCTAGCTGAAATACAAATTGCTCAAATTTCACAAAATTTGGTAGATAAGTCACATGTATGTAACTCTGGTGCTAATTAGATTTTGATACAATTCGGAAAAGAGCAACCTGCCTTTTTTTCGAAATGGCCCACAAAAAATGCCAATATCTAAAACAAGACTACGTATATTCAAATGTATCAATTAAATGCTTGTTTTATACGTAAATTTTGACAAGGAAAAGAATAAGAACAGCAACTCTATTACTATAGGACTAACCGTTCTCGAGATATTAGAGAATTTTCGCATTTTTTACTTTCCCTGCAATACATGGTAATGTATAGGGAAAGTATTGGAATCATACCGAAAATCACAACTCGAGTTTTCGACGGATCTACACGTTTCGAGACCTCTAGAATACGAAAAAACCATTTTTAGCGTGACGTCTGTGTGTGTGTCTGTGTGTCTGTGTGTCTGTGTGTCTGTCTGTGTGTCTGTCTGTCTGTCTGTCTGTGCAGATTTTGTATCCACTGTAACTAAAAAACTAATGGAGCGAATTTCACAAAATTTGGTAGGTAAGTCACTTGCGGGCGAGTCTGGTGCTGATTAGTTTTGGGTAAGATTCGGGATAAAAGAACTCGCCTATTTTTGTGAAATGACCCGCAAAAGCTTGTATCCACTCTAACTGAAAAACTACTGGACCGAATTTCACAAAATTTGGTAGATGAGTCACGTGTAGGTTACCCTGGTGCTGATTAGATTTTGGTATGATTAAAAAAAAAATAACCTGCCTTTTTTTGCAAAATGGCTCGCAAAAATCGTCAAAATCTAAACTAAAGAACTAGCTATACTCAAATATATCCATTAAATGCTCGTTTAATACGTAATTTTCAACGACGAAAAGAATAAGACCAACCCCATTACACTAGGACTAGTTGTTCTCGAGATATTTTAGTTTATCGTACTTTCCCTACGACACCTTTGAAAATAAGCCCGGTTACCGAATGAGGACGAAAATTGAATTAAAAGTGAAATAAATTTAATTAAAATAAAGAGAACGTTAATATAAGTCTGCAGGGAAAGTCATGTGCTGCTCACATCAGATTTTTCTTGTTCAAAACTATTGTTAAATCGATGTTTGGTTTACGATAATTCGCTATATTTCCCAGTGTAATTTTAATCAGAGGTTTGTTTCATAAATTCCATTCAACGGCAAGTATCCATGTTAGTAAACATCAATTATATTACATTAAACTTTAATGTAAATGAATAATAACACTATCATAAATTTTCAAATTATGAAAAATTACACCAGCACTTATAAATACTCAAATCCCAACTTTCCTACGATTTTAATGTGTCCATAAAATTAAAGTAATTTAAAATAATTATCATAATAGAATTCCGTCAATGCATTGAGTTGATGTAATTACCTAATGATGATTACTTAAATTATATCATTAGCCGCATTAATTGCTAGGAATTATTTTTATCAGATGGGTAGAACTTTAATGTCTATCGAAGATAAAAGCGCACTTACAGTGATCAAATATGTTACGAATTTAAATTATACGCAGTTGCTAAACAAAGGACCATAAATGGTGTGGTTAAATTGTTTTTAATATTTTTTAACTTATAGTAGCTGTTGTAATAGTTAGGGAAAGTATTATGACGGAGATGAAAATTCGAATTCGAGTTTTCGATTGATTTTCACATATTGAGAATATTGGAATTTTAATCGAAATTTTTTGAAAAAATGTGTGTGTGTGTTTCTATGAGTGTGAATATGTACACATAGCAGTTTTCGAAAAATTGGGAAATTTTCTTGAAAATTGATACAATTATTGCAATATATGAATGCTTCAATGTATGGATGTTGCAATATACATATAAATGCAACATATGAATGCTTTTACCTTTGAGGGATGTAAGCCTCCAAGGCGGACTAATGACGCCACAAACAAACAAAACAAAACAAAAAATAATTGTATGTCATCTATTTTTACTTTCCCTGCAATACATGGTAATAAATAGGGAGAGTGCAATTATGCCGAAAATCGCAATGTGATTTTTTTCGACGGATTTACACGTTTTGAGACCTCTAGAATGCGAAAAAACTATTTTTAGCGTGACGTCTGTGTGTGTGTCTTCTTGTCTGTGTGTCTGTCTGTACAATGTATGTATCCACTCTAACTTAAAGACTAACGGACCGAATTTTATAAAAATTTGGTATGTAAATCACTTGGGTGTGACCCTACTTTTGATTAGTTATTGGTATGATTGGAAAACATAGAACCCGCCTTTTTTCTGCGAAATGTCCCGCACAAATCGTCAAAATCTAAAAAAAAAAAAAAATCTAAATGCTTAGATGCATCAATTAAATGCTTGTTTTATACGCAAGTTTTGACGAGTAAAAAAATATAACACACTCCATTATGCTGTAGGACTAACCGTTCTTAAGATATTTGTGATTTCTTGCATTTTTGTTACGCCCATTTCGGAAAAAATGTCCAATTGTCAAATAAAAACAAAAATTGAATTAAAAATGCGAATTTAGTGTTATTTGGTGCAATTAAACTCAATATAATGAATTATTAAAGAAATAAAGTAAATATGAATTTGAGTCTGCAGGGAATGTCATGTGCTGCCCACATCAGATTTTTACTTTCCTTATATACATAATGTATAAGGAAAGTATTGTGACGGGGTCGAAAATTCGAATACGAGTTTTCGACGGGAGAGCACGTTTCAAGCATCCCTGATCACGAATCAAACATTTTTGAAGTGATGTCTGCGTGTGTGTGTGTGTGTGTGCGTGTGTGAAAGTATGTGTGTGTGTGTGTGTGTGTGTGTCAGTGAGTCTGTGGAGACGATAACTGATGAACGAATCGACCGATTTGAACCAAATTTGGTATAAAAATCACAATCTGTAAACACTGGAAGCCTATTGTTTTTATACGCAATCGAATGTTCAGAACCCCCCTAAATTTTCGAATGAAATTTTGAAAAAATGGTCAAAAAATCAAAACCACTAATAAAGTTACACAAATAGACATTTTTTATGTAATTTTACATTAGAAAACGATTGACTTAGATTTTAGAACGCTAACATGCACCGTTCTCGAGATATTGCACATTTAAAAAAAAATTATCAAAAAGTCATATAAAATAAAAAAAAAATATTTCCTATTGAGAAACATGTTCACTTTTCATATGTAATACCCTGCGATAAATTGGGTGACATCATTCTCGTGGATCTAGCTCGTTCCATGCATGAAAAAAGATACTTTGAGTAATACTTTTGTATTTGAACGCAAATAGTTATTTATCTGCTGTAAGAATAACTTATTTCTTCGTCCATAACGCTTGGCGAGATTTTGGAGACGAAATTGGCGGAATGTCGCCAACATGGCGACTTTTTGAAATGTTGCTAAATTAACGAAAATCTCGCCAAATGGATAAAAATGACGCTAAATCAATGAAAATGACGACTAATTGTCGAAAATTCAATATCTTGGAAAGAATATTAGTATCTACTATAAGAAAAACCTATTCCTTTTACTGTAAAAGTAGTAAATTCATTACATTATATAAGGAAAGTCATGTGTTGCCCACATCAGATTTTTTTGCTTGCGGCTATGAATCGTTATTGAGATTGCACAGTTTACTCCGAACACATTGCAATTTCGTCCCTGCAGCTCAAAGGTAGATCGTCGGCTGGCCAATTATGAGATCCAGGGTTCGATTCCCGGTTGGGGCGGCGGTGTTCTTTACAATAGAGTCCGAACAAATCAACCCTGTATGTTAGCACACAGATGCCGGAGGTCTGAAGACCCCGGACCGTGCGACTCACATAGTGGATTTAGAGTAGCTAGCTGCACGGCCGGGAAAGGATACCTCCTACACTCAGGAGGCACCTGAGGTCTACCATACGGCCAAACGAATATTTATTTATGTCTAAAAGTTAACAATTGATGAAAAATATTGTGGATAAACAGACAGTTTTATATTATTTTTGAACATGACAAGTACGTCCATTTTTCAAAAATGGAAAAAGGGTTATTGAGAATATAGATAAAAAGATCATTAAACGAGAGAGATCAATCATGCTTAAAGCATTGATTATGAAACACTTTCCAACTTCAATGCAATTTTACTTAAACATGTCTAAAATGCAATGCAATCCTCGGTAATATTTCAAGACTTATCATAATACTACATTAATTCATCATATGTGAAAACTTAAACCTTCATCGAAAAAAATGAACTTCATTCAAATGACGGCATTGAAATATAAATTGCCTGGTTTAAACATGTCTAAAATGTGATACATTCCCCGGTAATAACTTTAGAATTATCATAATACTACAATAATTTATTATATTTGAAAACTTCATCGAAAACAACTGAAATTCATTCTAATGACGTCATAGAAAAAATAACACGCCTGGCTATCTCTATAAAAGCAGCATTTCATTCATAAATAATTTCCCATTCATGTCATTCATCACAATACTAAAATAATTTATTTTATTTAAAAATTAAGACCATGGAGCTACAAGAAATTAAACTCTATGCGTAAAACTACATCGAAAAAAATCGTCCTGCTCTTTGTAAAATCAATGAATATTTCATTCATATCAGCTATGCTGACTCCATGAACTAAATGATTTTGTGTTAAAGAAATACAGCAATTCTAATACAACTCATTCTATATATTTTGATGTTTACATTTTACATAGGTGAAAAATAGGCTTCGTTGAAGAAATAATCAAATTTGGATGAGCATTTAAACTCAAATATATTGTCATTGAGTTGTTTCAGTATGTAGATGCACAGAATTTAGGCAAAAATAAAGTGGTTTTAGGACGGATACAACACTCAATATGAATTAAAAAGGACTTTAAAAATCACAATTTTGAGACAAGATGGATGCCATATATCATTTTGACGTGGGTCCGGTGATCTTTTCATATCATGGTCACGTGATCGCTTCATATAAGAGGTGTTATTATTATTTTAATTTTTATTTATAAAACTACTGAATATATTTTGCTGAATTTTTTTTATATATTTTATGGAAGAATTAATTACCTAAAATTTTCAAAGCAATTTGTGGATTTTAAATCCGCTTTAAAAATGTTTGAAAAATTAGGTCCCATAGAGTCAATGTATTTCAATATTTCAACTCGGGTTCAATCCAAAACTAATTGGGTGATATTATTCATTTATATTCCCATAGGTCCTACAGACCGTCTGAACAACATACTAAAATTTCATTTTGATTAAGTCATTTTTACGGCAGTTATCGTGCTAACGGACAGACAGACAGACAGACAGACAGATAGACAGACTGGCAGACAGACAGTATGAACAAAGTCATAAACACTTTTCAACTTTGTTGTAAAATGTTAAAAATTAAACTTTTAAACCACAAATTCGTAAGGAAAAATAAGTATTGGTTCTATGTGTTATTTTGTGCATTTTCATGAATAGAAATGTGTCAAAAAAATAAAACAAAATCTATATATATAAAGAAGAAAAGTATGTATGTATGATCCACCATAACAGGAGAACGGCTGAACAGAATTTCACGAAATTTGTCTTGGTAGTCCTGAAATCGCCCCATTTAAAACATAGGCTATATTTTGAGTTTCCACAGCCAGTGGTTCTCGAGATATTAGTGAAAAACTACACTTTTTCCTAGGAGTTCTACTCTCTAACTCCATGATTCACAACGAAAAAGGTTGGACATGGTTGGTTTAAAACGTGAAATCAATTAAGTCTCTGAGTTTTGAGGGACTTTATTGAACGTATTAGACACTTTTGAAAACCACAGGTTTGAGATATGAGTTCTACTCTCTAGCCCCATGATTCACAAAGAAAAAGGTTGGACATTGTTGGTTTAAAACGTGAAAATGAATTAAATCCCTGAGTTTTGTGGGAGTTTATTACACGTATTAGCCACTTTTGAAAATCGCAGGTTTGAGATATGACTTTAAATGGAAACTATCACCATGGTTTGTTTCTGATAGGCTTACTAAACAACGAAAAGTATTAAGAAATCACAAGAAAGTTCAATCATGCATAAATCATTGATTATGAAACACTTTCCAACTTTAACTTTTTTTAAGCATCTCTAAAATGCGATACATTCAGCGGTAACATATCACAATTGGCCCTATATGTTCCGGTGTAATTTTTATCATAGTTTTGCATGGTAAATCCCGGGCAACGCCGGGTAGTCGCTGCTAGTAAACAAATAAAATGAAAAATGAATATTTTGTTGGATTAGTCACGTGCTAAAACATGCAAAATTGTGAAGTTAAATTACACTTCGTTACATGTAAAATCAACTGGGAACACAGCGTGCTGTTGGCACATTTCGGGCGCGGTAGCCGGGTGGTTTGCGCGCTGGATTTGCACGCTGCCACAGCTGCCGCCGTGTTCAAGCGGAGTACGATCATGTTAAACATGTGGGTCCGTAAGTCCTTCCGAGAGGTTGGTGGTAGGGGGAGGAGGGTGCGGTCCCTGTGGATGCCTCCCCCACTGGGTGCCGGTCTAAATTGGATGGCACTTCCGTCCAAACAGGTACCTTGCACCTTTCTGGTAGGTCGGACGGTCTGGGTCTCAACAACCACAACACGTAAAATCAACGTCTATGTAATATTAGTTTCGTAATTTTGTACATCTACATGGTGAGACTATAATATTGATCTATAGTACGTGTCCTTAACTCTTCATTGGTCGCTTTTACATTCCTTTGCTTACAAAATATTTTTTCCCAAATAACATGCATATTATTAACCTCAAATTCTAACCACTTCACAGTGTATGGTAATCTACTTCTTCCATGGAATCAGATTCTGTCTTTTACGCTGGTGAATTCCATCAAACATGACTGACAGACTGAATCCGTCTTTCCACCTAATTAAATAGCGGGCGAATGTCCGATGAATACTTGACGACTGGTATATCGATTAAAACAGCACGCGTGAACCAGCTATCGATATCGAATGAGCTTCTGGTCTGTCTGCTTGGTAAATCTACTCAACGGACAAGTAATTAAGGAGGAGAAGGGGAAACAGTTAAACTCGGGAATTCTGCACTCCCGATTCTGCAGACGATACCTTTCTGTTCTAAATACGTGTCTGGGATTGCAATCCCGGACGATTTTAACATTTTCCAACATCGTTGAAAAGTGTTTATGACTCTGTTTATTCTGTCTGTCTGTCCGTTAGCACAATAACTGCCGTAAAAATTTGATGTGACAGCACATGACTTTCCTTATATAATGCAATGAATTTACTACTTTTACAGTAAAAAACATAGATTATTTTTATAATAGTTATTTATATTCTTTCCAAGATATTGAATTTTCGTCAATGAGTCGTCATTAATTTAGCGTCATTTTTATCTATTTGGCGAGTTTTTCGCTAATTTAGAAACATTTAAAAAAGTCGCCAAGTTGGCGACATTCCACCAAATCTTGCCAAGCGTTATGGACGAAGAAATAAATTATTCTTACACCAGATAAATGACTATTGGCGTTCAAATACAAAAGTATTACTCAAAGTATCTTTTTTCATGAATGGAACGAGCTAGATCCACGAGAATGATGTCACCCAATTTATCACATGGTATTACATATGAAAAGTGAACATGTTTCTCAATAGAAAATATTTTTATTTTATTTTATATGACTTTTTGATATTTTTATTAAATGCGCAATATCTCAAGAATGGTTCATGTTAGCGTTCTAAAATTTATGTCAATCGTTTTCTAATGAAAAATTACATAAGAAATGTCTATTTGCGTAACTTTATTAGCGGTTTTGATTTTTCGACGATTTTTTCAAAATTTCACTCGAAAATTTAGGGAGGTTCTGAACATTCCATTGCGTATAAAAACAATAGACTTCCAGTGTTTATGGATTGTGATTTTTGTACCAAATTTCGTTCGAATCGGTCCATTCGTTCGTCAGTTATCGTCTCCACAGACTAACTGACACACACACACACACACACATACTTTCACACACACACAGACATCACTTCAAAAATGATTGATTTGTGATCAGGCATGCTTAAAACGTGCTCTCCCGTCGAAAACCCGAATTCGAATTTTCGACCCCTTCACAATACTTTCCTTATACATTATGTATATAAGGAAAGTAAAAATTACTTTATCAAAATGAAATTTTAGTATGTTAGTGAGATGGTCTGTGGAACATATGGGAATGTAAATGAATAATATCACGCAATTAGTTTTGGATTGAACCCGGGGTTGCAAAAGTCAAAAAGTCAAATGCATTGACTATATTATGGGACCTTATTTTTCAAACATTTTTTAAGCGAAGTTAGAATTCACAAATTGCTTCGAAAATTTTAGGAAATAATCAAATTATTCCATAAAATATACAAAAAACAAAAATTCGGCAAAATATGTTCGGTGGTTTTTTAAATAAAAATAAAAATAATATTTACACCCATATTATATGAAGAGATCACGTGACCCACTTCAAAATAAAATATGGCATCCATCTTTTTTTCCCAGTGTCAAAATTGTGATTTTTAAAGTTCTTTTAAATTTATATTTAGTGTTGTATCCGACCTAAAATCGCTTTATTTTTGCGTATATTCTGTCTATTTATATTCTGCGCCAACGCAATTGCAATATTTTTCAGTTTAACCCTTTGCTTACGGGTGGGACAGAATTAATCTCAAACAAAGAACCTTGGGATTGAAGCTGCCCACCCGTAAGCAAAAGGTTAAATGATCATCACATTTTGATTGACTTGTATGAAGTATAAACTAGATAAATTCGTTTAGCAGATGTTCTAAAGGAGCGTAAACTAATTGTTTTATGTTAAATGATAGTATAGTAGCTTACTATATAGTACTCTCAATCAAAACGTACATACTATGAATTAGCTGAAGTCGATGTTTTCTTCTTTTTCGACCCAGACCGTCCGACCTACTCGAAGGTGTAAGGTATTCGTCTGGACGGCCGGGAAGTGCCACCCAATTTAGACTGGAACTCAGTCGGGGCGGCAGCCACTATGACCGAACCCTCCTTCCTCTACTACATCCTCTCTTAGGGACTTGCGGACTCGCATATTTTACGTGCCCGTACTCAGCGTGAATACTAGGACAGTTTAGGCAGAGGCGGGAATCAAACTCGGGTCGTCCGTGTGCAATCCTCACGCATTAACCACAAGGCTGTCCCACCTCTGAAGTTGTTGTCTTGTTTACCACAATTATAAATTTGAACAAATTTAATTTCAGTTTTACCTAGCCCAAATAAAAGATGTGGCGGATAAAGCGCGCGGGCTCTGCTAGTTATTAGGATCCGTCAATAAAACTGTTATAGAATGCATTTATTTGCCACACTTGGCGAATTATCCTATTAAGGTATGCTATAGGAAATAACACTTATATGCGCGGAAATTTAATAGACATGCTGTTCACAATTCCATCTGTCAGCTACAATGCACGTTGTAATTCAAGAACTAATATTGCTCGTACTTTGACAAGCATTGCAGTTATTACCACGTTACAGTGATACTATAAGACATATACATTACAGTTATAATATAAGACTCTGATGATAAGATTTTTTGGTTGGCATTTATTTCCTTCCATTTATCCATTTGGAGCATTTTTGTGGTGTCGATTTGTATTAATTGGACACCATTCTCCAACTTTGTAATTGGTATTTTTCGTCCAACTCATTTTACTCACAAGTTCGTATTCCTAACGTTTTAATTATCCGCTAGAGACGCTGCAATCCTTTTTGTTCAAATCGGCATGGTCACTTTTCTATAGACCTATATTATTACAAACGTGTAAAATTCTCTCAGTGGAGTCACGCTTGAAAACCAGAATGAGAAAATACCCGTACAGGCAACCTTTTCTATGACGTTTATCTAGGGTTGCCGGATTTGGCAATTTATTTCCAGTTTGGTGACATGTAGCGAGCGATATTCCGAAGATTCCATAAACATCTCGAAATAAGGAATGTTCTAAGAGATATGAGAGAATTGTACACCAAGTTTATATAGAGTGCCTATAAAATGAGTCTTCACTCAGTTGGAGAGCAATTGACATGATATGAGCTACATTGAACTGTCATATTCATCAAAGTTTTGAGAATAGATTGTTTTGTGGAATGATGGAATGAAATATGTCAAAGTTTCAAGAATAATATTCGCTGTTTCGTGAAATGTGTGGAGCCTTTGGGTACTGTTTTACTACATATTGTTCGTGTTTACGCTGTGCTTGTGAATAAATGTGTTATTTATCCAGAAATGTGGACTTATTCTTTTTATCCTGAGCGCACAACCACAATTACAAGGGATACGTCGTAACAATATTAATGTACATTTCTTTACAAATTTATTGGTGTGTTGGGGACTTTACTAAAAACTATTTCTGAAAAAAAAAATAAACGTGATGTTAAATCTGACCAATAGAATCTAGTACCAATAATTTCAGCCAAAGCATTTTCTACCGTGTATTCTCATAACAGTTCGAAAATAATAATTGAGACGTTAAGTAATAATTTGTAAATGTATGTGTGAAAAGAAGAAAGAATCGCATTGTTGGACGCAAGCCAGTTGCTTTTTAATTCTGAGGATGCAAATTGCTCTTTCATGAAAATCATTTAGAAACATGTCTGTTAAACAGTGTAACTAATGATTAAAACAACTAATTATATTACGTCAAGTGTCAAAATGGGAGCCAGAAAAAGATGCATGTGCTTTGAGGGGATAAAGATTGTGCTTTTGTATATACATTACGTGATAGTGAAAATGGGACACTAAGAAGGAGTGAGCAAGCAGAACGGGGTGAAAATCGGCAAGCAGAGAGAGACAGCAACGAAAAATATGTGATGGTCATTGCAACATGATACACCTATACACTAAGCAATAACACCGTCTGATCAGTAGGTTGTAGGACCACCTCGGGCGGCGATACATGCAGCAACACGTCTAGATGCAGAGTCAATGAGTGTGCGGATAGTGTCCTGAGAAATGGCTGCCCATTCCCTGTCAATCATTTGCCAGATTTCGTCTTCTAAACGCGGCGGTGGCAGCACATGCAAGCGACGTCCAATCACATCCCAGGCGTGTTCGATTGGTGAGAGATCAGTGAAGCATCTGGGTACCTTGCAGGGCATGTTGGCTGAAGCGTGCCGTGTGTGGTTGGGCGCAATCCTACTGGTAAATGACATTGGGCTCCACCTGAAGGAAGGGTAGTGTACCGGTCGCAGTACGTCATCCACGTATCGTTGGGCCGTCATAGTGCCCGTAATACGGACCAGAGGTGACATGCTATCGTAGGCGATGGCGCCCCAAACCATAATGCCGCGTTGTCGCGCGGTGTGGCGTTCCACACATGCAGCCGGATTAGACCTGTCGTATACGGCGACTGTCATTGCTAAAATAGAAGCGTGGCTAGTCTGAGAACACGCCCCTGTGCCATTCCGCCGTACATGTGGCTCTATCCCGACACCATTGCAAACGGAGGCGTTTGTGCTGTTGGACCATTGGTAGTCTTCTTAACAGGCGCCAGGAGTGCAGGTCGCCGGCAACCAATCGGCGGATAATGGTCCTGGTCGATATGAGAGCATCAAAGGTGTCCTGCATATACTGCAGAAGGTCGACAGATATGGCCTGCGGGGCTGCCAACGCTCGCCGGTGGATGCTTCGGTCCATGCGTGCTGACGTCGCTCTGCCCGTATTGCCACCCCTCAAACGTGCTACGTTCCCTTCTTCCAACCATCTTCGCCGCAGCCGGTGCACCATGGATGCGTGTAGGTGGCTGTGTTCTGATATTTGAGGTACGGACCAACCTGCCCTTCTGTGTCTGATCATCATACCCCTCATGAAATCGTCTGTCTGCTAGAACTGCCTCGGTTGGCGGCTGTCTGGCATTCGCTGTTACTACTCATTTCTTCTGAGACAAAAAAAAATGCAAAATGGATTCCCTGGCGGACAGAGCGGCGAGACTATTGCAGATTCTGCAGGTTCCTTCCTTTATATCTCACTCAATGTGCGCGGGACAGCTGCGCATTTCGCATCATTTACATAACTCAGTGAGATGTGTCTACCCTGCAATTTGCATTTTTTTCTGACCACTTTTTCTTGGTGTCCCATTGTCACTGTCGCGTAGTGTATTTAGCTAGTTGAGTTGTACAAGGCCATTCCGTTTCATTTCCGATACGGTAAACTATGACGAAAATGTTTGGTTTGATATGTAATTCCACCTCGTAAAGTTTGGCCCACATTTTTTCAATCACCCTGTATATTTGTGTTTGCAATTAAAATGGCATAGCAAAATCTATATAAATAGACAATGTGTCTAATTTGTTTCTGTCTTTCCAGACCCTCCAAATATCAGTCTCTCTCCACTGACCTAGAAGACTGAATCATTGCTTATTTATATTATTAACTGCGAATTTTTGATAAACTCACAGAGATGCGAAGAAAATTAAGTTTCAAAAACTTTTCATAGACCCTCCAGAAGTACCACCAGCCATCTAGGAGTATAAATCTTTGCATACTTAGTATCATCCACTTGGCAGTATTTCAAGAAAACGGATTTGCGATTTTTTTTCCTCTAGGGGTTGTAAGACATGGGAACGTCGAAAAGTATTTCGACACCATCCAGAAGTCTTCCGGTGATTTAGAAAGCTATTGTGCACACTTATAAAACATCGACCACAGGCTTAATTTACCTAAGCCATTTTTCAATTAAGACGGGTATTAAGGGTATGCATTTTAAAAGAAAATGAAACATATTAAGAATTAACTGGAGTTAAGAATTAACTCAACTCAACTTTCTGATACCATAATTCATTTATAAATAGATTTTGATTTTCTTTTTTCACCCACCCCCGTTTTTTTTTTTTTTGCAAATTTTACAAGAAAATATTTGAAAAACCTGTATCGTTGGGCCAAATGACCCCAATTATGGCATGTCACCTTTCATTTCATATGGCTGGAAAACTTATTTTGATTCATACCAAGTTGATTGATACCAAGTTGATTGATAGCATGTTATCCTTTATTTTGAAGGGTATGAAAGAAATATATCAATTTATACCAAGTTTGACAATCTAGCCCTTCGGGGTAGCTAAGGTTTTGTTAGGCGTTGACGTGGATCTCGGACTTTCAGTTGCCGACCTAGGGGTGGGCAACTGGATTGCAACCTGTCTGGCAGTCTGACGGTTCCTGTTAAAAACTGCACTCACAACTACTTTTACTTTATGCAGTCCTGGATCAGAAAAGACCCGACACTGAAAATTATTAGTTCCAGTCATATTTTGGGTGAATCCTGGCAATGTACATTATTAGTTCCTATTAGACATCGGGGGAGCCGCGTCATTGAAAATTATTAGTTCCTGTAAGTTGTCAGGCATTGAAAATTATTTGGTTGCTGTAAAATGTCAGTTGAACCTCGATATTGAACAATATTAGTTTTATTCAATTGTCGGGAGGAACCTGACATTGAAAATTATTAGTTCCAGTCAGATGTCGGGAAAATCTTGAAATTGAGAATAAGTAGTTCCAGGCAGATTTCTGGAGAGGCCCGACATTGAAAATTATTCGTTTCTGTCACATGTCGGGTCAGCCCGATATTGAAAATTATTAGTTGCAGTCAGCTGTCGGGTAAGTCGCGACAGTGAAAGTTATCAGATGTTGAGTGAGAGCTTAATCTAATCACTTCATTGTTGTACTGTAAACGCCATTTATGAATTAAGCACTGTACTTCAAACCTTTGGCTTTGGAAACGTCGTCTACAACAAAGGAACGGTTGCGATAAACAAAATTAGCGATGTTTTAGTTGATTCTGAAAGGTATAGCCGGATTAGTGATACCTCAATGGATGAGTTGGAGTACGATAATAAGTGAAAAAATGATAATGAAAAATAAATGCATTACCCATTTCTGCTAATATCTGTTTTTACTTATTTTCCATTAAAATTAAGACCAGGAAAAACAGTTGGAGAAAATAAATGTTATCTGATGGAGATTAGTGGACAAGAGATTATTATTTATCATTATAATTCCTCGTCACTAATCTAGTGAATTTCCCCATTCTTTATACACTGTATACTTTAAGCAAAATCACTTGCAGACTTCGGAGATAATTGTGAGCATCCATTTGATGTAGTCCTATAACAATGTGTGAAATTTTACCGACGATCTGTCTCTTGAAGAGACAATCTCTTCTGGCATACAGCCAGCCATTTGTCAGGGTAGAAGGACCATAAATAATCTGCCTAGTTCGTCACGTGTCAGAAATCGCATAAGTACATCTGAAGATAATGAAATATATTTCATGTAACAAGCAGATGCTAAATATACTTATAACTTAAACCATGGAGGTAAAGGAACTAAAACTTTATGTTGGTAAAATGTCAACATCGTTTAAGACAATAATTCAAGTGTCACTAGTATAATACAAGTCTCACTGCATCGTTACCTCCACTGCGATACATGGTAATGTATACGGAAAGTATTGGAATCATGTCGAAAATCGTCACTCGAGTTTTCGACGGATCTACATGTTTCGGAACCTGTAGAGTACGAAAAAAAACATTTTCAGCCTGAGGTGTTTGTGTGTGTGTGTGTCTGTCTGTCTGTGCAATATGCGTATCCACTCTAATTCAAAAAGTAATTGACCAAATTTCGTAAAATTTAGTAGGTATGCCACATGTGGGTTAACTTGGTGCTGATTAGATTTTGGCACGATTCTGGAAAAATAAATTTTAATTTTTCTTTGCAAAATGGCCCTCAAAATTGCATGTATTCACTCTAACTGAAAAATTAATTGACCAAATTTCATAAAATTTAGTAGATAAGTCACATGTGGGTTACCTTGATTCAATGTGTGGCCACTTATCATGCGTAAGCCGGGATTCTTCCCTTCATACATGCATTCCCGTTGTACCAATTATAAATGGAGATAATATGGACAGTCAGGAGATAATTTCCGTATTTTTTTCTAACTGGTTACAGCTAAAGAATTTTACATAATGCCATCCGAAAAAGCATTAAATATGCAATTCGATATTAAAAACATTATCTCATGGGTATTATACATCATTTTGTCACTGTGAAAGAAGTAAGATATAGTATTATATAAGGAAAGTCATGTGCTGCTCATATCATATATTTTTATTCATTATCTTTTTTTTGTCAAGAATTAATGAGGTTTGCTTTAATAAAATTTTCCCTTGATGGCTGCTTAATACTGTTTAAACATTATACATTTTTTCTTTTGTGTTTGCAGTTCATTATTTTGTTAAATTGATTTTGATGCAGATTCACATACAAATTAAAAGACTATATATTTCCTAAATCTTATCGCTTTAATCGATTCAGTGCTTGGATATTTCCATAAGCCGTTTATAAATATTTATTCAATGATTGATTACAGAATCTGTGTCACAAAATATCACCCTTAATTATTAAATATGTAACTAATCCAATTTATTAGCAGGGATGCACACTTTAAAGATTATAATTGTTAGCATACTTATTGTTAGTATAGATTGTTAGTATGTATTATAATTGTCAGTATAAAGAGGAGGCAAATTGATGAAGATAATTTTTTGAGTACTGGTATTTTATTAATGTGGTATCTTTCCACTACGTCAAGTCGTCGTGTCTAAATCCGTAACTGGCAATAATATATTACACATAACTTGACAAGCGGAGATCAGGGGGTCTGTAGCTTAGCCCGCAAGTTAGCTAAATACTTGCTACTTTCCTTATATACATAATGTATAAGGAACGTATTGTGACGGGGTCGAAAATTCGATAATTCCATCGGATAGCACGTTTCAAGCATCCCTGATCACGAATCAAACATTTTTGAGGTGATGTCTGTGTGTGTGTGTGTGTGTGTGTGTGTGCGTGTGTATGTGTGTGTGTGTTAGTGAACCTGTGGAGACGATATCTCACGAACGAATAGAGCGATTCGAATAAAATTTGGTACAAAAATCACAATTCATGAATACTGGAAGCCTGTTGTTTTTAGACGTAATCGAATGTTCAGAACGCCCCTAAATTTTCGAGTGAAATTTTGAAAAAATCATCAAAAAATCAAAACCTTTAATAAAGTTATGCAGATAGACATTTCTTATGTAATTTTTCATTAGAAAACGATTGGCATAAACTTTAGAAAGCTAGCGCGAACCGTTTTTGAGATATTGCACATTTTTCAAATAAATTTATCAAAAAATCCCATAAATTAAAACAAAAAATTAACTGTTGAGAAACATGTTCACTTTTCATATGTAATATGAGATAAATTGGGTGACATCATTTTCGTGGATCTAGCTCGTTCCATTCATGAGAAAAGATACTTTGAGTAATAATTTTGTATTTGAACGCCAATAGTCATTTATCTGCTATAAGAATAACTTATTTCTCCGTCCATAACGCTTTTCGAGATTTTGGCGACGAATTTGGCGGAATGTCGCCAACTTGGCGACATTCTTAAATGTTGTCAAATTAACGAAAATCTCGCCAAATGGATAAAAATGACACTAAATCATTAAAAATTACGACTAATTGTCGAAAATTCAATATCTTGGAAAGAATATAAGTATCTACTATAAGAATAACCGATTTCTTTTACTGTAAAAGTAGTAAATTTATCGCATTATACAAGGAAAGTCATGTGTTGCCGACATCAGATTTTCTTTTCTCTGTAATACATTCACAAAGTTGAGAAAACAAAACGAAAGAAAAAATAATTGCCACAGTAGTACCTAAAAATAAAAACTTTAAAATGCCACATTTTACGATTTTGTTTCGGCTTTCTTTTTCTTCTGCGTTGATGAACCTACAGCCTTAACTACTAAAACGACTTTAATAAATGATGGCTCTTTTCATTTTATGTGTTATGGAAGTGTATACTTTTCATTTAAAACTTGAAAATACATCGGATTTAGGATTTTAAACTGAAAAAAAAATACATGAATATATAGTGCTCTGCGGGAACGTAAAATTTGCAATAACTGATAATTGTTGCATAATAATGTTGATGGATATTTGTACAAAACTGTATTGACATTTCATAAAGACCACCACTCCCCACTTCTTAATAAAAATCTCTCCATGTAATACAGGGTTTAAATGGATGAGGCAAAACTTTAAGGGGTGATAGAACACACCTAAACAAGCACTTTTCGTCATACAATTCATAATTGTAACGCACACGGTTAAGCGCTAGAGAGCGCTGTCCAGCGAACGCATTAAGCGCCTGTTATCCCGCTCATCGTCAGTTCTACCGTGGATTTCCTCCCATTCTTGTTCACAGCATGTACATAAAATGCATGTCGGCCTTCTCCTGATTTATGAGCAACACATCCCGTCTAAAATCTACGGTAGAACTGCCGACGAGCGTGGCAACAGGCACTTTATGCGTTGGCTGAACAGCTTCCTCTAGCGCTTAATCGCGGGCGGGACAAGCATGCATTATATCACGAAAGTACTTGTTTAGGTGTGTTCTATCACCCCTTAAGAATTTCCCCATCGTTTTGAATCACCCTGTATAAAGGGAAAAAAATATCCTTCCAAAAAAGTTATGATGCTTCAAAATGGTTTGCGCCAAGTTCCCATAGGATAAGGGATGTACATTCTGATGTCGGTTACACTACTGAAGAATCCTAACCCTCTTTCAAATCAAATCACATGCATCCCTTTTTTCTAGTGTTCAATTAAAATTATCTGAAATACAGCTCAACTCTATTTTCTCATTCAAGAATCCGTTTTCAGTAGCTTTATTATTTCATTTTACTTTTTAAATTATATTTGAAGCATTTTGAAAAATCGGTATAACGTGTCCAAATTACTGCAATTAAAACGTGTTACCATTCACTTTAAGGGAATTGAAAAAAAATCTTTAATTGATGCCATGCATGACAATATACCAGGGGATTACTTCCCCCCAAGAAGGACTATGACGTCATGAAATAAAATCTGATGTAGGAATCACATGACATTCAAGGCAATGGATGTAGGCATCATATGACTGAAGGTAATGAATTTACTCTTTTTACGGTCAGAAAATAATGTATAAGATAAACGGTACAATGTGTTTTTAACGTTGAATTGTATATTTTAGTAATTTTTCGGATGACAAAATGTAATAATATTTCAAAGTACCCAATTAAATTATATTTCACACAACTCTTAATAAGCAATTATTAATATAGTATCCTCAATAAGCAATATAATCTATATATTAAAATATTTTAATAATTCATTCATCAATTAGGAGTCATTTTCATTAATTTAGCGTCATTTTTGCAATTTTGACGTCATTTTTCGTCAACCTAGGGCGAAGTATCGCCTAGTTGGCGATACTTTGCTAGATTATTCGCCAAGTTCGCCAAATACGTCACCAAGTGTTACAGGGGGGCGCGGTAGCCCATTGGTTAGCGCGCTGGAGTTGCACTCGGTAGGCCCGGGTTCGATTCCAGCCGCTGCCAAAACTGCCGCCGTGTTCATGCGGAGTACGATCACGTTAAACATGTGGGTCCGAAAGTCCTTCCGAGAGGTTGGTGGTAGGGGAAGGAGGGTACGGTCCCTGTGGATGCCTCCCCCACTGGGTTCCGGTCTGAATTGTGTGGCACTTCCCGACCGTCCAAACAGTTACCTTACACCTTTTTGGTAGGTCGGACGGTCTGGGTTTCAACCAAGTGTTACAGACAAATGAAGAACATTTCTTATGTACTAGAATATATGCTCATCACATAACGAAAATCAGAATTACAGAAACATAACTTCTCATGTGGCATCATTTTTATCAATTTAGCGACATTTTTGTCACTTTGGTAACATTTAAAAAGTCGCCAAGTTGGAGACGTCCCGCTAAATGTTTCGTCAAGCGTGACGGATGGAGAAATGGGTTATTCTCCGTCCCATTCTTGTGTTCTTTCCGAGATATTGAACTTTCACCAATTAGTCGTCATTTCATTGATTCGGCGTCAGTTTTAACAATTTGGCGAATTTTCATCAATTAGTTGACATTTCCGTCATTTTGGCAACATTTGTAAAGTCACTAAGCTGGAGGTGTTCCGAAAAATTCGTCACCAAAATTTTATCCAAACGTTGCAAACGGAAAAAATAGGGTAGGTTTAGTACTTCTAGACTTTTATAATTTTCTAAGATATTGAATTTTCGTCAATTAATCGTCATTTTCATTGATTTAGAGACATTTGTATCAATTTAGCAACATCATCGTTAATTTGGCAATATTTAAAAAATTCGCCAAGTTGGCGACATTCCCCCCAAATTTGTTTCCAGAATATCACCAAGCGTCATGGAGAAAGAAATAAGTTATTCCTATAGCAGAAAAATGACTAATGCGCCCAACTACAAAAGTATTATCCAAAGTAACTTTTCTCATTAATGGAGCGCACTAGATCCATGAAAATGATGTCACGAAATTTATCGCATGATAGTACATATGAAAAGTGAATATATTTCACAATAGTTAATATTTTTTTTATTTTATGTGATGTTTCGATATATTTATTTTAAAAATGTGCATAATCTCAAGAACGGTTCATGCTAGTGTTCTAAAGTTTGTGTCAATCGTTTTCTAATAAAAATTATAAAAGAAATGACAAGTTGCGTAATTTTATTGAAGGTTTTGATTTTTGGATGATTTTTTCAATATTTTTCTCGAAGATTTCGTGGGGTTCTGAACATTCGATTGCGTTTAAAAACAATAAGTTTCGAGTATTTATGGACTGTAATTCTTGTACCAAATTCCGTTCGAATCGCTCCATTCGTTCATCAGATACCATCTCTACAGACTCACTGACACACACGCACAGACACATACAGAAATTACTTCAAAAGCGTTTGATTCGTGTTCAGGGATGCTTAAAACGTGCTCTACCGTCGAAAGCTCGAATTCAAATTTTCTTTCGACCCAGTCACAATATTTTCCTTATACATCCTATGTATATAAGGAAAGTAAAAATTGCATTGCTGCTATCTTTCACGACAATGATTAAAACTATTATGTATTGTAATTTTTTAGCAATAAATAAACCCTTTTGGCATGCTTATGTCACATTTGTTCCTATGCTGCCATGTTCAAAAAAATATAAAATTTCGACTAAATTTCGAAGTATTGCTCAAATTTAAAATAATTCTATTTTGTTTTAGATTTTTTGATAGCAAAGCCGAATATTATGTTTCGTCAAAATCCGTTAATATTTTTAACCGGTTTTGTGTACACAAGAATCGACCACAAAGATCAGACAGATGGACATCCCCCTAAAACAGTCCCAACGTGTTCAGGAGGTCTTAAAACATATATTAGCATCAAAATATCGAATTCGAAAAAAATTTGTGAAACCAATACTTCCTCTATACTGTGTTACACAGTATGGGAAAGTAAAAGTTAACTATGACTAAAACGAGCTACATGAGATTTGAAGGCCAACTTTATCTTCACAAAGAACTCCTTCATTACCAAATCGTTAAATAATTGACCTAAACTCTAAAACCTATTATTTCCTGCAGATGATATCAATTGTGATTCCCAGATTAGCCAATGTTAAAACACCGTTAATTGTTTATCAGACATATTTTCCCGATCCAATTAGCAAGAACAGAGGAAAACTTTGACAGTTGTCTGTGATTACACCGTTGTCATACCAACAGGGAATATCGCCCCTAGTTGGAAGCTAATTTCAATCATTCCTGGAAAATAGTTTCACTCTATTTTCGGGGCCCTCTTACGGATTATGAATATGTATATTAAATTTTTCTTGGGCGGAAGAGGAGTTGAGGGGGCACTTTATATTAATAGGCTTTAAACTGTATTTTATGAAGTTATTTTAATATTTATATGACTAGATGTATGTCGGATTGGAAATTTCGTTCAGTCATATCTTTAAATGTTTCATTATTTATGCCAAGTCTGATGATTTTCGCCAATGATGGTACTGTAAGGTAACCTTTTATATTTATTTTTTCCTGTATTATTCAGGAGTTAGGTTGGTCACCAGCATTATGGTGTGTTCTAATAAAATATATGGATGTTGTGAGGTTGGATTTGAAACTAATTATACCTTTGACACATGCAAAGTTGTTCTATATATAAGTATAGTCCCACTTGTATACCCATTCTTCGTACAGAATATATGATGTAAAGAAACTTAATTGTAAATTAAGGTTCTTTATATTATAACATGCTACGTGTTTATTATAAGTGCTAACACATTGATGTACGTTTGAAATAAAGACGCATTTTCAGAGAAAAACATTCACGACCACTCTTTCACCATCATATGATAGTTTTTGTTGTTATTGCTACTCCTTATAAAAATAATATCATGTTGGAGGTAAAGTCAGAGATCACTAATGGATAAATATAAATATTATTTGTCTATTAAAATATCAGGACCTACATTCTCTAGAGCTCTTGATTTATCATGTCTTATGTCACCTTCTTAGATGTGCCATGGCATAAATTTTAATTCTGGTTTAGTGAATAACTAAAGTCAGTCAAGGAGAAGCACACACACAGAGTTCAAGAGACCAAAGAACACATTTATTTAACTGATAAGACACAACTTTCTCAGTTAAAGTAATCAAAATAAAAGAGGAATTTCGTATAGCTTATTTCTCAGAGGCTCAAAAACTACTTAGATGGATATAATTTTACGTGTGGCCGCAATATCCATATAAAGATATTACTGATTCAACTAACGTACATCACTAAAATAAAATCTTGCAGATATATCTGAGTATAAGTGAGATCATTTCAGCCGATGCCGGTTTTCAAATGATTAATAAGAGGCCCCAAAATTGAATTAGGCACTGATCTGCAGTCAGTTCCTGACCTTTGGTATAATTTAAATGTGAAACCAATGGCGCCATTAAAGAAGGTTGAGGGGTTGGTTGTCCTCTCTCCGAAGAATTTCTAAGTAAATAATTTCCCCTGTTAGGTTATATTTCCATTATTAGAAAAAATAGTCTATCAACCTTTGTTTTTGTTGTTGTTGAGACCCAGACCGTCCGACCTGCCAGAAAGGTGTAAGGCTTTAAGCAAGGCTATCAACTTTTGTGTATCTCAGAAAATTGTCTAACCGGTCCTCATGTGAAACTGCATATAAGTGTATCTTATGTGCGCTTTTAGTCCGAATAATAAATGGAATTGAATTTCGGACACAGAAATGAAACTGTATCTTCACACCGAATTCTTTCATAATCAAATCCCTAAATTAATGACATAAATCTTTAGAACCTGCGAATCCCTGCAGGGGGGATATTTCGATATCAATGACGATTCTCAGAGTAAAAACCGTTAATTGTTTATCTGACATCTTTTCCCGATTCATTTAGCAAGAAGAGCAGTGAACTGTGACAGATTTCGTGGTTAAAGATTTGCCATACCAAGTGGGGATAATGTCCCAAGTGGGATGCCAGTCTCACTCATGTCTGGAAAAATGTTCCATTCTATCTTCTGCGCTCTGTCACAGATTATGAAAACAAAATATTCAATGTCAAAATTTTGTTTGTTTTGAATTACTTGTTTTCGGTACAAGATTTTATCATTATAATCCATACCATAATTTAATAAAATAACAAAAGTTCGTATTTAACCTTATAGAAAAACCAGAAACTGGCTTAATGCCATTGGTATTTATCGATCGCACACTTGGTAATTCCTGCTTGTTGCTTAGTGTCAGCTTAATAGCCTTGCTTGTTATTCAGTGCTTGATTGTTTTTTGTATTTTTAAACATACGATTATTTCGGTATTATAAATATTCCGTGAAAAAATATCTTAAATAGGATACCTATTACTGCAATTCCAATTGCCTCCCAGGTGGTGTAGTGGATAGCGTGTTCGGCTGCTGTTTAGAGGGCTCGGGTTTGAATCCCGAATGAGGCATGGAGGCTTGTGTGGCTACTGTAACTGGATTTCGATCTCTTGCGGTCACGTTAATTGAATTTAAAAAAAATTAAAAAGAAATTCCGATTATTTCTCCGAGAAGAAAACTTTTGGTTCATTGTTGCTGTAGAACTGCATATATCCGATATGTGTTTTAATTTGAATAATAGATAAAAGTCAAATTTGGATACAAAAATGCAACTTTACTTTCACGCCGAATTCCTTCGTGACCAAATCACTAAATTAATGACCTAAATCTCTAGAATCTATGAATTCCATCAGAGAGGATATTCCGATAGTGACGATGCCCATATAAATCGATGTTAAAACCGTTAATTGTTTATCAGGCGTCTTTTCCCGATTCAATTAGCAAGAGCAACGGTGAAGCTCTGACAGTTATCAGTGTTTGCAGCGTTGTCATACCAACTGGGAATAGCGTCTCTAGTGGGACGCTACTCTTAACTTATTTCTGGAAAATAGTTTCTTTTTTTTTTCTGGGCTCTTGTAGAGATTGTGTGCACTTTTGCTGAATACTTGTTTTTGTTGTGTACTGTTTTTATTTTACTGTGGGGGGTTCTCTGTATAATATGATTTAAAAAATCTGATGTGGTCAACACATGACTTTCCTTATATAATGCAATGACTTTACTACTTTTACAGTTAAAAAGTTATTTTTATAGTAGATACTGATATTCCTTCCAAGATATTGAATTTTCTACAATTAGTCGTTATTTTCATTGATGTAGCGTCATTTTTATCAATTTGTCGAGATTTTTGTTAATTTGGCAACAATTAAAAATGCCGCCGAGTTGGCGACATTTCGCCAAATTCGTCGCCAAAATCTAGCCAAGCGTTATGGACAAAGAAATAAGTTATTCGTAGGGCAGATAAATGACTATTGGCATTTAAATATAAAAGCATTACTCAAAGTATCTTTTTTCATGAATGGAACGAACTAGATCCACGAGAATGATGTCACCCAATTTATCGCATGGTATTACATATGAAAAGTGAACATGTTTCTCAATAGGAAATATTTTTTTTTATTTTATATAACTGTTTGATAATTTTTTTGAAAAATGTGCAATATCTCGAGAGCGATTTATGTTAGCGTTCTAAAATTTATATCAATCGTTTTCTAATGAAAAATTACTATTGCGAAATATCTATTTGCGTAACTTTATTAGCGGTTTTGATTTTCTGCCGATATTTTCAAAATTTCACTCGAAAATTTAGGGGATTCTGAACATTTGATTGCGTATAAAAACAACAGGCTTCCAGTGTTTACGGATTGTGATTTTTGTACCAAATTTCGTTTCAATCGGTCCACTCGTTCGTCCAGTTATCGTCTCCACAAACTCACTGACACACACACACACACACACACATACAAACAAACACACACACACACACACACACACACACACATAGTTTCACACACACACACACACACAGACATCACTTCAAAAATGTTTAATTCATGATCAGGGATGCTTGAAACGTGCTCTCCCTCGAAAACTCGAATTCGAATTTTCGACCCCGTCACAATACTTTCCTTATACATTATGTATATAAGGAAAGTAATACCACTCTCTATGTTGGTATTTTAAAGTTTAAAGTAACTGCTGTGCATTAAATAAAATAATTTCAATGTTATGGAACTGTAAAAATTATAGCGCTTTATCATTTGATCCGACTGAATTCCCTGAAATGCCGTCATTTGCGAATTTGTGAATATTTTGAGAATCAATGTGCGTATTTATTATTAGATTTTGAAATTAACAAGAAATATCAATCATGCATAAAGCATTGATTATGAAACACGTTCCAACTTCAATGCAATTTTATTTAAGCATCTCTAAAATGCGATACATTTCAAGGTAATTTTTTTAAAATTACAACAATACTACATTAATTTATTCTATTTGAAAACTTAAAACTTCATCGAAAAAAATGTACTTCATTCAAATGACGCCATTGAAATATAAATTGCCTGGTTTAAACATCTCTAAAATGTGATAAATTCCTCGGTAATATTTTTAAAATTATCATAATACTTCAATAATTTATTATATTTTAAAATTTCATCGAAAACCAATGAAATTTATTCAAATGACGTCATCGAAATATAAATTGCCTGGCTCTCTCTATAAAAGCAGCATTTCATTTTTAAACTGTTTTCCATTCCTTTCATTCATCACAATGCTATAATAATTTATTTTATTTAAAAACTTAAGACCATGGATGTACAAGTAATTTAACTCTATGCTTAAAATTTTATACAAAATCCATCTTCTTCTCTGTTGAAGGCCCAGACCGTCCGACTCGTCCAAAGGACTAATAGCAGCTATTTGGACAGCCGGATCTTCTTCTCTGTGTAAAATCAATGAATGTTTCATCTTCATGTTTCATCTTCATGTTTCTTCTTCTCTGTGTAAAATCAATGAATGTTTCATATATATCAGCTATATTGCAGACTCATTGAGCTAAATAATTTTGCATTAAATGGATGTAGCAATTCTTATACAACTCATTCTACATCTTTTGGTGTTTACATTCTCCATAAGTGAAAATTAGGCTTCATTGTAGAAATAATCAAATTTGAATGATCATTTAGGCTCAAATATATTGTAATTGCGTTGTTTCAGTATGTAGATGCACAGAATTTAAGCAAAAATAAAGTAGTTTTAGGACGGATACAACACTCAATATGAATTAAAAAGAACTTTAAAAATCACGATTTTGAGACAAGATGGATGCCATATATCATTTTGAAGTGGGTCATGTGATCGTTTCATATCATTGACACGTGATCGCTTCATATAAGAGGTGTTATTATTATTTTAATTTGTATTTAAAAAACAACTGAATATATTTCGCTGAATTTTTTTTTATATATTGTATGGAACAATTTGAATATTGCCTAAAATTTTCGTAGCAATTTGTGAATTTTAAATCCGCTTAAAAAATGCTTGAAAAATTAGGTCCCATAGGGCTCAATGTATTCCATTTTTTCAACCCGGGTTCAATCCAAAACTAATTGGGTGATAGTATTTATTTATATTCCCACAGACCTTCTGAACAACATACTAAAATTTCATTTTGATAAATTCATTTTTACGGCAGTTATCTTGCTAACGGACAAGATATACACACAAAATGAACAAAGTCATAAACACTTTTCAACTATGTTGCAAAGTGTTAAAAATATCACATTTCTTTGAAAATCGTGGGTAATTTTAAGCAATGTTTTGCAAATATTTAATTCCGCCATATGAGGGGCATACGTTTAGTATGTAAGAAATCCATTTCTCTCCGTTTGTTTGTAACACATAACGATGCATGTGGTAAACTTGGGGAATAATCTAGAAATGTAATAATAATGTTGGCGATGTTTAGCACCAGATTGACGAAACTATCCTCAAAATTGCAAATATGACGCCAAGTTATTGAAAATGGCAACTAATTGTTGAATTCACGATTAAAATATTTTAATATATAGACTATATTGCTTGTTGAGGAAGTTATCGATATAAATAATTGTTAATATAGATTTGCGTGTAATATAAGTTAATTGAGTAATTATAAATAGTTTTATATGTTATCGTTCGGAAGGTCGCCAAATGTACAATTCAAAGTTTCGAACAAACACTGTGCAACAATATTTTCATGTGAAAAAAGTAAATTCATTTTGTTATATAAGAAAAGTCCTCTGTTGCCTACATCAGAGTTTTCTGTATGTCAATGCATTAAACTAAAGTCCTGTCGTCACGCTTCCTAATAGCACAATTGCGGTTAAATAAATGAAAAAAATCTGATGTTTTGGCAGCGTATGACATTCCTTATATAATGCAATGAATTTACTACTTTTACAGTAAAAGAAAATAGGATATTCTTATAGTGGACACTTATATTCTTTCCAAGATATTGGCATTTCGTCAATTAGTCGTCATTTTCATTGATTTAGAGTTATTTTTATCCATTTGGCAACATTTAAAAAGTCGCCAAGTTGACGACATTCCACAAAACTCGTCGCCAAAATATCGTTAAGCGTTATGTACGAAAAAATAAGTTATTCTTATGGCATATTGCAGTTTAAATACAAAAGCATTACTCAAGGTATCTTTTCTAGTGAATGGAACGAGCTAGATCCATGAGAATGATTTCACCAAACTTATCACTTGATATTTCATATGAAAAGTGAACAGGATTCTCAAAAGTTAATATTTTTTTTTAATTTATGGGATTTCTTTTATAAATTTATTTGAAAAATGTGCAATATCTCGATAACGGTTCGTGCTAGCGTTCTAAAGTTTGTGTCAATCGTTTTCTAAGGAAAAATTACATAACAAATGTCTATTTACGTAACATTATGAAAGATTTGGAGAGGTTCTGAACATGCGATTGTGTTTAAAGACAATAGGTTTTCAGTACTCACGGATTGTAATTTTTGTACCAAATTTCATTCGAATCGCTCCATTTGTTCGTGAGATATCGTCTCCACAGACTCACTGACACACACACAAACACACACACACAGACATCACCTCAAAAACGTCTAATTCGTGATCAGGGATGCTTGAACCGTGTTCTTCCGTCGAAAACTCGAATTCGAATTTTAGTCCCCATCACAATACTTCCCTTATACATTATATGTATATAAGGAATGTAATAAAACCTCTAGGAGTTCACTAATTATTAATCTATTAACAGTGCAAAATCATTTATATTTTTGTTATTACATTCCTTATATACATAATGTATAAGGAAAGTGTTGTGACGGGGTCGAAAATTCGAATTCGAGTTTTCGACGGGAGAGCACGTTTGAAGCATCCCTGATCACGAATCAAACATTTTTGAGGTGATGTCTCTCTGTGTGTGTGTGTGTGTGTGTTAGTGAGTCTGTGGAGACGATATCTTACGAACGAATTGAGCGATTCGAATGAAATTTGGTTCTAAAATCACAATCCGTGAATACTGGAAGCCTATTGTTTCTAAACGTAATCGAATGTTCAGAACCCCCTAAATTTTCGAGTGAAATTTTGAAAATATCATCAAAAAATCAAGACCTTTAATAAAGTTACGCAAAGAGACATTTCTTATGTAATTTTTCCTTAGAAAACGATTGACATAAACTTTAGAAGGCTAGCATGAACCGTTCTTGAGATATTACACATTTTTCAAATAAATTTATTACAAAATCCATTAAATTAAAAAAATATTAACTTTGAGAAACTTGTTCACTTTTCATGTGAAATATCATGCGATAAATTTAGTGACATAATTCTCGTGAATCTAGCTCGTTCCATTCATGAGAAAAGATACTTTGAGTAATGCTTTTGTATTTGAACGCCAATAGCCATTTATCTGCTATAAGAATAACTTATCTCTCTATCCATAAAGCTTGGCAAGATTTTGGCGACGAATTTGGTGGAATGTCGCCAACTTGACGACTTTTTTAAGTGTTGCCAAATTAACGAAAATCTCCTCTGGAAAAAAATGACGCTGAATTAATAAAAATGACGACTGATTGTCGAAAATTCAATATCTTGGAAAAATATAAGTATCTACTATAAGAAAAACTTTTTTTTTACTGTAAAAGTAGTAAATTCATTGCATTATATAAGGAAAGTCATGTGTTGCCCACATCAGATATTCTTCTATTAATATTGATTTATCTTTTATACTTTATAAGTACAAGAAATATTTATGTCAAACCAAGTCCACGTCTTCATTGTTCCGTTCGTTTATGATAACACAAATGTACAAAGGGCTATTTGTAACGTGTTCTTTGATTAATTTTCAACTTCGGCGGCATTCATTAGTTCATTATCATGAAAATGAATATTTTATCATACATGCATTTCAAGAAAAATTCTATCAGAATGTGGGCAACCTAATTTACTATGGAAATGCTAAATTATGAAATACACTTGGTATGTTAGAAATATTTAATAAAGGAGAAGAAGAAAATTTCTTGAAAACGAATAAATTATGAATTACCCTCAAATGATATTATCTATAAAGGATGCGGAAATCAATTATGCGTATCAAAAATTTATGAAAATGATATCAGCAAATATATTTTCTGCTTTTAGTTGATTATTTGACTGCAAATGTAGTATATTCATTTATGTATTGATATTTAAACGTATTTTTAAGATATATGTTTCTATGAATTTATTGCACAACAGATATAAAAAATATAATATTAATTAAACTATGACATTGATAAAGGTTAAATGGTGGTTAAAATGTTGCTTTTTTTTAATTTTATAAGAATTTTTTTTTGAAAAATCGGTTATGTGGGTCTAAATATTTACAACTACAGCGTGTTATCCTTCGATTTAATGATCGTGTAAAAATATTTCGATGGATACTATACTTTACAAGTACCCCCCCCCCTCCCCAGCACACACACACACGGGGGGAGAAACTTGCCTTCCAAGAGGGCTAACGACATCTTCAACAAAAATAATTTGCATCGCGGTTATTTTTTACAACAATGATTAAAATACAATAAAATATCGTAATCATTGAGCCGTAAATAAACCATTTTATGTATGATTGTATCAAATTTTATCCTATTAAATTCCTATAAAATTTCGAAGTTTTCGCTCAAATTTAAAAAATAATTCAATCGAGTTCTAGATTTTTTGATAACAATATCGGATATAAAATTTCGCTAAAATTCATTCGTATTTGTGGCTGCTATTGTTTACGTAAGAAATTGGCCGCAAACTGATAGACAGAGAGACTGATATCACTCCATATATATAGTCAAAACCTGTTCTGAAAGCCTTAAAACATATATTGGCATCAAAATCTCGAAATCGAAAATTTTTCAACGAAGCACCCCTAAAAAATAATCCGATCATCTCGAAATTTCGCATGCAAATTCCTTTATACCAAGTATGCAAATGGTTAAATTTGCAAGGTCAATAAATGTTAAATTCGGTCATAGCGTGTTTCTACTGCACAACTAGCATCCCATAAATTAGGTTTAAAATGTTGACAGTTTATCTTTGCTTGTTATCGGCGTTGCAGTTTCATGGAGACACAACCAATAATTCCATTACGACGTTGCCGAAGACATTATAAGCAATTAGACGAGTTCGAACGTGGTAGTATAGTCGGGATGCGCGAAGTTGACTGGTCATACCGAGCAATAGGCCGACAACTGCACCGAACTGACACTGCTGTGCAAAGGTGTGGCAACAATGGTTGCTGCAAGGAACTCTTGGACGGAACGAAGGCTCTGGAAGACCAAGGTGCACGAATACGAGGCAAGATCGGATGATTATGCGACAGGTCCGAACTGACCTAACGTCATCATTGTCCGCCATCCAACGTGCTACGCCTCTTCCATGCCACCCGTGGTACCTTCCACCATCACACGGTCCTTGACTGAAGTGGTGCTACGCTGACGGCGGCCTTTAAGACGTCTGACCATAACCCCACAACATCGACAGAATCGTTTGGAGTGGTGTCGTAGCCGAGCATCATGGCTACCAGCAGACTGGCATCGCCCAGTGTTCAGCTTAGGATCACGCTTCAGTCTTTCAGCAGATGACCATCAGGTACGTGTGTGGAGGCGCCAAGGCCAGCGGTCCCAATCAGCCTTTGTCTTACACAGGCACACAGCCATTATTCCTGGTGTGATGGTGTGGGATGCTCTCTCTTACGACTGCAGGTCGCCTCTAGTCATCTCCTGCGTACAACTTTAAAAGCTCAACGATATATTGATGATATTCTGCGGCCGTTTGCGTTATCCTTCATGGCACATCATTCTAGGGCCACTCTCCAACAAAATAATGCCACGCCACATACGGCTCGCATATCTGTAGACTGGATCTATGCTGTTGATACCGTTCCTTGGCCAGCAAGTTCACCATACCTTTCGCCAATCGAGCATGTATAGGACACGCTAGGCCCCCAGATTCGGGCACCCCGAAATGTAGCAGATCTGAAGCAACAATTGAGGAATGCCTGGCAGAATGCATAGCAGGATGACATAAGGAAACTTTATAACTTTTTACCTAGACGTATGTAAGCATGCATTGCCGCTAAGGGATTTTCACCAATTACTGATTTGAAAATTAAATGTGCAATTGCTAACCATTGATGGGTCCTGCGGCCTTGATTTTGTAATCAGTTTGTTACCTGTGTTTGAGCTGTACGCATATTTAAATTCAAGAAAAACAGTCACTTCCTTCATGGTGCTTCGTTTTTTTGTGTTTGTTCTTTTGCAAAAGAGTGTATTTACATAGTATGAGAAAGTAAAAATATAATATGAAACAAACTATAAAATTTATTAAGGTTCATTGGTGGCAAACCTTTTGCCATATTGTTGACTTTACCAAAGGTAATAGAATTTTTGAAACATATATTTCTCAAAATTCACTATAGATATAGATAAGAACAGGATTTACAATGAGGATTTATGAGGATTCAGCATCAAATTGCGGAAGAATTGTGGAAGGTTCACTAAGAATTTCCTCCTTCTGCTTCTCTTTCATTTTTCAGTTCATTAATTGTATGCTAGTTTTACTTGAAATATCTATTTCCCAAAATTTGCTGTAGAAAGAATATAGATCATGACTAATGTGGAATCAACATTAACTTCCAGAGAGGATGGTGAAGGGATTTACTAAGGATTTTGATTTCCGGTTTTTCCCGATACAAGTTAGAAATTCCATTTTCCTTGAAACATATATAAAAATCGACGGTACAATGGATCTTAGATGATGGCTGATATTGATTCATCTATACATTTTAAAGGGGAGGGAAGGGTTTACTAAGTTTTTCCACTTCGGTTCTGAAAATGTCAATTCCCATTTTTCCGAAAATCCGTTTATTTGTGTGAAATAAGTATGCAAAATAGTTAAAAATATTCTTTTTAGTTCCTTTAAAAATGAAGTATACACACCACTTGTCACCTTTGTCGCAAGTCTTTTACAAAAATTTCTTGTTTGTGTATTTTAAAAGGAAATTGATACCGCATAATATTTTTCGCTCATATTGCAGGTACTGTAGTCATATCAAATTTAGTATGCTAGAAATTTATCTTTCAAATAGAATATGTTAGATATTTCACCTATAAATATTTTCACCTTGTATAATTCTTGAAAACAGATTTGAGTTTGACATTTCAGATAATTTCCTTCTTGAAAGGAAATAAAACAATAAAGAGATTACAAAAGCATCGTTTGAAACGCATAAATTGTGGCAACATTGTATACATAAGAATCACGTTTTGTTATTTTGAGATTAATGCACCTGACTGAAAACAAATTATTTTCCGTGATTCTAAACATCGTTATCTTTTTAATAAATATCATTATGGAAGAACATTTAATGGGATATTAAAACTTCAGCGCCTTTTTCAGCCTGTTAACATTTATGTCTGTGCATGCAGTAACTGTGATATAAATTAGATAACAGCAGTTTACATCAAAATCCTCTTAGCATTTTATTAAAATTTTCGTTGTTGATTCAGATCTTATCGTAAGCCGTGAGTAAACAAGAATTAATAAACGTCACTGGTTTAATTATAAACGGGGAAAAATATAGAACAGTGTTTTCAGAATTAACTTCGATTGGATTCACTAATGGCTCGGAACATGCATTGAAATTATCGTTAGGGCATATTCGAATTTGTTTGTTTATTATATCATGCAAATTAAAAAGAACTAGAACTCGAATCATTTGATATTTAATATATTTATAGTATTAAAATTTGTATAGTATTATTTAATAATAAAGCCTGCCAAACACCGAGAAATAAACATTCATAACAAATTAACTGGAGTTGTCCTTCAATCAGGCTTTCTCTAATACCAGAACAAAATCCATATTTAAGTAGCTTGTGACTATTATTAACCGGGAAGTGGGGGTCACAATCCCCCCCGGCGAAATTTTGATACATTGTCATTCTTCAATTTTCTATTTCTTATGTAGTATATATATATATATATATATATATATATATATATATATATACGGGGTGGTCAGAATTAAAACACCCCTACTCTAAGCTCTCTATACATCGAACTACTCAGTGTAAAGGCTCCAAAATTGTTGAACCTACTATCCAAGACATGGGGAAAGGGATTACGTGAAAAAAAAAAATCAGTTCCAGAGACACCAATAGGTGGCGCTTTACAACAGAAAATATGCTGAAAAGACACAAAGTAATCACAAAAAAAAAACAAAAAAAAACATGCGATATGGAATTTTTACTTTTAATTTCTTTGCTGATATGAAAAAAAAAGATAAAAAAGTGAAGAAACTTAAACTGTCATTGTAACTGCTATTTCGCACTGTAAGCACAAAAATTTGCATAAATCCTTAGTTTGCAGCTATTATGTTCTGCGCATAAAAGGAGATAAAACTGGAGAAATTTTCATTCTTAACAGCGATGGCTGTCACACTGCCAGAACGCGCTTTGCTTGTGAACCTGTTTTATGAAAACAAAGGACATGCTGCAGTTGCACTTCGAGAGTTTCGTCGACTTAAGAATTTGCGCAAAGAACCATTACTTCCACAAGATCTCAGGAGAATGATCGTTCGATTCGAGAAAACTGGACATCTTGGAGTTCAGCCGGGTCGAGGACGCAAATCGACTCGTTCAGATGTCGCTGACGATGTTGCCACCGCTATTGTTGAACAACCAATGGATAACGTTATACGCAGCATTCCCTGCATCGATAAGGTCCTTGTGATATGAATGTTTGGTACGTTCGAATAAAATGTGTTGCAAATGTGTATTTTGTGTCTTTTCAGCATATTTTCTGTTGTACAGCGCCACTTATCGGTATTTCTGGAACTAATTTTTTTCTCGCGTAATGTCTTTCCCATGTCTTGAATAGTATGTTCAACAATTTTGGAGCCTGTACACTGAGTAATTCGATCTATAGAGAGCTCAGAGTAGGGGTGTTTTAATTCTGACCACCCGATATATATATATATATATATATATATATATATTTCAAATGGCCAGGCACTTTGACCTTCATCATTCGCCTTTATTACAGCGTCCAGAGTGTGAACCATTTAGCCGTCCATTGACGTTGCCCCAGGCGCACCAGAGGGGGGCGGATCACATTGCGCCCACAACACAATCATCCATGCCTTACGTGGGGCTCGAACCCACAATGTGGCGGTCGAGCGATTCCTACTGAAACGCTTGCCTTTGACCACTCGACAACCACGTCGGCATCCGATATATATATATATATATATAAATTAAATAGTTTATATATATATATATATATATATATATATAAATTAAATAGTTTATATATATATATATATATATATATAAATTAAATAGTTTATATATATATATATATATAAATTAAATATTTTATAGATATAGTCTGTCTATTTCTTCAAAAACATATATTTTTGTGTTTGCTTCTATAAAAAACTTGGGCATGTATGCGATTTTTGTGGAAGTGAACAAACAATTCATGATTTAGGCTTAGAGCCTTGTCCACGTGTATGCGTCTGTGCTTGATTTCGTTTGTTATTCTTTTTTCAATTCCATACCTTTGTATTTTGATACTTTTCATTAACTTGTTGATTTGGTATTTATTTTATTTATTTGTTTTTTATTTTTTCCATTTGCTTGAGGATTTGTTGATTTATACTTTTATTTCGTAAGCCTGTTAGATATTTGGATTTTCGTGTTATAGCTTCTCACTTTTCTTTCATTGGATCTTTAAACCTATATATATATATATCCTAGGGGGTTTCCTAAAAATTCTATTTTCAAAAATCTCTTTTCTATCCCTCCCTATTTTCCGATTTTCCGCAGGTGGGAAAAGCAGGGATTTTTCTTAGCCTAGGGAATCCAAAAACTGAATTCCTTGATTATGAGCTCGCTTCGTGAGCTATTTCATGACAAACTACAGTTTAAATCGATAAACAGTTTCTATCATCGTGTTACGCTATGATTTCCCTGTAAATGTATCAAATTTCATATTTTTGTATGCTATAGTTTTTACGGTACGAGACAGAGAATTCTCTAAAGACATGTCGATACAAAAAAAAAAGTTCTCTTCAGAAGTGCATAAGCAGTAAAATATCTCAAAACTACATCGAAATTAAAAACAGCGGCTCTGTCCTGCAGACATTCACCCATGTAGGTGTTAAAAATTCGTGGTCTTGCTATTGTTAGGCTATCCAGGAACCGAACTCGCAGCTCGAATATTTTGTCTTTGACTTTGACATTAAATATTTCTTAAACTACAATATACTTGTATATAAAAAATGGTTTATTTCACCGTATTTCTCAAAGCTTTTTCTACAAGTGTACCAAATTTCATATTACTTTCCTTATATACCGGGTGGTCAGAATTCCTTATATACCGGGTGGTCAGCCCCTACTCTGAGCTCTCTATAGATCGAACTACTATCAGTGTAAAGGCTCCAAAATTGTTGAGCATACTATTCAAGACATGGGGAAAGGGATTACGTGAAAAAAAAATTAGTTCCAGAAACACCGATACGTGGCGCTGTACAACAGAAAATATGCTGAAAAGACACAAAATACACAGTTGTAACACATTTTATTCGAACGTACTAAACATTCATCTCACAAGGACCTTATCGATGCAAGGAATGCTGCTCAATATGGTTCCCTTCTTCAAGATGTAAAATCTGCAGTCTGTGGACAGCTTGTTCAACTGTGGATCGTAATTGGTCGATTCAGATACTTCTCACATGCAGAGTGATACTGTCTTTCAAATCTGCCAAGGTTACCAGACGTCCTCGATAAACAAAACTTTTTAATTATCCCCACAGCCAAAAATCACAGGGATTAAGATCTGGAGAACGAGATGGCCAGGTTGTCGGAAACGCACGACTAATTACTCTACCATTAGTGAAATGTTGCCGAAGAAACTGCTATACACAGAGTCCAATGTGTGGAGGCGCTCCATCTTGCATAAAGGTAATTGAATCAAGACATTGGTGCTGTTGCAGTTGGGGTACAACAAAATTTTCGAGCATGTATTTGTACCATTTCTGTTGTACTGCGCCACCTATCGGTGTTTCTGGAACTAATTTTCTTTTTCGCGTAATCCCTTTCCCCATATCTTGACTAGTATGTTCAGCAATTTTGGAGCCTTTACACTGAGTAGTTCGATGTATAGAGAGCTCAGAGTAGGGGTGTTTTAATTCTGACCACCCGGTACATATAATGTATAAGGAAAATATTGTTACGGGGTCGAAACAATGGACACTTCTGGAGAATCTGAAAGTTCTTAAAAATATATATATCCCATTTTTTAAGCCCCCACCCTTGTCTTTGGGATCTTTTTTCTCTTTTAGACTCTTATTCTTTATTTTCTTTGTTTCTTTTAATTTTAGTAAATTCGTACGTTATAAATTAAGAGCCTCAAGACACCATTTTCTGTAAACCATACCTATGTACAGCAAGTCTTGCTGGCACTTTTTCACCATTCTAACAACGATTAGTAAGATTTTATTTGACAAGTAGAACTAAGCATTATGGAATATTAATGCATGAGAAAATCGAGTGCAATATCTCACTACAGGTATTTTTTTATTAAAAATTAGAAACGCATTTTGAACGTTTTCAAACTGTTCTCGGGTTTATCGTTCGGGACACGTCTCTCCGTTTGTGCACCTGCAATCCAGCGCACACTTTGGCACATACGATCTAAATATATTTAATTATCTACAGAAATTATGAGTTTTCTGACAGGTGACGATCTAAGCGTGTTATTTATGGTCGCTGCACTGAAAAATGGCTGGCCCTGTGCCAAACGCGACGGTCCCTCCACAAGACAGATCGTTGGTAAAATTTCACACTTTGTAATAGGATTACAGCAAATGGACACGCACAATTATCCCTGACTGCCATTGCCGTAAGTAATGTGGGATAGAATGTGGAAAGATTTGATATGTTTAAATGTAAGTGGGTTGGATTTATGCATAAGATGCCATGGTTGTCGCATAGTGCCCTCATATTTAAAATGTAGGAATTTTTTCTCTCGTATATGGAACACAGAAAACAAATTAATTATCTAAGTTGAAATAACGGGCTACTGAAAAAGTCCAGGAAAAAAAAATATATGATGTGCCGAAAAATTGAAGTAGTGAAGTTTTTCTGTTATGTGTTACTAATATATGCTCAAAAATATATCAAAATTATCGTTTGCTGTTTTCAATACGCCAGACGATCATTACATATCTACTTTTGTACAGTGACATATTGGCGTGTCCAGTTTTGTCTTTCGTCTCTTTCGCAGACCAAACAACCCCATCGGGGTGTTTTCTCCTGAAGACACCAGTTCTGGAATTTTTTCTGTAACGTCATTCTAGAATTGTCTGAATTTCGAGTACGAAGAAGGGTTTCCAGATTTATCGCCAATTTGGCGACTTAATGAATCTTCGATAAGCATCTCCTTTTAACGATTAGGCCATGAGATATTAGATAATTCTAGAAGTTTCTACCGAGTGAGCGTATAAAAAGGATTCATCACTCATCGGGAGTTCAGTTGGCAAAATACAAGCTACAGTGAACTGTGACTTTTGTCAACGTTTTGAGAATATTATCGGCTGTTTTGTAAAATGATTTTTGTCAGTATTTTGAGAATAATATCGCTTATTACTTTCCTTATCTGCAATAATGTATAAGGGCCGACGTGTTTGTCGAGTGGTCAAGGCAAGCGTTTCCGTAGCAATCGCTCGACCGCCACGTTGTGGGTTCGAGCCCCACGTAAGGCATGGATGTTTGTGTTGTGGGCGCAATGTGATCCACCCCCCCCCCCTTTAGTGCGCCTGGGGCAACGTCAATGGACGGCTAAATGGTTCACATTCTGGCCGCTGTAATAAAGGCGAATGACGAAGGTCAAAGTGCCTGGCCGTTTGGAAAAAAAATAATGTATAAGGAACGTATTGTGACGGGGTCGAAAATTCGAATTCGAGTTTTCGACGGGAGAGCACGTTTCAAGCATCCCTGATCACGAATCAAACATGTTTGAAGTGATGTCTGCGTGCGTGTGTGTGTAAGTGAGTCTGTGGAGACGATAACTGACGAACGAATGGACCGATTCGAACGAAATATGGTACAAAAATTACAATCCGTAGACACTGGAAGTCTATTATTTTTATACGCAATCGAATGTTCAGAACCCCTCTAAACTTTCGAGTGAAATTTTGAAAAAATCGTCAAAAAATCAAAACCTCTAATAAAGTTACGCAAATAGACATTTTTTATGTAATTTTTCATTAGAAAACGATTGGCATAAATTTTAGAAAACTAACATGAACCGTTCTCGAGATATTGCGCATTTTTAAAAAAAAATGTATCAAAATGTCATATAAAATAAAAGAAAAATATTTCTTATTGAGAAACATGTTCACTTTGCGTATGTAATATCATGCGATAAATTTGGTGACATCATTCTCAAGGATCTAGCTCATTCCATTCATGAGAAAAGATATTTTGAGTAATACTTTTACGTATTTGAACGTCAATAATCATTTATCTGTTAAAAGAATAACTTATTTCTCCGTCCATAACGCTTGGCGAGATTTTGGCGACGAATTTGGCGGAATTTCGCCAACTTAGCGACTTTTTAAAATGTTACCGAATTGACGAAAGTCTGGCCAAATGGATAAAAATGACGCTAAATCAATGAAAATGACGACTAATTGATGGAAATTCAATATCTTGGAAAGAATATAAATATCTACTATAAAAATATTTTATTTTTTTTTACTGTAAAAGTAGTAAATTCATTGCATTATATATGGAAAGTCATGTGCTGCCCGCATCAGATTTTTTTGTGATAGTAGTTTTTCATTTAAGTGCTGTTTGATTGGATATTGTTCCTGGTTACTTTGTTGTGGTGAATAAACGTTTGTTATTCAGAAATTTGGAGTCGTTTCTGTTTCCTTAGAGGATACGTTCGTAACATTATCAATTATAATGCTGCTACTTTTTTTTAGAAATATTAATGTAAATCGTAGATCATGAAAATTTTGTGAAATTTTGCAATTTACCCAGCAACTGTCTCGTAAATTTTGTCTCTGTTTCCAGCGATGAAATTACTGCCATAGTCATCATATAACGAGCACTTCTAAACAACACATTAATATATACCCTAGCTATATACAAACTTACTTGGATGCTTGAATATAAACTACGAATCAATTAATACTGACACAATAGATTTTCTGAAATATTTATATAAAATAAACTCGATTAAGTAGTAAAGGTTTCAGTAACTATTTGCAACTGGAATTGATTTGTGAATGCCCCCTTTAGTTTCCAAAGACAATGTGTACATTCCTGTAAATTCGGTATGAGTAATATTTCTACACTTTTATCTTTACGTTCACTTTGTAGTATTGAAAAAATATTGTTCTTACGAAAATTTTCGATTTCGAGCTTTTGATGCCGATATATGTTTCAAGACCTCTTGAACATGCTTTGACTATTTTTAGAGGGGCATCTGTGAGTCTGTTCACAAACATTATATCCGGCTTCGTTATCATAAAAGCTAGAATTAGACAAAATTTTATTTTAATTCAAGCTAAAATTCTGAATTTTATTTTCAATTTTATATATATTTTTTATATGGTAGCATGGGACAAAATCTGGACTTCATAGTTTCAATCGTAGTTGTGACAAATAGCGCAATACTATTTTTTTGTTCATGACGTCATTAGTCCCCCCCCCTTAGGAGGGGGGGAGTTTTTCTCCCGGTGAGAGGTACACTGTCAAGTATAGTATCAATCGAAAGATTTTTTTCAAGCTCTTTAAAGTGGCGGGTAATATGCTATAACGGTAACGTATTGTAACTGTTTTGACACACGATACCATTGTTTCAAAAAATGTCTTGTAAAATTTGAAAAAAAAATGAATTCTGTATGAGAATGTCGAATTCAGCCATACCCCGGTTAATTTTCACTGGTATGTTTGTTGTTGTTGTTGTTGTTGAAACCCAGTCCATCCGACCTTCCAGAAAGGTGTAAGGTAACTGTTTGGACGGTCGGGAAGTGCCACCCAATTTAGACCGGAACCCAGTGGGGGAGACATCCTGAGGGTCCGTACCCTCCTTCCCCTACCACCAACCTCCCGTAAGGACATACGGACCCACATGTTTAATGTGATCGTACTCCGCATGAACACGGCGGCAATTGTGGCAGAGTTCAAATCCAGCGCGCAAATCACCGGGCTACCGCGCCCGAAATGTGCTAACAGCACGCGGTGTTCCTAGGTGGTCACCCATCCAAGTACTAACCGCGCCCGATGCTGCTTGACTTCGGTGATCTAATGAGAACCGGTGTTTTCAGCACGGTAGGGCCGTTGGCACTGGAATGTTTGTTGAAGGCCCAGACCACACGACCAAACCTAGGGCTAATGGTAGTTTAGTGTGTGGCCGGACTGGAATGTTTGTGTAAAATTTAATGTTTTACAAAAATATCGCATACCATTTAAAGTATTATTTCATAAATTCACTATTTAAAAGCATTTTTTCAATTAGAACTATGTTTCTACTAAACTAAAAACTCCAGCTGTTCCTTTTTTTAACGCCCTGTATACTATTACATATTGTAGAGACAGTTAAAAAATTACCTAATGCAATATACATGCATTTTGTGTCATCTTTGGCACATGACAACTAAATGCATTTTATCATCTGCAGAAAATTATGAGCTTTCTGACATGTAACAATCCAAGTGGGTTATGTATGGCCCCTGCGCCGAAAAGAGACTGGCTGTTTGCCAAATACGGCAATCTATTCAAGAGATAGATCGCTGGCAAAATTTTACACTTTGTTACAGGATTATGGCAAATGGGACACAATTATCGCTGAATGACATCACCCAAAGTAATGTGGGAAAACATGAGAATTTTGGTGGGCCTTATCGTAACTGGGGGGAATTACACATAGAAAAACAAAATGGTTGCGTAGAAACGGCATAGTTAAAACATAAAAATTTTGTTGTTTTGAATGCAAGTCGCGCAAGAAAATAATGTGAAGTTTTTTTTAGAGTTCCGCAGAGAGTGCTGTTCGGATCATATATCGAGAATGTTCGAATCATATATAGAGAATCTTCGAATCATTTATCGAGAGTGTTCGAATCATATATATCGAGAATGTTCGAATAACATATCGAAAATGTTCGAATCAGTTATCGATAATGTTCGAATCATATATCGAGAATTTTCGAATCATATATCGAAAATGTTTGAATCACATATCGAGAATGTTATAATTATATATCGAGAATGTTAGAATCATATATCGAGAATGTTCGAATCATTTATCCAGAATCTTCGAATCATTTATCGAGAGTGTCCGAATCATATATCGAGAATGTTCGAATAACATATCAAAAATGTTCGAATCAGTTATCGGTAATGTTCGAATCATATATCGAGAATGTTCGAATCATATATCGAAAATGTTCGAATCACATATCGAGAATGTTATAATTATATATCGAGAATGTTAGAATCATATATCGAGAATGTTCGAATCATTGATCGAGAATGTTCAAATCATGTTTCGAGAATATTTGATTCATATATCGAGAATGTTCGAATAGCATATCGAAAATGTTCGAATCAGTTATCGATAATGTTCGAATCATATATCGAGAATGTTCGAATCACATATCGAAAATGTTCGAATCACATATCGAGAATGTTATAATTATATATCGAGAATGTTAGAATCATTTATCGAGAATGTTCGAATTATTTATCGAGAATATTTGAATCATATATCGAGAATGTTCGAATCACATATCGAAAATGCTCGAATAGTAAATCGAGAATGCTTGAATATGCAGCTGAAGTTTTCCCTAAACTAAGCACTCTTTTAGTCAATATTGGAAGTGATAAACGTATTGCCGCAGCAACTCCATATAGCGCCTGGTTCGAAGCAATTTTGAGTCTTTTTTCCTATATATCGTATTAATAGTCTCCGTGGCGCTTCCATATTGTTACGGCGTTTCATGCCGGAACATCGGGTACGTTAAATAAGCATGATAAGTGATAGTTGATTTAGAATATAATAAAACGTGCAATAATAATAATAAATATCTATGGGCACCACATGACTTTCACTACAGACTCAAATTCATTTTTTCTTTATTTCTTTAATAATTCATTAAATTGAGTTTGATTGCACAAAATAACATGTATAATCATTTGACATTACACTAAATGTGCACTTTAAATTCAGTTTTCGTTTTCATTTAGTAACTAGACGTATTTTCAAAGACGCATTTTCAAAAATGGGGAAAAACTAAAATATCTCGAGAAAGGCTAGTCCTAGAGTAATGGGATTGGTCTTATACTTTTCATCGTTAAAAATTACGTATAAATCAAGTATTTAATGGTTACATTTGAGCATGCGTCGTTTTATTTTAAAATTTTTTAAAGCCATTTCGTAAAAATTGCAGGTTCCTTTTTTTCTCGAATCGTACCGAAATCTAATAAGCAGCAGAATCACCCGCAACCCTAACAGAATTTTTTTTCACAGTGACGTAAGATTTACGTCACACTGTGACTTTGGGACGTCACAGGACGTCGCAGTGCGTCTCGGCAATGCCATATTGAGGTCACAGCGAAGTCATTTTGGTCATTTCATGGTCCTTTGTGACGTCTCATATTAACTTGTTTGTGACGTCACATTGTAATTGCCATTGTAATGTTGTCACATTGTAATTGCCATTATAATGTTGTCACATTGTTATGTGCTAATTAAATTGTGGAAAAGTCACAGAATATAGTCACAATGAAGTTACAAAGTTACTAATACGTAACGTCGCATAGAAGTCACAAATTAGGATGCCACATTGTGACCCAGGTGTCACGTGACTACAATGTCACTGTCACACATGTGACGACCTTTGTTGTGAGGGAAGTGACTTACCGATAAAGTTTTATGAAATTTGGTCAACACAGACAGACACACACACACAGATATCACGCTAAAAATAGTTTAACGGACGTAGTTTTAAAGACTTTGTTGCAAAATTGCGAAAAAATTAAAATGTCTCGTTTACGTTTACTCCTAGAGTAATGGGGTGACTCTTATTCTTTTCATAATCAAAAACTACGTATAAAACAAGCATTTAATTGATATATTTAAGCACACGTAGTCTTTTATTTCAGATTTCCACGATTTTTGCGGGCCATTTCGCAAAAAGAGGCAGGTCACTTTTTCTGAAGCGTATCAAAATCACCAGGGTAACCCATTAGTGACTTATCTGTAAGAATTTTATGAAATTCGGTCTATTTGTTTTGAAGTTAGAGTGGACACATACATTGCGCAGACAGATACAGACATACACACCCACAGATGTCGCTCTAAAATAATTTTTTCGTGTTCTAGAGGTCCCAAAACGCATAGATCCTTCGAAAACTCGATTTGCGATTTTCGATACGATTCCAATAATTTCCTTGATACATTACTATGTATACTGTAGAGAAAGTAAAAAAAAATAATCATTTTTTGTTAAAATGTGTCTATTTGTGTTTCCTCTAAAAGGACCTGAGTAGGCAGATTTGGGGAAAATAAATTGGGCATGAGAAAGGTGTTGTGTCTTCTAAAAAATAAATCAAATTTATTCCAAAATTTTCTGTTGTTGGGCTCATGTCGAGTTTTTTTTTATACCAAAATTAATGTTTTTCAAACTTTACAAGAAAATATTTGAGAAATAGGTATTGTGTGGTGTCAAAATAATTTCACCTGTAGCTTGTTACCCTTGACTTTAAAGATTTTGAAGACATATTTCGATTGATACCATACTTAACAATATTTCGCCACCGGGGGGGGGGGGGGGCGGGAGGGTGTGACTTGCCTCCCAAGGGTGTGTTAATGGCGCCAAGAACATAAACTTTGTATCACGGTTATTTTTCACAACAATGATGAAACAATGATTACAAATTATAAAATTTCTAATAAATTATCAAAAAAATATAACTAGATTTTTTGATAAGATAACCGGATATAAAGTTTCGCGAAAATCCATTAATATTTGTCGCTGTAATAGTCTAAGCAAGAAATCGACCACAGACATCAGACAGACATACTGAGATCACACCTAAATTACTCATAACGTTTTCAGAATGTCTTAAAACATATATTGGCATCAAAATCTCGAAACCAAAAATTTTCGGGAGAACAATACTTTCTTAGAAGTAAAACCCGAGAGAAAGCCGAGTGGAGACTCTTATTCCTGACATTTACTTTTTGAACTATATAGTCTCTCCCGTGTAAACTAAATTTTACCGCAAATTATGGAACTGAAATCAATAACTCGTTAAATCGATAAACTAAAAAAAATATTCACCTGGGACGACTCGGTTTAATTAATTTCTGGGTAAATGGTTGCTGACTTTAATAAACAATTTTATACCGACAAACCACTGACATCGATAATAATTTAATGAAAGAATCGTAATCGAAAATCGATACGTCTAGGGCAACTTAATATAGATGTGACAAGGGTATTGTTAAAAATAAAATGCATTATTTGCAGTGCGATTGCTGGTGTCTTATAAGGTAATAATTTGGTAATTAGCGTAATTGCTGTTAATGCGCGAGTGATGAAAAATAAAACAGTAATATAGATAACCTTTATTACAAATTTGGAAATATGTAGATTGTTGATCAATAGGTATCATATAAATATGTTTAAAATATATTTTAGAGTTTATTCCGTATCAAATGACAGTGGAAAAAAATATGACATTTTTGACAAACTATTGCACTGAAATATTGATTGCGCATTACATATTATGATTATTATATGGTTGGTTTAAAAATTCCAATAGAAATAAATGTGCAAAAGCATTATATAGTCTGGGAATATTTAACTTAAATTGTAATGTGTAACACACGTTGATTTAAAAAGTTGAAATTTGATATGCCTTCTAACTGATAACGTCCGCAGCAAATACAAAAAGTACTAATCTATTTTTGATAAAGTTTTTTTAATTTATTCAGCGTACTGCTTTCAATTTTCTATGATCAATATAGTCAACTTGTTGTATTTTGCTTGTTTTTACATACTTTATGATGCTCTGTTTTGGGGGAAACTATAGCTATCTAGCTTTTTCATTTTAATTTTTCCTTGCTTTATTAATTTCTTTTCTCTCTCTTTTTTCCTTTTTATTTTATTTCGTTTCCAAATTTTAATTCTAATTTTTTTTATGCTTCATACGGTTTTCTTCATTTTCTTCTTTTTGGCCTTTTTTTCACTTTTTTCATTCTTTTGATTTTGCACATTTCGAAATTTTATTTCAAAATTCTGTTCTCTAAATTTTCCTCTTAATATTCTGTTTTTAATTCGCTTTTGTATATTCAAATTTAAATTTTTATTTTTTCAACAATTTTGTCATTCACAATAACCTTTTTCCCAACTGTGCTGCCGATTCGGATGTACCAGTAATGATCATTCTATCCTAATATGTAAAATTGTTTGTTTAACTCATATATATTCTTCAATTGTTATTTTTCAAAGATCTATATAAATACAGGTCGGTTGAGGATGAGGACAAAGCTGCATAATATGCATGGGTACCTCCATATACTGAAGATATCCTTTACCGATCATGCATGTAATTTCTCTACTATATTTAATAGGTGAGTTGAATGGTCTAGGTTTTTAAAGCTTTGCTGTGGGAATGCGACATAACTTACTTGGTACTGCTGAGGTTTGGTCCCAGAACCAAAGAGTGGTTGGCCAGCATCACAGCGGCAAAATCATCAATTTTGCAGTACTGAGCATGGGGTTAGAGAGAAGAATATAAATCTCCTATATGAATGAAATGCTTGAGAATACCATAAAACTTTGAGAATCATATCTAGCTGTTGCAAGTGATAGAAAAAAGCCCTTTGTTTCCATTTGACACAGTAGAGAGGCTCAGTAATGAGTATATGTTATTTTTTTTATTATTTTTAGCACTTTACAACAAAGTTGAAAGTGTTTATGACTTTGTTCATTCATTCTGTCTGTCTGTCTGTTTGTCTGTCCATTAGCACGATAACTGCCGTAAAAATGACTTAATCAGAATGAAATTTTAATATGTTGTTCAAACGGTCTGTAGGACCTATGCGAATATAAATGAATAATATCAACCAATTAGTTTTGGATTGAACCCGGGTTGAAAAGATGAAAGGCATTGAACCCTATGGGATCTAATTTTTCAAGCATTTTTTAAGCAAATTTAAAATTCACAAATTGCTTCGAAAATTTTAGGTAATATTCAAATTATTCCATAAAATATATAAAAAAAATTGCAGCAAAATACATTCAGTAATTTTAAATAAAAATTAAAATAATAATTACACCTCTTATATGAAGCTATCACGTGACCATGATATGAAAAGATCACGTGACCCACTTCAAAATAAAATATGGCATCCATCTTGTCTCAAAATCGTGATTTTTAAAGTTCTTTTTAATTCATATTGAGTGTTGTATTCGTCCTAAAGCCGCTTTATTTTTGCTTAAATTCTGTGCATTTACGTACTGAAACAACGCAATGACAATATATTTGAGTTTAAATGATCATTCAAATTTGATTATTTCTACAACGAAGCCTATTTTTCACTTATGTAAAATGCAAACAGTAAAATATGTAAGAGGAGTTGTACAAGAATTGCTGTATTTTTTTAACTCAAAAGTATTTAGCTCATGGAGTCTGCATAGCTGATATGAATGAAATATTCATTTATTTTGCAGAGAGAAGGACGATATTTTTCGATGAAGTTTTAAGCATAGAGTTTAATTACTTGTAGCCCCATGGTCTTAAGTTTTTAAATAAAATAAATTATTGTAGTACTGTGATGAATGAAATGAATGGGAAAATGTTATGAATGAAATGCTGCTTTTATAGAGAGAGCCAGGCGTGTTATTTTTTCTATGACGTCATTTGAATGAATGTCAGTTGTTTTCGATGAAGTTTTCAAATATAATAAATTATTGTAGTATTATGATGATTTTAAAATATTACTGAGGAATGTATCGTAATTTAGAGATGTTTAAACCATGCAATTTATATTTCAATGCCGTCATTTGAATGAAGTTCATTTTTTTCGATGCAGATTTAGGTTTTCAAATATAATAAATTAATGATGTATTGTGATAACTTTTAAAATATTACTTAGGAATGGATTGCATTTTAGAGATGTTTAAATAAAATTGCATTGAAGTTGGAAAGTGTTTCATAATCAATGCTTTAAGCATGATTGATCTTTTTTGTTAAATCATGATTTCATAATTATCAGTATAAGTACTCAGTATATTTTCACAGTTGTAGACAGAATGCACACACACAGAATATAGGGTGATAAGAATAAATTGACTAGTAAAATAATTTTGAATACGCAGGAAGATTCCTTATTGTTTTTGTTCTGATTTGCATTGCCCTGCTAATTTATTTCTACGAAAGTGACAGTTTAAATAAATAATTTAAGCGTTTCACCAAATAAATATATGCAATGCAGGGGCGTTTATTTTATCGCAGCGCCACCTGAATAATTGGCACAAATGATATTGGCATTTTCTCAGTATATAATTTGAACTTCTTACCTTTACCTCCATGGTGCTGGAGTTTGGTCCGTGGGCTAAAGTGTGGTAGGAGAGCATCATACCGTTGAGCTAGTATGCAGATCATGACATTTAATACTGCTTTACGAGCGTTCGCTACAGTACTTCAGTGCTCAGTGAGTTGACGATTACTAAAAGAAATTATTGTTGGGTTCCAGATGAAGCGTGTGAGTTATAAGGTGAAGGGAAAGGGCAGTGACAAGACCGTAGGGAGGTTACCAATCACGTGGCCGATGAAAAATGTTCGATAGATTTCGAATCTTTCATATAACTGCCTTCTACATTCAATTCATGGAGAGTACAGAAGTTACACTTTTACAATGTATACATATTTATCAGAAAGATGAATAACTGGAAACAGTAGAGGGGGAAATGCTTCATACGCGTCCACGGCCACCTATGTTGCGAGGATGTTAAATAGCTAACTTAACTTTCCCAGAATTTGATCTCGGGGCAAAGGCGAGGTAGGCCAGTATGAAAACGTTGAGTTAAATACGTCTCCAGCTTAATGCTTTTAATACTGCTTTATGAGCCTTCGCTACAAACAGACAGAGCAGCATGGATCGTCGGCTGTCCAATGTTAGATTGGTAGTTCAAGTCCTTGCTACACCTGATCTTTACAACGGCTTGTCAAAATTCGATAGAGTTGATTTAGTCGCATTTTTTATTTATCGAAAATATATTTATAAAGATTCATTGTTTCCATTATCAACTTGGATATAAAACTGACTTTTGCGACTGATATATTTTCAAAAATATGTAAATCTCATGATGAATAATTCAAACTCAAAAATTCCGATTTATCATTTAATGTTTTATAAAGCTTGTACTGAATCATAATGCATTTGTGAGCATGCTACAGAGTAGAAAATACTGATAGGCTGAATAACAGATTCAGCAAATTCAGCACTTGATAGTCAACTAATTTTGTATAAAAATAGAAAAGAAATGCTACTTTTTTAACAAAATAAAGTAACGTACTATTCCTATCCTGAAAATGCATAATACCGAATACATATTCTAATAATATTTAAGTATTTCTCGACATTCGACGAAGGTTTGTTCCGATACTTTGGTTGTTAGTCAATTTAATCATAAGTCGAGCATCATTTAACATATTATAAGCAAGAGAATAAGTAAACTAGTAAGTAACACTTTTACTCCTTATAGATTCGTGCAAAACATCATCGTTCACATATTTCAAACGGAAAATTTTGTATTCTTCTGAAATTTTTGATATTTTGAAATTTTTTTTAACACTTTACAACGTAGTTGAAAAGTGTTTATGAGTTTGTTCATTCTCTCTGTCTGTCTGTTCGTTCGCACGATAAATGCCGTAAAAATCCCTTTATCAAAATGAAATGTTAGTATGCTGTGTAACATATGGGGATACAAATATAAAGCATCGCCAAATTAGTTTTGGATTGAAACCGGATTGCAAAATGAAATATATTGAATCCTATGGAACCTAATTTTTCAAACAATTTTTAATTGAATTTAAAATTCACAAATTGCTTCGAAAATTTTAGGAAATATTCAAATTATCCCATAAAATATATAAAAAAAAATCAGCAAAATATGTTCGGTTATTTTTTTAAATAAAAATTAAAATAATAATTGCACCCATATTATATGAAGAGATCATGTGACCCACTTCAAAATAAAATATGGCGCATCCATCTTGTGTCAAAATCGCGATTTTTAAAGTCCTTTTCAATTTATATATAGTATTGAATTCGTCCTAAAATCGCTTTATCTTTGATTTTTATCTATGCATCGAAACACTGCGCCAACGCAATTACAATATTTTGGAGTTTAAAAGATCATCAAACTTTGATTGTTTCTACGACGAAGCCTAATTTTCAGTTAATGGGAATGTAAACTCATCAAGCTTTAAGATGAGCTGTATAAGAATTGTTGAATTTCTTTAACACAAAATTATTTAGCTCTGGAGTCTGCTATATAGCTGATATGAATGAAACATTCATTGCTTTTACATAGAGACGCAAACGATTTTATAGTATTACGTTTTTTGATGAAGTTTTAATCATGGAATTAGAAAATACTTTTACATCCATGGTTTTAAGTTTTTAAGTAAAGTAAATAATTGTAGTATTCTGAAAATTTTAAATATATCGACGCTGAATAAAGGGAATGGAAAACGTTTATGAATGAAATATTCACTGTTTTTATATAGATAGCCAGACGATTTATATTTCAATGACGTCGATTGAATAAATTTCATTTGTTTTTGATGAAGTTTTCAAATATAATAAATTATTGTAGTATTTCGATAATTTTAAAAATATCTCCGCTGAATGAATCGCATTTTAGAGATGTTTAAATAAAATTGCATTGCAGTTGGAAAGTGTTTCATAATCAATGCAGGATTGATCTTTCTTGTTTAAATTATTAGTGAACTCTGTTCCCTGTGCGCTACTATGTCAATTCCCTTAACTGGCTTCGCGAGTCGACATAAAAAATTACATCATAAAATAATATAAAATTTGGTAAACTTATAGAGAAAGGTTTGGGGAATATGCTGAAATAAATACGCTGAAATGAATTCGATACATATTATAGTTTAAGAAATATTAAGACAAAATACTTGATCTGCGAGTTCGCGTGCTGGATAGAATAATAACGGCAAGAGCAAGAATTTTTTTAAGCAGGCAGCGAAATATTTGAAATTTTGCAGAACGGTGCCCCTTTTACTTTCCCTGCAACACACGGTAATGTATAGGAAAAGCATTGGAATCATACCGAAAATCGCAACTCGAGTTTTCGACGGATCTACACGTTTTGGAACTTCTAGAACACGAAAAAACTATTTTTGCGTCTGTGTGTGTTTCTGTGTGCCTGTGTCTGTGTGCCTGTCTGTGCATCTGACTGTCTGTCTGTGCAGATTTTGTATTCACTCTAACTAAAAAACTAATTAAGCGAATTTCATAAAATTTGGTAGGTAAATCACTTGTGGGCGAATCTGGCTACGATTAGTTTTGGGTACGATTCGGGATTAAAGAATCCGTCTTTTTTAGCGAAATGTCCCGCAAAAGCTTGCATCCTCCCTAGCTTTAAAACTAATGGACCGAATTCCACAAAATTCGGTATATAAGTCTATTGTGGGTCACCCTGGTGCTGATTAGATTTTGGTACGATTCGGGAAGTATAACCTGCCTTTGTTAGCAAAATGGCCCGAAAAAATCGTCAAAATCTAAAATAAAAAACTACGTAATCTCAAATATATCCATTAAATGCTTGTTTTATGCTTAATTTTTAACGATGAAAAGTATAAGACTAACTCCATTGCACTAGGACCAGCCGTTGTCGAGATATATTAGATTTTTCGTATTTTCTCCACGCCACCTTTGAAAATAAGTCCAGTTACAAAATGAGAACGAAAATTGAATTAAAAGTGAATTAAATTTAATTAAAATAAAGATAAAGCAGATTTAAGTCTGCAGGGAAAGTCATGTGCTGCCCATATAAGATTTTTTAATTTCGATGTAGATTGCCAATTGTTTTACGTTTCAGGTACTTCTGAAGTGAAAAATATATACTTTTTGTATCTTCACGTCTATCGATTTTCTCTGGCTTATAACGCAAAAATCATAGAATACAAAAATAGGAAATTTAGTACATTTACAGAGAAATAATAGGGTAACACGGTGAAATAAACCGTTTAGCGATTTAAACTTTAGTTTATCTTAAAATAGCTTGCAAAGTGACCTCTGTGAGCGCAGCTAGTTACTGGGGTTGTCAAATCGTAACGAACAGGATCTAGAGCCCCTAGTTAATTAAAATATGGAATTATTTGGATAAATCAAATAAAACAATGATTTACATTTAATGAAACTTTTCAAATTTATCAAAATACATTTTTTCACTATAGTCGTATATGGGAAGTTCGTAATTTGACGGAATCTTAACAAATATTTTTTTGCAATATAATCCGAAAATATACAGTAATTTATTCGAAGTATTCAGTAATATGTAAATAATAAAAAAAAATCTGATGTGGGCAGCACATGACTTTCTGTGTAGACTCAAATTCTTATTTTCTTTATTTCTTTAATAATTCGTTAGACTGAGTTTAATTGCACCAAATAACACTAAATTTAGATTTTTAATTCAATTTTTGTTTTTATTTGGTAATTGGACATTTTTCCAAGATCGGCGTAACAAAAATGCAAGAAATCTCAAATATCTTGAGAACGGTTAGTCCTAAAACATAAGAGAGTGTGTTATATTTTTCTTCGTCAAAAATTGCGTACAAAACAAGAATTTATGTGATACATTTGAACATACGTAGTCTATATTTTTTTTTAGATTTTGGCGATTTTTGCGGGTCATTCTGTAAAAAAAGGGCAGGTTGTTTGTTCTCTTCTGAATTGTACCAAAATCTAATCAGCACCAGAGTATCCCGCAAATAACATATCTACCAAATTTTGTGAAATTTGGTCAATTAGTATTTTAGTTAGGGTGGATACATGAAATTTTTGCGGACCATTTCGTAAAAAAAGGCGAATTCTTCTTTTCCGAATCGTAACAAAATCTAATCAACACTAGAGTATTCCACAACTAACTTATCTACCAAATTTTGTGAAATTTGGCCAATTAGTATTTTAGCTAGGGTGGATAAATCAAATTCTTGCGGGCCATTTCATAAAAAAAGGCAGGTTGTACTTTTCCGAATCATACCAAAATCTAATGAACACCAGAGTATCCAATAAGTAACTTATCTACCAAATTTTGTGAAGTTTGGTCAATTGGTATTTTAGCTAGATTGGACACATGAAATTTTTACTGGCCATTTCGGAAAAAAAGGCGGGTTCTCTTTTTACTAATCCTACCAAAAAGTAATCAGCACCAGGGTCTCACCTAAGTGACTTATCTAGCAAATTTTATGAAATTCGGTCCAGTAGATTTTTAGATTGAGTGGATACATACATTGCACAGACAGACAGACACACACACATACAGACAAACGCACAGCCAGACACACACACACAGACAGACACACAGACGTCAAGCTAAGAATATTTTTTTCGTATCCTAGAGGTCTCGAAACGCTTAGATCCTTCCAAAACTCGAGTTGCGATTTTCGACATGATTCCAATACTTTCCCTATACATTACCATGTATTGCAGGGAAAGTAACTAACAATGTGCACTAATACACTATATAAAACTAGGAAGAAACTAACATGAATAATGAACTATATGAAACTAATAAACTATATGAAAATCTAATTTTATCCAATTTAATAACTTTTTACTTTAATTTTTGATACATTAGCAATAGAGAAAAAAAATGTTACAACATCGGTTAAATATAAAATTACATTTACGCATTAAAAGTTCATATTTTAGTCTGCACCGAACTAGCTCCATAATGAAAAAGTCACTCATCCGCATTATAGCTTTTTCATTAACTCTGCCTCACACATCTATAGATTGCTCATCATAAAAGTTTGAAAAATCCTTTTTGATATACGAGCTGAGCGAGAAAGTTACGGCTGAAAGACTACCAATCGATATATTGATGAGTAATTTAATTTATTCACGACAAGCGTTTCAATTAATCTTGAGATAAACGACTGCTAATTTGAATGCGCACATATATAGAGCTGAACTACTGACATCAGGTAGACTTTAATGGATGACGCGTAACAACGGGTAGAATTGCTTTAGAAAAGTTTAAATGGTTAAAAGGGGCGTGATTGTTTTGGGAGAGGTCTGAACTATCACTGACGTTCCAGAATAAGGTGATTATGCTATTCAAGACAGGTCTTTTCGCGATAATGAGATACGCCTTTATTTTTCCTAGGATGAAAGGTCTCAACAAACGTGAACAATGTTGTTGAATCAAAATTTAAATCTACATTTGATGGATCGACATGTTTGACGAATCTGCGCTGTTTTTGAGTATTCATTAATTCATTTTTAACATTTCCAATATAGTTGAGAAGTGTTTATGGCTTTGTTCATTCATTCATTCTGTCTGTCTGTCCGTTTGCACGATAACTACCATAAAAATGACTTTATCAAAGTGAAATTAAAGTATGTTGTTGAGACTGTCTGCGGGACATGTGGGAATGTAAATAAATAATATCACTCAATTAGTTTTGAATGGAACCCGGATTGAAAACGTTAAATACATTGAATTCTATGGGACCTAATTTTTCAAAAAAATTTTAAGCAAATTTAAAATTGACAAATTGTTTCGAAATTTTTTGGAAATATTCCCACAAAATGTATAAAAGAATTTATGCAGAATATGTTCGGTAGCTTTTTAAATACACATTAAAATAATAATTACACCCATATTATATGAAGACATCACGTGACCCACTTGAAAATAAAAATATGGCATCCATCTTTTTTTCCTCGTGTAAAATTGTGAATTTTATTCTTTAAATTTAAATTTATATTTAGTGTTGCATTTGTCCTAAAACCGCTTTATTTTAGTGTATTTTCCGTGCATACACATTCTGTATCAACGCAATTACAATATTTCTGAGTTTAAATGAACATCAATCTTTGATTAAGCCTAATTTTAATTGATGCCTAATTTTAATGATTTTGATTGAAGCCTAATTTTAATGGATGCAGAATGTAAACAAGTGATTGTAAGATGAGTTGTATAAGAATTACTGATTTTTTTCAGGCAAAATTATTTAGCTTCGGAGTCTGGAATAAAAGCGATATGAATGAAATATTCACATAGAGAGCCAGACGATTTGTATTTCGAAGACGTCATTTGAATAAAGTCCATATTTTTCGATGACATTTTAAGTTTTCAAATATAATAAATTATTGTAGTACTGTGATAATTAAAAATATGTCATCGGTGAATGTTTCGCATTTTAGAGATGTTTAAATAAAATTGCATTTTAGTTGGACACTGTTTCATAATCCCGGCCACACATTAAGCTACCATTAGCCTTAGAGTTGGTCTTGTGATCTGGGCCTTCAACACTGTTTCATAATCAATGCTTTATACATGACTATGAAACAGTGTTTTTCTGGTCCTCTTTCTTTCTGGTTCTGTTTTGTCCAAGGCTATCACAGTGTAACGGCGTGTACTCTCTAAAATCGTGGGTGTGCAAGCAGGATACCAGAATGAGTCCAAGTTTCTGAATGACTAAACACGTGTAGTCACAACCACGACGTAAACTGGAACAATATACAGACAAACAGCACTTAAATGCTCCACTCTTTTTGCAAAATAACCTATGTTATTCACAAAACATTGACAAAAGTAATTTTACAGAACTTCAGATTCTATTATCAAATCATAGATAAAAATCACAGTTCAATGTAGTTCGTGTCACGTTAACTGCTGCTCCGACTGGGTGATGATTCTTTTTATAGACTCGCCATAACAACTTCAGGAATTATCTTATATCACGTAAAATAATGGTTATTTCGTGTTGCTTCCAGAACCTTCGTGAAGTGGCTAAATATCGCTAAATTAGCAATAAATCGCCAAACCTAGCAACCCTTCTTCGAAGTTCCGTAAGTGGTAACTCTAGAATGACTTCATTTCACGCCATGGCTTTACAGGTGTTTTCTCCGTTTGGTCTTTGCGAGAGGAAAAAGAAAAGACGCCAATGAGGGAATATAACACGTTCGCAATAATAGTTACTTATTATTTGCATATTTCTCTCAGTCTGGAATAATACACAGGACATATAAAGATTGTTTACAACTAAACATTGCAGTAATGGGAATATGTATCGAAATACAGTTCTAAATTGTGGCTTATATAGTAAAATAACTCACAAAGTATTACTTTCCTTATATACATAATGTATAAGGAAAGTATTGTGACGGGGTCGAAAATTCGAATTCGAGTTTTCGACGGGAGAACACGTTTCAAGCATCCCTGATCACGAATCAAACATTTTTGAAGTGATGTCTGTGTGTGTGTCTGTGTGTGTGTGTGTGAAAGTATGTGTGTGTGTGTGTGTGTGTGTGTGTCAGTGAGCCTGTGGAGACGATAAATGACGAACGAATGGACCGATTCGAACCAAATTTGGTACAAAAATCACAATCCGTAAACACTGGAAGTCTATTGTTTTTATACGCAATCGAATGTCCAGAACACCCCCAAATTTTCGAATGAAATTTTGAAAAAATCGTTAAAAAATCAAAACCACTAATAAAATTACGCAAATAGACATTTCGTACGTAATTTTTCACTAGAAAACGATTGACATAAATTTTAGAACGCTAACGTAAACCGTTCTCGAGATATTGCACATTTTTCCAAAAAATTATCAAAAAATCATATAAAATAAAAAAAAATATTTCCTATTGAGAAACATGTTCACTTTTCATATGTAATACCATGCGATAAATTGGGTGACATCATTCTCGTGAATCTAGCTCGTTCCATTCATGAAAAAAGATACTTTGAGTAATACGTTTATATTTGAACTCCAATAGTCATTTATCTGCTGTAAGAATAACTTATTTCTTCGTCCATAACGCTTGGCGAGATTTTGGCGTTGAATTTGGCGGAATGTTGCCAACTTGGCAACTTTTTGAAATGTTGCCAAATTAACGAAAATCTCTCCAAATGGATAAAAATGGCGCTAAATCAATTAAAATGACGACCAATTGTCAAAAATTCAATATCTTGTAAAGAATATTAGTATCTACTATAAGAAAAACCTATTTTTTTACTGTAAAAGTAGTAAATTCTTTACATTATATAAGAAAAGTCATGTGTTGCCCACATCAGATTTTTTTTGCCTTGAATTCATTTCGACAAGTGCACTTTTAGTGATATGTACGACCGCATCTAATCGGTATTCCAACGTAGCATGTTACTGTCCACAACGGGAGTGGAATTGGTTATTCTTAACTTCAGATTGATAGGTGTTTGGTATACATGATAAATTGACATATCCTCACAAAAATAAAGTCCAGGAGTGTAATGACGTGGGACCAAGGAAGCCGAACACTTTGGCCATTCTTGCCAATTCGACGCATAAAGTTCATGTGATACCACCGCATGGCTGACTGTAGGTGTCCTGTTGTATCGCTTCCTGGAGTTTCTTTTTAAACCTGCGTATGAATCGGACGGTCTGATTAACGTAATGTAATGGAATTCCTTTGCATTATTTTCTCTTTCGACACAGACCATCCGATCTACCGGAAGATGTAAGGTATCTGGTTGGGCGCCGGGAAGTACCACTCAATTTAGACTGGGACTCAGTGGGGAAGGCATCTACAGGGACCGAATCCGCCTCTCCCTACCACCAACCTCTCGGAAGGACATACGAACACACATGTTTAACCATTTGCTTAAGGGTGGGACGTCAATTCCAAACGAAGAACCTCTCAAAAAGACAGGTATTTGACATACCCTATCCTAAACAGTTCGATTCCCTTTTACAGGACGCCAATGTCTGCAAAGGGGGGAGGTCGAACTGTTTCGGATAGGGTATGTCAAATACCTGTCTTTTTGAGAGGTTCTTCGTTTGAGATTGACGCTGTGACACCCGTAAGCAAAAGGTTAACGTGATCGTACTCCGCGTGAAAACGGCGGCAGTTTGGGTAGAGGCGGGGAACAAACTCGGGTGGTCTAAGTGCAATTCCGCGCGCTAACCACTGAGCTGTCACGCCTCTCCTTTGCATTTAGATGTCCAAATTGCTTTCAATGAACTATGCTACACTTTGTGCTTCTTCCTGTGCAAACGCCATTTTCATCTGCTGCCCGTGCTGCCACTTAAAAAATACCGTCAAGATAGTTTTTTAATACCCGATTTAATGACTTAGTAAATTGGAATATAATATAAATCCAAATTTCTATCTGTACGTCGCTACGTATTCCTGCTATTGCATTGTAAAGTTGTAAACGACCTTTATGTACACCCTGTACATCTCGAAAAAATGTAGACTGTTAATGAAATTGTCTATACTTGTTTCAGTATCTAATAATCGCAATTAACTGATATATTTTCATTGCGATCAAACAGGAGAAAGTTACAATTTCTTAATTTGCTTTTGAAAATTGGCTAAGAGCCATAAATGAAATATAACTAAAATGTTAAATAAATAGCCATGTCAATTGTAATTTTTATTTAAAAGTAAAGGACATTAATGGAATTCAGTTTTAACTATTACTCATTGAGCGAAAGCGTTAAAATTCACAATTAATAAATAATATTATTTCTATATATCAGCAAATAACAATGTTAGAAAAGACACTTATATTCAGTATCGTTTTCGGTTATAGTATTTCTGTATATTATTGTGAAATAAAAAATTATTTTAGCTTATTTCAGATGTATTTTAGATTATTCTTAAATTAAGATTCCCATAGCATGAGTATGATATATCAGTATTTCCACTATCTATACTATGAAATATAATATAGAAAAAGTATTGTTTCCATGAAAATTTTCGAATTCAAGAATTTGATGCCAATATATATTTTAAGACCGCCTGAACCCGTTTTGACTTAGTTTTTAAATTATGTCCGTCTATTTGTCTGTCAGTCTGTTTGTATATCTGTAGTCGATTTTTTGTATACGCGATAGCGGCCACAAATATAAACTGATTTACACGAAATTTTATATCATTTGTTATCAAAAAATCAAGAACTAGAGCAAATTTAGCAGACAAGTCACCTATGGATTACCTTAGTGAAAAATTAGATTTTAGTACATTTCGGAAAAAAATAACCTGCATTTTTTGCGAAATGCCCCGCAAAAATGGTCAAAATATAAAATAAAAGACTACGTATGCTTAAATATATCGATTGAATGCTTGTTTTACACGTAATTTTTGACGATGAAAGGGAGAAGGCCATCTCCATTACAGTAGGAATAGTCGTTCTCGAGATATTTTAGTTTTTTTCACAATTTTGTTACCTCACCTTTGAAAATAAGTCCAGATTTACACGAAATTTTATATCCTTTGTTATCAAAAATCTAGAAATAGACCAAATTTTACAAAATTTGGCAGACAAGTCACCTGTGGATTACCTTAGTGTTAATTAGATTTTAGTATGATTCGGAAAAAACTAACCTGCATTTTTTGCGAAATGCCCCGCAAAAATGGTCAAAATATAAAGTAAAAGACTACGTATGCTTAAATATATCGATTGAATGCTTGTTTTACACGTAATTTTTAACGATGAAAGGGATAAGACCATCCCCATTACAGTAAAAATAGTCGTTCTCGAGATGTTTTAGTTTTTTTCGCAATGTCGTTACCTCACCTTTGAAAATCAGTCCAGATTTACACGAAATTTTATATCCTTTGCTATCAAAAAATCTAGAACTAGAGCAAATTTAGCAGACAAGCCACCTGTGGAATACCTTAGTGTTAATTAGATTTTAGTACGTTTCGGAAGAAAATAACCTGCATTTTTTGCGAAATGCCCCGCAAAAATGGTCAAAATATAAAATAAAAGATTACGCATGCTTAAATATATCGATTGAATGCTTGTTTTACACGTAATTTTTGACGATGAAAGGGATAAGACCATCCCCATTACAGTAGGAATAGTCGTTCTCGAGATGTTTTAGTTTTTTTCGCAATTTCGTTATCTCACCTTTGAAAATAAGTCCAGATTTACACGAAATTTTATATCCTTTGCTATCAAAAAATCTAGAACTAGAGCAAATTTAGCAGACAAGTCACCTGTGGAATACCTTAGTGTTAATTAGATTTTAGTACGTTTCGGAAGAAAATAACCTGCATTTTTTGCGAAATGCCCCGCAGAAATGGTCAAAATATAAAATAAAAGATTACGCATGCTTAAATATATCGATTGAATGCTTGTTTTACACGTAATTTTTGACGATGAAAGGGATAAGACCATCCCCATTACAGTAGGAATAGTCGTTCTCGAGATGTTTTAGTTTTTTTCGCAATTTCGTTATCTCACCTTTGAAAATAAGTCCAGATTTACACGAAATTTTATATCCTTTGTTACCAAAAATCTAGAAATAGACCACATTTTACAAAATTTGGCAGACAAGTCACCTGTGGATTACCTTAGTGCTAATTAGGTTTTAGTACGATTCGGAAAAAACTAACCTGCATTTTTTGCGAAATGCCCCGCAAAAATGGTCAAAATATAAAGTAAAAGACTACGTATGCTTAAATATATCGATTGAATGCTTGTTTTACACGTAATTTTTAACGATGAAAGGCATAAGACCATCCCCATTACAGTAAGAATAGTCGTTCTCGAGATGTTTTAGTTTTTTTCGCAATTTCGTTACCTCACCTTTGAAAATAAGTGTAGATTTACACGAAATTTTATATCCTTTGTTATCAAAAAATCTAGAGCTAGAGCAAATTTAGCAAACAAGTCACCTGTGGAATACCTTAGTGTTAATTAGATTTTAGTACGTTTCGGAAAAAAATAACCTGCATTTTTTGCGAAATGCCCCGCAAAATTGGTCAAAATATAAAATAAAAGATTACGTATGCTTAAATATATCGATTGAATGCTTGTTTTACACGTAATTTTTGACGATGAAAGGGATAAGACCATCCCCATTACAGTAGGAATAGTCGTTCTCGAGATGTTTTAGTTTTTTTCGCAATTTCGTTATCTCATCTTTGAAAATAAGTCCAGATTTACACGAAATTTTATATCCTTTGCTATCAAAAAATCTAGAACTAGAGCAAATTTAGCAGACAAGTCACCTGTGGAATACCTTAGTGTTAATTAGATTTTAGTACGTTTCGGAAGAAAATAACCTGCATTTTTTGCGAAATGCCCCGCAAAAATGGTCAAAATATAAAATAAAAGATTACGCATGCTTAAATATATCGATTGAATGCTTGTTTTACACGTAATTTTTGACGATGAAAGGGATAAGACCATCCCCATTACAGTAGGAATAGTCGTTCTCGAGATGTTTTAGTTTTTTTCGCAATTTCGTTATCTCACCTTTGAAAATAAGTCCAGATTTACACGAAATTTTATATCCTTTGCTATAAAAAAATCTAGAACTAGAGCAAATTTAGCAGACAAGTCACCTGTGGAATACCTTAGTGTTAATTAGATTTTAGTACGTTTCGGAAGAAAATAACCTGCATTTTTTGCGAAATGCCCCGCAAAAATGGTCAAAATATAAAATAAAAGATTACGCATGCTTAAATATATCGATTGAATGCTTGTTTTACACGTAATTTTTGACGATGAAAGGGATAAGACCATCCCCATTACAGTAGGAATAGTCGTTCTCGAGATGTTTTAGTTTTTTTCGCAATTTCGTTATATCACCTTTGAAAATAAGTCCAGATTTACACGAAATTTTATATCCTTTGCTATAAAAAAATCTAGAACTAGAGCAAATTTAGCAGACAAGTCACCTGTGGAATACCTTATTGTTAATTAGATTTTAGTACGTTTCGGAAGAAAATAACCTGCATTTTTTGCGAAATGCCCCGCAAAAATGGTCAAAATATAAAATAAAAGATTACGCATGCTTAAATATATCGATTGAATGCTTGTTTTACACGTAATTTTTGACGATGAAAGGGATAAGACCATCCCCATTACAGTAGGAATAGTCGTTCTCGAGATGTTTTAGTTTTTTTCGCAATTTCGTTATCTCACCTTTGAAAATAAGTCCAGATTTACACGAAATTTTATATCCTTTGCTATCAAAAAATTTAGAACTAGAGCAAATTTAGCAGACAAGTCACCTGTGGAATACCTTAGTGTTAATTAGATTTTAGTACGTTTCGGAAGAAAATAACCTGCATTTTTTGCGAAATGCCCCGCAAAAATGGTCAAAATATAAAATAAAAGATTACGCATGCTTAAATATATCGATTGAATGCTTGTTTTACACGTAATTTTTGACGATGAAAGGGATAAGACCATCCCCATTACAGTAGGAATAGTCGTTCTCGAGATGTTTTAGTTTTTTTCGCAATTTCGTTATCTCACCTTTGAAAATAAGTCCAGATTTACACGAAATTTTATATCCTTTGCTATCAAAAAATCTAGAACTAGAGCAAATTTAGCAGACAAGTCACCTGTGGAATACCTTAATGTTAATTAGATTTTAGTACGTTTCGGAAGAAAATAACCTGCATTTTTTGCGAAATGCCCCGCAAAAATGGTCAAAATATAAAATAAAAGATTACGCATGCTTAAATATATCGATTGAATGCTTGTTTTACACGTAATTTTTGACGATGAAAGGGATAAGACCATCCCCATTACAGTAGGAATAGTCGTTCTCGAGATGTTTTAGTTTTTTTCGCAATTTCGTTATCTCACCTTTGAAAATAAGTCCAGATTTACACGAAATTTTATATCCTTTGCTATCAAAAAATCTAGAACTAGAGCAAATTTAGCAGACAAGTCACCTGTGGAATACCTTAGTGTTAATTAGATTTTAGTACGTTTCGGAAGAAAATAACCTGCATTTTTTGCGAAATGCCCCGCAAAAATGGTCAAAATATAAAATAAAAGATTACGCATGCTTAAATATATCGATTGAATGCTTGTTTTACACGTAATTTTTGACGATGAAATTGATAAGACCATCCCCATTACAGTAGGAATAGTCGTTCTCGAGATGTTTTAGTTTTTTTCGCAATTTCGTTATCTCACCTTTGAAAATAAGTCCAGATTTACACGAAATTTTATATCCTTTGCTATCAAAAAATCTAGAACTAGAGCAAATTTAGCAGACAAGTCACCTGTGGAATACCTTAGTGTTAATTAGATTTTAGTACGTTTCGGAAGAAAATAACCTGCATTTTTTGCGAAATGCCCCGCAAAAATGGTCAAAATATAAAATAAAAGATTACGCATGCTTAAATATATCGATTGAATGCTTGTTTTACACGTAATTTTTGACGATGAAAGGGATAAGACCATCCCCATTACAGTAGGAATAGTCGTTCTCGAGATGTTTTAGTTTTTTTCGCAATTTCGTTATCTCACCTTTGAAAATAAGTCCAGATTTACACGAAATTTTATATCCTTTGCTATCAAAAAATCTAGAACTAGAGCAAATTTAGCAGACAAGTCACCTGTGGAATATCTTAGTGTTAATTAGATTTTAGTACGTTTCGGAAGAAAATAACCTGCATTTTTTGCAAAATGCTCCGCAAAAATGGTCAAAATATAAAATAAAAGATTACGTATGCTTAGATATATCGATTGAATGCTTGTTTTACACGTAATTTTTGACGATGAAAGGGATAAGACCATCCCCATTACAGTAGGAATAGTCGTTCTCGAGATATTTTAGTTTTTTTCGCAATTGCGTTACACCACCTTTGAAAATAAGTCCGGATTTACACGAAATTTTATATCCTTTGCTATCAAAAAATCTAGAACTAGAGCAAATTTAGCAGACAAGTCACCTGTGGAATACCTTAGTGTTAATTAGATTTTAGTACGTTTCGGAAGAAAATAACCTGCATTTTTTGCGAAATGCCCCGCAAAAATGGTCAAAATATAAAATAAAAGATTACGCATGCTTAAATATATCGATTGAATGCTTGTTTTACACGTAATTTTTGACGATGAAAGGGATAAGACCATCCCCATTACAGTAGGAATAGTCGTTCTCGAGATGTTTTAGTTTTTTTCGCAATTTCGTTATCTCACCTTTGAAAATAAGTCCAGATTTACACGAAATTTTATATCCTTTGCTATCAAAAAATCTAGAACTAGAGCAAATTTAGCAGACAAGTCACCTGTGGAATATCTTAGTGTTAATTAGATTTTAGTACGTTTCGGAAGAAAATAACCTGCATTTTTTGCAAAATGCTCCGCAAAAATGGTCAAAATATAAAATAAAAGATTACGTATGCTTAGATATATCGATTGAATGCTTGTTTTACACGTAATTTTTGACGATGAAAGGGATAAGACCATCCCCATTACAGTAGGAATAGTCGTTCTCGAGATATTTTAGTTTTTTTCGCAATTGCGTTACACCACCTTTGAAAATAAGTCCGGATTTACACGAAATTTTATATCCTTTGTTATAAAAAAATCTAGAACTAGACCAAATTTTACAAAATTTGGCAGACAAGTCACCTGTGGATCTAATTAGCACTAAGGTATTAGTGCTAATTAGATTTTAGTACGATTCGGAAAAAAATAACCTGCATTTCTTGCGAAATGCTCCGCAAAAGTTTTCAAAATCTAAAATAAAAACTACGTATGTTCAAATATATCAATTAAATGCTTGTTTTACACGTAATTTTTGACGATGAAAAGAATAAGACCATCCCCATTACAGTTGGAATAGCCGTTCTCCAGATATTTTAGTTTCTTTTGGCAATTTCTTTACCCCACCTTTGAAAATAAGTCCAGTTACCAAATGAGAACGAAAATTGAATTAAAATTGCAAATTCAGTAAAATTTAAAGTAATTATAGGTGTTACTTTATGCAATTTAATTTAATTTAATGAAATATTGGAGAAATAAAGAGAACGTGAATATCAATTTGCAGGGAATGTCATGTGCTGCCCCATATCAGATTTTTTTTCATAGTTGTAGGCTAGGGTACTGAGTATATGTTGATAAAACGGGATTGAAAGGCGAAATTCTTTTGAATACGTAGGAATATTTTTTTCGATAAAATAGCAACGAACAACTTAAAATCATCGTAGCTTTTAATCATCGCAACCTAAAATCATGTCGGTACTTTTTATTGCGTTTATATCCTAAAACTTTAGTGAGTTTATTTCTGTATCAATAGACCACGCGCGCGCGAATATCATAACTCTTGAAAATAAAGCTAAATTCTGAAATTATTATTACTTTCCTTATATACATAATGTATAAGGAAAGTATTGTGATGAGGTCGAAAATTCGAATTCGAGTTTTCGACGAGAGAGCACGTTTCAAGCTTCCCTGATTACAAATCAAACATCTCTGAGGTGATGTCTGTGGTTGTGTGTGTGTGTGTGTGTGTGTGTGTGTGTGTGTGTGTGAAAGTATGTGTGTGTGGGTGTGAAAGTATGTGCGTGTGTGTGTGTGTGTGTGAAAGTATGTGTGTGTGTGTGAAAGAATGTGTGTGTGTGTGTCAGTGAATCTGTGGATACAATATCTTATGAACGAATGGAGCTATTCGAATGAAATTTGGTACACACATCATAATCCGTAAATACTGGAAGCTTATTGTTTTCAAACGCAATCGAATGTTCAGAACTCTCCTAAATTTTGAAAAAATAATCAAAAAATCAAAACCTTTAATAAAGTTACGCAAATAGGCATTTCTTACGTAATTCTTCCTTAGAAAACGATTGACATAAATTTTAGAACACTAGCATGAACCGTTCTCCCGATATTGCACATTTTTCAAATAAAGTTATCAAACAATCCCATAAATAAAAAACATATATTAACTGTTGAGAAACACTTTTCATATGTAATATCATGTGATAAATTTGGTGACATGATTCTCGTGGATCTAGCTCCTTCCATTCAGGAGAAAATATACTTTGAGTAATATTTTTGTATTTGAACGCGAATAGTCATTTATCTGCTATAAGAGTAACTTGTTTCTCCGTACATAATACTTGATGAGATTTTGGCGACGAACTTGACCGAATGTCGCCTACTTGGCGACTTTTCAATTGTTGCCAAATTAACGAAAATCTCGTCAAATCGATAAAAAATGACGCTTAATCAGTGAAAATGACAGCTAATTGACGAAAATCCAATATATTGGAAAGAATATAAATATCTACCATAAGAATAACCTATTTTTCTACTATAAAAGTAGTAAATTCATTGCATTATATAAGGAAAGTCGTGTGCTGCCCACACCAGATTTTTTTGCATGCCTTGTAATGAGAAATATATCTTTGAAAATTGACATATTTATTTTAAACTGACAGTAGTTTGGATCGGATTCTTTATTATTATAAAATTACGTCTATCCCTCGTGTAGTTTTTTCTACAACAAGAAAAAATTAAATCAGCAAATCGAAATCGATTTTAATTTTGCCATAATAAATTTGAAATAAATGTACATATATATACTTCTGTTTTAGTTTTGAAAGTGTGCAATAAAAGGCCTAACCATCATTAGGATACTTTAGTGTCCAGTAAAAGTTTGCCATTATTAAATACGATGAAGTACATCGTTTTCTCTTCTACGCCCTACCACCCGTCATGTTTTAAACATTGCAATTAGGGCTAAGTTTGTTGCATTTCGGTAAACGATAATTAGGCTCTTTTTCTTGTAACGTACGTACATAGTATCTAAGTGTAACATATACATGGTGATTAAAAAAGGATGGGCCAAACTTTACGAGGTAGTAGAACATACCAAAGCAAGCATTTTTGGTCATAGTTCACTCGGTCGGAAATGAAATGTAAAGGTGCTACAGAGCAATTACTCGTTGGAATGCGGCCGCACAGCAAATATAAAAGCGTTATTCTGGTTGTTATTTTCTGGTTGACGAAGAAAATCACGTTCATAAGAAGAGCCCTTACGCAAATTTTTGCAACACCGGAACTACCTGGACGTCATTTTTACGGGCAGATAGATTGCGGCTTGGTGGTCCCATAGATTGGCCACCATAATTGCCCGATTAGTCGTGCCTTGACTTCTCTTTGTGGGGACATCTCAGGTGTCTCGTCTATGGCACTTTCCTTGAATCTGAAGAGGAACTTGTCCCCAGATTTTCTGGCGCTGCTGCCGAAGTGCGCGACATACCTGGTCTGTTGGAGAGAGATCGCCAATCCCTCCATCGCAGCTGTGAGATGAGAATTCAGGTTGGCGGTCTCTCTTTCGAGCCATTACTGTAATTATTGTTTATTAAATGGCATTTTATAATTTCTAAGTCATTCTTGTGTTTTCGCCTCAACTCATCGATTACAGCATTAAGCACCCACTGGCGCCTTTACGTTTCATTTCCGACCCGGTAAACTATGACGAAAATTGTTTGGTTTGGTGTGTTACCACCTTTAAAGTTTGGCCTATTTTTTAACACTTTACAACACAGTTGAAAAGTGATTATGACTTTGTTCATTAGGTCTGTCTGTCTGTCTGTCCTTTAGCACGATAACTGCCGTAAAAATGACTTAATCAAAATGAAATTTTAGTATGCTGTTCAGACGGTCTGTGGGACCTATGGGAATATAAATGAATAATATCACCCAATTAGTTTTGGATTGAACCCGGGTTGAAAAAATGAAATACATTGAACCCTATGGGACCTAATTATAATGTTAAAGCAATTTGAATATTCATTTTTAACACTTTACAACAAAGTTGAAAAGTGTTTATGACTTTGGTCATTCTGTCTGTCTGTCTGTCCTTTAGCACGATAACTGCCGTAAAAATGACTTTATCAAAATGATATTTTAGTATGTTGTTCAGACTGTCTGTAGGACCTATGGGAATATAAATGAATAATATCACCCAATTAGTTTTGGTTTGAACCCGGGTTGAAAAAATGAAATACATTGAACTCTATGGGACCTAATTTCTCAAACATTTTTTAAGCGGATTTAAAATTCACAAATTGTTTCGAAAATTTTAGGTAATATTCAAATTATCCCATAAAGTATATAAAAAAAATTCAGCAAAATATATTCAGTAGTTTTTTAAACAAAAATTAAAATAATAATTACACCTCTTATATGAAGCAATCACGTGACCATTGTAAGAAGAAATCACGTGACCCACTTCAAAATGAGACATGGCATCCATCTTGTCTCAAAATTGTGATTTTTAAAGTTCTTTTTAATTCATATTGAGTGTTGTATATGTCCTAAAACTGCTTTATTTTTGCTTAAATTCTATGCATCTACATACTGAAACAACGCAATTATAATATATTTCAATTTAAATGATCATCCAATTTTGATTATTTCTACAACGAAGCCTATTTTTCACTTATGTAAAATGTAAACAGCAAAATATGTAGAATAAGTTGTATAAGAATTACTGCATTTCTTTAACGCAAAATTATTTAGCTCATGGAGTCTGCATAGCTGATATGAATGAAATATTCATTGATTTTACAGAGAGAAGGACGGTTTTTTTCGATGAAGTTTTAAGCATGGAGTTTAGAGTTTAATTTCTTGTCTCCTCCATGGTCTTAAGTTTTTAAATAAAGTAAATTATTATAGTATTGTGATGAATGAAATGAATGGGAAAATGTTATGAATGAAATGCTGATTTTATAGAGAGAGCCAGGCATGTTGTTATATTTCGATGGCGTCATTTGAATAAATTTCAGTTGTTTTTGATGAAGTTTTCAAATATAATAAATTATTGTAGTACTATGATAATGTTAAAAACACTACCGAGGAGCCAGGCAATTTATATTTAATTGACGTCATTTGAATGAAGTTCATTTTTTTCGATGAACTTTTAAGATTTCAAATATAATAAATTAATGTAGTATTGTGATAATTTTTAAAATATTACCGAGGAATGTATCGCATTTTAGAGATGTTTAAATGAAATTGCAATGAAGTTGGAAAGCGTTTCATAATCATTGCTTTATGCATGATTGATTTTTCTTGCTTTTATTCACCCTGTATAAAGATGATGGTTAGAATCTGACAGAATGTTTCAGAAATTGTTTAATTAATATTAAAATTATCGGATTTATGCAAAATATTTTAGATTTTAACTATTTATAATGTTAATCAAATTGGATTATATTCTTTTTCGAAGGTTTACAATTTTTCTTACATATCTCTATTGTCAAGCTAGGTTTGCTGTGAGTATACAAGTTTTCGTAATTAAAAGCTAAGTGGCATGCGTTTGTAAGATCTGGGAACTATCACTATTATTTCATTTTATGAAAGTGATTAAGATACGGTCCCTTCTCATCAACCGATGCCTCGGAATTTGTTGATTAAAGTCACTCAAATAATGTTTGATGTTTTTTGATGGAAAGAAGAGTTGAGAGTGATGAGGATAGATGCTATACTAGGTCGGGGATCAAATCAATTTATCTTATAGTGGCATTTCTGATAGAATATGATAGACAGTGAAAGAGTAATTAGCTCGGTTTCAATCAGGAAGGAACCGTAAATTATTTTTAAATTATAATTATATTTACAGTATTTGACACATTTAATAGTGATATACGTGTTATTAATAGATTTGTAAAGGCAACGTTGCTTTGATATTATTAATTATTAAGCTTTTTTATATAATTAAGAAATCATTCGATAACTGGACTTATTTTCAAAGATGGCGTAGAGAAAATACGAAAAAACTAAAATATCTCGAGAACGGCTAGTCCTAGTGTAATGGGGGTTGGTCTTATTCTTTTCTTCGTTAAACATTACGTATTAAACGAGCATTTAAGGGATATATTTGAGCATACGTCGTTCTTTATTTTAAATTTTGGCGATTTTTGCGGGCCATTTTGCAAAAAAAGACAGGTTATATATTTCCGAATCGTACCAAAATCTAATCAGCACCAGGGTGACCAAAACGCTACTTATCTACTAAATTTTGTGAAATTCGGTCCATTAGATTTTTAGCTAGAGTGGATACAAGCCTTTGCGGGCCATTTCGCAAAGAAAGGCGGGTTCTTTTATTCCGAATCTTACAAAAAACTAATCAGCACCAGATTCGCCCACAAGTGACAAACCAACTAAATTTTATGAAATTCGGTCAATTAGTTTTTCAGTTAGAGTGGATACAAAATCTGCACAGACAGACACACAGACAGACAGACACACAGACACACACACAGACGTCACGCTAAAAATCGTTTTTTCGTATTCTAGAGGTCTCGAAACGTGTAGATCCGTCGAAAACTCGAGTTGCGATCTTCGACATGATTCCAATACTTTCCCTATACATTACCATGTATTGCAGGGAAAGTAAAAATCTGATGTGAGCAGCACATGACTTTCCCTGCAGACTTATATTAACGTTCTCTTTATTTTAATTAAATTTATTTCACTTTTAATTCAATTTTCGTTCTCATTCGATAACCGGACTTATTTTCAAAGGTGGCGTAGGGAAAGTACGAAAAACTAAAATATCTCGAGAACGGCTAGTCCTAGTGTAATGGGGTTGGTCTTATTCTTTTCCTCGTTAAAAATTACGTATTAAATAAGCATTTAATGGATATATTTGAGTATACCCAGTTTTTTATTTTTGATTTTGGCAATTTTTGCGGGTCATTTCGCAAAAAAAGGCAGGTTATTTCTTTCTGAATCGTACCAAAATCTAATCAGCAACAGGGTGACCTATACGTGACTCATCTACCGAATTTTGTGAAATTCGGTCCATTAGTTTTTCAGCTACAGTGGATACAAGCTTTTGCGGGCCATTTCACAAAAAAGGCGGGTTCTTTTATTCCGAATCGTACCCAAAACTAATCAGCACCAGCCCCGCTCACAAGTGACTTACCTACAAAATTTTGTGAAATTATGGTCATTAGTTTTTTAGTTAGAGTGGATACAAAATCTGCACAGACAGACACACAGACAGACACACAGACACACAGACAGACAGATACACAGACACACACACATACGTCACGCTAAAAATGGTTTTTTCGTATTCTAGAGGTCTCGAAACGTGTAGATCCGTCGAAAACTCGAGTTGCGATTTTCGCCATGATTCCAATACTTTCCCTATACATTACCATGTATTGCAGGGAAAGTAAAAAATCGGCAGTGTCTCCAGTCTGACAGAGCCGAAAAACTTTTGTATGAATAACATATTTGTGGGTGATTTGTCTCCTTCATACATTTTTAAAATAGCTCAAACTATAAGATATCAAAATACATTACTCTAAATTTACAATACATCAATTCAAATTAAATACATCCATATCAATTAAAATGCATGAATATTAAAATACATCCATTCTATATTTAAAATGCATCAGCCAAAACTGTGTATTTGTATGCAGAACAAACAGAACAAAATATAACAGATTCTAAATCATACATATATAGATACTAGCCGGTAAACATCATTTACACTTTGTAAAATACTAACAAATATACCAGAGTTACTTTCCTATGGTTTAAAATACGTGCGGTAGTAATCTAAATAATATTGTCCATCAATAAAATTCCATCAAAAATTGTAAATTAGACGGAAGATAAAGTACAAAGAGATAAATAAATAAGCAAAGAAATTGGTATCACGTCTACTTTAATATTTAAGCATAAAATTAAAGGCACAAATCATAGATAAAAATTTGATGTGGGCAACACATGACTTTCGTTATATATATGTGGGCAACACATGACTTTCGGGCATCACCATACCCTTAATCAGTGGCCACTGATGAAGGGTATTGTGATGCCCGAAAGCACTTTGACTTTTAGCATTTAAACGTCCTATAAGATGATTTTTATTACTTTCCTTATATACATAATGTATAAGGAAAGTGTTGTGATGGGGTCGAAAATTTGAATTTGAGTTTTCAACGGGAGAGCACGTTTCAAGCATGCCTGATCACGAATCAAACATTTTTGAAGTGATGTCTGTGTGTATGTGTGTGTGTGTGTGTGTGTGTGTGTTAGTGAGTCTGTGGACACGATAACTGACGAATGAATGGACCGATTCGAACGAAATTTGGTACAAAAATCACAATCCGTTAACACTGGGAGCCTATTGTTTTTATACGCAATCGAATGTTCAGAACCCTCAAAATTTTCGAGTGGAATTTTGAAAAAATCGTCAAAAAAACAAAATCGCTAATAAAGTTACGCAAATGGACATTTCTTATGTAAAGTTTCATTAGAAAACGATTGACATAATTTTTAGAATGCTAACATGAACCGTTCTCGAGATATTGTACATTTAAAAAAAATTATCAAAAGTCATATAAAATAAAAAAAAATATTTCTTATTGAGAAACATATTCACTTATATATGTAATACCATGTGATAAATTGAGTGACATCATTTCGTGGATCTAGCTCGTTCCATTCATTAAAAAACAATTTGAGTAATACTTTTGTATTTGAACGCCAATAGTCATTTATCTGCTGTAAGAATTACTTATTTCTTCGTCCATAACGCTTGGCGAGATTTTGGCGACAAATTTGGTGGAATGTCGCCAACTTGGCGACTTTTTTAAATGTTGCTAAATTAACGAAAAACTCGCCAAATGGATAAAATGACGCTCAATCATTAAAAATGACGCTAATTCAATGACGACTCATTGATGATGACGACATGGGAAATGACAACTCATTGACGAAAATTCAATATCTTGGAAAGAATATAAATAACTACTATAAAAATAATCTATTTTTTTTACTGCAAAAGTAGTACATTCATTGCATTATATAAGGAAACTCATGTGCTGCCCACATCAGATTTTTTTATTAAATGCCCTTTTTATCTATGATTTGTGTTTTTAAATTTTATGCTTAAAGCAGAGATATTTTAAATGTTATGGGTATAGATGATGTATATTCATTGATGTCAAATCTGGATGTCTATACATCGGACACGAAGGTTACTGAGATTAGTGAACAGGGTGGATTTTCATCTAATTAATGGAATAATATACGTATCATTATTATATACTCTTGTATTATATTCAAATATGATTATTTATGCATATTAATATTTTGAATAATTGCTCATTTATTTTCTTTTATTCCAGGTAATTACTGGAATGCTTGTACATTATTCATGTATCTTAATGGTAAGTAGATAATTATCAAAATAATTATTGCTATAAAATTATAATGTTAAAGTAATTTGAATATTTATTTTTAAATCTGCAATGCTTGAAATCATATGACTCCAAGAAATTTTCTGAAATGCGAAGTTGGTCGTAATATAAATACTAGCTTTTTAAATAGGTAAGGTATCTTATATATTTAAAAAATGATATATATTATGATATACTTTGCATGAACAAACTTTTCACATTCTTTTCACAAGTTTTCACATTCTTTTAGGTATTTGAAATATATCTAATTGTTTGCAATATTATGTATTTTGCCATTTTCATAGTTTATAAATAGAAAAAATAAGGCATATATTTGCATTTAGAAGGTTTAAATGCTATCTTCTATATGCTTATTAAATATAATTAAAACTAAAAGTTTTATTTATAATTAGGTTAGCGGGCTATTGGGACCTTATTATGAACAAAAAAGTTACCCAGTTATGAACAAAAAATCCACCATTCCAGTTAAAAGTTAATTATTCTACCTGCTTTATCAACACCATTTCGGTCACGGTAATTTAGTTTCTTAACATCGCTGCGAATTATATCAAGATATTTTTCAGAACAAGCGAATGCAAAATTAAATTAATTCCTGGGAATCATTAAAAGACAAAAAAAAATATTATTAGAATATGAGTTAAATTGTATTTAAAGCTCTTTCAGTTTTTCATTTAACCATTTTAAGCAGAAAGATATATTCATAATTATTTTTATTATTTTTTCATTACATTTCCTTAATTAAAAAACTTCAAGGACATTAATTAAGACAATTTTTAAAAATATTAATGCCACAATCCTGAATTGAAAGTTGCGCTCGTTTATTTTTAGGGTCTAATTAGCAAGATAAATTCAATGAGGTGATTATTTGATAGCTTAATGAGTATACTGTTTAATAGGTAATGGATGAAAATTATAAATTCAAGACACTTTAGTGAGTAATATACATTATTTGTCCCTAATGATTTCAGCTACAATCAACTTTAATCTTTATTATATTTTAATATTTAAATATATGCTTTCTAAATAAATTCAGATGATTATTGTAATTATCTACTTTCGTAAATGACAAATTTCACTTTTTCATACGTTTCCGTAGAGAAAATTGGTATCTCGAAAAATTTCAAACATACTAGGTTGATGTGATAGCGCATTTAAATACTTAAATGAGTACATTTGGAACGATGCAATTATGTGTATATATGTCTGGACATGTCTGCGAGCTTTGTATTAAATAACTCAATAAAGAATGCGCGTATTATTATGCAGTTTTATGTGTAGATGCATCATGCCAAAATTGAGAACAAGATATATTTTTTAATTTATATGTTTAGAAAATTAATTAATCGACATTAAAGATTTTCATACAATAGAGGAACCCGAATTAATGATATTATTTTTATTTAGACACGAAAATTATAGTTCAAACTACGAAATACATGCAAAATTATTATAATATTATGTATTTACAACAAAATTTTACCATCTTTAGGGATCCGTTATTAACTTAAAAAATCAGACTTTTTAATAATTTTGAAGAAGTGAGTAGATATAACTTACGAACTCATAAAGAGGTATTCAAAATAAGTTCATAAAACTTATAAAAATGTAAAAAGGTTTGAAACTCAAAAAGGCTCTACGAATGCATGTAAAAATACACAAAAGTACTAAAGTGCATTAAAAGAAAAGTCATAAAATGCCTATGTGAGAGTTCATAAAAAGGTACTAAAGTATAAAAGTTTATAAAAAAGGTTCTACGAAAGCTCATAATAAGGAACATAGGTGTAAAAGCTTGAAAAAGGTTCCACATAAGCTCAAAAAATGTATAAATGTACGGAAGCTCATGAAAAGGCTCTACGAAAGCTTAAATGATACAAATGTATAAAATTTCATATAAAGGTTCTACAAAAGCAAAAAGTTAAAAACATACGAAAGCTTATAAAAAGGCTCTATAAAAGCTCTTAAAATGGTAGGGAAATATAAATGCTCATAAAAAGGCTCTACAAAAGCTCAATAAATTGTACAAAAGTACAAATTCTCATGAAAAGGTTTTACAAAAGCAAAAAGTTGCAACAATACAAAATATTATAAAAAGGCTTTATGAAAGCTCGTGCAATATTTTCATTCTGATACAGATTACGATGGAAGTGGATCAAAACAATATGGAATATAGATGTAGAAGGAAATCGAATGGAGCCATATTCTTTGATATTATTCGCATTTTTCGATTATACTATCTATGTCGATTTATAAGATTTCGCCAAACATATGATATTTTAATAAAACATTCAAATACAAAATGCAATTCACTACTTAAATTAAATAATCGAAATATTATATTACAATATATATTAAATTAAAATGCTTGAAAATATCTTTACGTTTTCTAATCTATTGATTCTGCTCTGTACGGTTTTGTTTCATAACGTAAACTGATTTTTTTTTGTAACTGGGACGATTTATAATGACTAGTCATTTTTTCCATTAAATTCCTTTAATTAGGAAACTTTAAAGACATTAATTGGGAATTTTTTGAAAGGGATTATTGCCATACTTATAAAATGAAAGTTGTGCTCTTTTTTTATTAATAAAAGCTAAAGACGTATGAGAAATTCGATGTGGTAATTTTTGAATAATTTAATGAGACAGCTATTTAATAAGTTAAAAATGAATATTTTGCATTCAAATAATTTCTAAAGAAATGTTCCTCAGTTGGATATATTAATTTTAGCTACAAAATATTTGAATCATGAAACTAAATGCATTGCCGGGAATTAGGTCATTTTGGATTTTGGAGGATTCCTAATTTTGGAAATATTGATAATTGTTACCTGTACTTAAAATTTTAAGGAAAACTTTTAGGGTTAAGCTGCATAAGAACATTTCAAAGAAGAACATGTTAAAACGGGAAATCGATCCACTTATCACCTTTGTTAATATTCCTGGGCACACTGTGTTATTCTCCTGTATTTGCCACACTGTGTTATTCTCCTGTGTTGGTCACTCTGTGTTATTCTTCTATCTTGGTCACACTGTGTTATTCTCCTGTTTTGGCCACACTGTGTTATTATCCCCAGGCATATTGTGTTATTCTCCTGTTTTGGCCACACTGTGTTATTATCCCCAGGCATATTGTGTTATTCTCCCCGGGCACACTGTGTTATACTCATCTGCTCTTGTGCTGGTCACACTGTGTTATTATCCGCGGGCATACTGTGTTATACTATCCGGACACAATGTGTTATACTCCTGTGTTGAGCCCACTGTGTTATACTCCTGTGTTAAGCACACCGTTTTATACTCCTGTGTTAAGCACACTGTGTTATTCTCCCCGGGCACAATGTGTTATTCTGCTGTGTTAAGCACACTGTGTTATACTCCTGTGTTAAGCACACTGTGTTATACTCCTGTGTTAAGCACACTGTGTTATACTCCTGTGTTAAGCACACTGTGCTATTCTCCCCGGGCACAATGTGTTATTCTGCTGTGTTAAGCACACTGTGTTATACTCCTGTGTTAAGCACACTGTGTTATACTCCTGTGTTAAGCACACTGTGTTATACTCCTGTGTTAAGTACACTATGTTATACTGCTGTGTTAAGCACACTGCGTTATACTCCTGTGTTAAGCACACTGTGTTAATCTCCCTGGGCACAATGTGTTATACTCCTGTGTTGAGCCCATTGTGTTATACTCCTGTGTTAAGCACACCGTTTTATACTCCTGTGTTAAGCACATCGTTTTATACTCCTGTGTTAAGCACACTGTGCTATTCTCCCCGGGCACAATGTGTTATTCTCCTGTGTTAAGCAAACTGTGTTATACTCCTGTGTTAAGTACACTGTGCTATACTCCTGTGTTAAACACACTGTGTTATACTGCTGTGTTAAGCACACTGCGTTATACTCCTGTGTTAAGCACACTGTGTTAATCTCCCTGGGCACAATGTGTTATACACCTGTGTTGAGCCCATTGTGTTATACTCCTGTGTTAAGCACACCGTTTTATACTCCTGTGTTAAGCACACTGTGTTATTTTCCCCGGGCACAATGTGTTATACTCCTGTGTTAAGCTCACTGTGTTATACTCCTGTGTTAAGCACACTGTGTTATACTCCTGTGTTAAGCACACTGTGTTATACGCCTGTGTTAAGCACACTATTTTATACGCCTGTGTTAAGCACACTGTGTAATTCTCCCCGGCCACAATATGTTATACTCCTGTTTTAAGCACACTGTGTTATACTCCTGCGTTAAGGACACTGTGTTATTCCCTCCCGGCACAATGTGTTATTCTCCTATGTTGGTCACACTCTGTTATTATCCCCAGTATGGCGCGTAATTCTCCCTGGGAACACTGTATTATTGTCCCTGGGCACACTGTGTTACTCTCCCTGGACACACTGTGTTATTCTCCCCGGGCACATTGTGTTATTCCCCCCGGGGTCAAGTTTCCCCCAGACGAAGAACATTGTTAAACTTGGTATCAATCGAAATATATTTTCTTCCCTTAAAGTGAACGGTAATATACTACAAATACTATAATTGTTATCATTTGGACCAACTATACAGATTTTTCAAAATTTTCTTGAAACATTTGTAGAATTTTCTAAAAAAATCATAAACTAATTTAAAATCGTTTGTGGCGTGAAAAAGTCGAGTTGAGCCACACTTCAGATAAATATTCTATGCTCTTCTTATTCAATGCTCTTTACTTTCCGAAAATAAGCAAGGTCTGCCAAACCGTTTCTTTTTTAAAGAACTTCGTTTTCGCATAAACATCCAGTATAAAGGAGCAGCGCTCGCTTCGCTTCAATATATTCACCGATTCCAAGATGCGACATTCGTTGTTGAAAAATTAATTTTTCTTCCTCTTATTAATATGCTTAAAAAATCTTATTAATATGCTTAAAGAACTTTTTTTAAGCATTGGGCAAGTCCCAGAAACATTAACTGCATGTGTCGCTTCGAGAAATTTTGCAATAAGTGAATCTAATGATAGAGAAACTTGTTAAGATTTGATGGTTCGTGTCGAAAGGATGGAAAATGAATGTTGAAATGAAAGATTTTTGAAAGGGGAATAATTTTATAATCAAATTTAAACTAATGGATTTTAAACGCTTAGAAAGTACATTTCCTGAAGCATTTAAAGACCTTTCATAGCAAGAAAATGTTTCGATGTAATTTAGGAAAAAAATTAATGAATTCTGGTGATTCAGAAAAGTTAATATGCTTTAAATAAATATCAAATTTGATGATTCAGTTGTTTTACTGTTATAACTTATATTTTCTCAGTACTGGAAAAGTATTGATTCCACGAAAAATTTTGACTTCAAGATGTTGATATATATATATATATTTATATATATATATATATATATATATATATATATATATATATATATATATATATATATATATATATATATATATATATATATATATATATATACGTGATATATATATATATATATTTGCGTGAAAGTGGCATAACATCAATAAGTTATCTGTTGTTCCATGGGAAGGTGTATTGCGAAGAGTCTGGACTCTAGCGTATTTATGTGTTTCTGTATTTATATGGTAATAATATTGTCAATATATATATATAGGTCTTGTATCCAATATTTAAAAATAATCTCTCTGACTTGGATGTCATTAGTCTTGAATATATCGTTTTTAAAGGATTAAATAACCACGAGTGAAGTGATTTCATACATTAGTATTTATATGGCGATAATGTTGCTAATAGGTCTTGTATTCAAATTTTTAAATATAACCACTCTGACTTGGATTTCAAACATTAGTTTTGAATATATTAATATTAAGGTATTAAATAACCACGAGTGAAGTAATTTCATACATTAGTATTTTAAATTAATTATTATATTTTTTATAGTGTGCTTTTTGGTTTGTTTTAGCGTAGAATGGTAAACTTTTAAAGATTTACATGTTATTGAAAATGTTTATGTATGTATGCGATTTTACGGCTTTATAAGAGTCATGAAGAAAATAGTGTAGTGAGTATCGGCTACCGGGAGCGTTTGCCATGGCGGAAAAAAGCTTTAACCGGAGTGTTGGGGGTCGCAAATCCCCCCGGCCGTTACTTCCGTCATTCTTCTAGAAATTTTACGAGTACATTATTACTTGTCCTATTTGGGAATTTATATATATATATATATATATATATATATATATATATATATATATATATATATATATATATATATATATATATATATTATATATATATATATGTATATATATATATATATATATATATATATATATATATATATATATATATATATTATATATATATATATGTATATATATATATATATATATATATATATATTTATAAATATATGCAGGGTGTCCCGAAACCATTGATGTCAGACCTTGTGGCTGGCATCTGGTGTGATGCGTAAGAAGGGATTTTTGGCGGGAAGTTTTAGAGGCTGCATAAACGCTGTACGAACGATATTGCTGGGCGCATTTCCTCTTTTTTGACTGCTTACATCTGACGGCTGTCCGGGCACCGGAGTTTTCGATGTTCACTCCGGGCCTCCGGAATTAGACCTAATTGCCGGTTCCTTGTGGTTCGTGAGCATTTGATTCCTGCTGCTTGGGACTGTGGAAATGTGTCCCTGCTGATCCGAGGTCCTAGATGATTCGAAGCCCTCCAGATCGAAGAGTGACAACGACGCTTCCTGTGGGATTAGCCCGAGGCCCATGCCGGATCCGATTCCGTGCCTGTCGGAGCACGGAGTAATGACGCCGAGTGCCCAGGCCGAGCCATGTCTGGTGCAGCCTAGAAATGGGTGTGCCGACCTTTCTTCACGGAAAACGGGAAATAACCCATTTGGGTACTCTGCTGATGTCCTGAGTTTATCATGATTTTTCACCTCGTGATTTGAGGTAAGCCTTTTCCGTTCCTGTTTCGAAACCATGTGGTTCCCCAGCGTCTTGAATTTAATAGCTGTTGATTGACTCAAGAACTGTGATCTCCTCTATCATGATAAAAATTACTATCTTACCAATTTAATTACTTAAATACTTTTGATTTGATTTCATTAATTATTTAAAGAACAAATTGATTATCTACAAAGTTTTATAACCAAATAGGATATTCTATGTTAATGTTCTCCGAGTGCTCGCCCCAGTTTGTTTGACCATACCACAGTCTTTCATAAAATTTGAAATTGTTTTGTTGCCACTGTTTTATTATTGGATAATTACTGTTCGAAGCTTGTGGCATTGGTTAAGTGAAGTCTTTGCGCCTAAGTCCAGTGGCGTGCTGAAAGATTCAGATTTCGTTTTTGATACTCCTTTTATGTAATTTTAATATATGATATTATTTGAACTTCTAAATTCTGGTGTTTATTCTGTGTTTTGTTTTATTTTATATTTATGGCTGAAGAAGTTCCTTAAAGGTAAGATATTTGATTTTTAAATGTTTTATTTAATGTTTTGGTTCTGCTGTATTTTTGGGTAGGTCATCTTGGAGATTTACTTCTCTGGACAGGAGGGTGAACCTGAGGGTTATTATTTGCGGCCTTTTCGATCACGGGTTTGTAAGTGGTGCTGGTGCTTGTGTGTTTTCTAAATTCTAAATTTAGAAGATCATGTCCACGCGTTTACACTATCAAGCGACTATTAAGTTAGTGACAGCGAAACCAAGAGCAGTGTATGGATGATCCGTTGAATTCGTTCTTGATTTTAAAGAAGCAATGCTACCAATGTTACGTAATAAAGGATGATATTTGTATTTCTGTTTATCTGTCATCGTTGTCTGAAGCGAAAAATTGACGCGCCGGACAGCGATGAAATTTGTTACTACGTAGGCGGTTCACTTCACATATCCGTATCATCGACATTTTAAAAAAATTGTATCGATTTAAAAATAGTTTAACTTTTAAAGGTTAAAATCCCATTTTACGACATTTTGCCAAACAAAATATGTTCTTTCTTTATCCCCGCGGACAATAATTCGACAGCGGGTATTTTGATGAAATCGTCGACTTTTCGACTCCATTGAAAAAGAGCTGTGTGCATTTACATTATGAGTTTTCTAATTTTGCCAATTTAAGAGATGTCGTATTCAAAACATCTTATCGTACTCAAAATATCTTGTCGTATTCTTTTTTATTCGGAATTATACTATCAGTTTGTGTTAAAATTTGGGTTAAACGGGATAGTAATTCGTTGTGCAGTGATACTTTTTTTAACTTTTACATCGTGGTAAAAGCATCGCTTTATGACAATTATTTTCTTCTATTTGTGTCGCGAAAATAATTTTAATTCGAAACAAGCGATTTAGAAATTGAGTGGTGTTATCTCTATCTGTGTTATTTAAGTAGCAGGCGCTTGTTTAGGACACAGGCAACGGCATGTAACTCGTTCTAGTCTGGTTATAATAGCTGATTTCACTGTGTATAAGTATACGAAAGAAATCGAAATGCCTTCAAATGTTGAAAAGTGACTTTCCAACAAAATCTTTGATTAGAAATCTTTAATTAAAAAATTATATATATATATATATATATATATATATTAATTGTTCAATAGTATGAAAAAAGTATTCCCCAATCACAAAATGTAAAACTATTTCAAAATACCCAATTAGCTTATATTTCGCGCAACTCTACATAAACAATTATCAATATTGATAGCATCCTTAATAAGCGTTTATATTAAAATATATTAAAATATATTTCCCATATATTAAAATATGTTATTAATTAATTCATCAACTAGATTTCATTTTCAATTATTTAGCGTCGTATTTGAAATTTTGAAGTTATTTTTGTCAATCTGGGGACAAAACTTCGCCAAGTGGACGATACTTTGCTAAATTCTTCGCCAAGTTCGCTAAATGCATCACCAAGTATTAGAGACAAGCAGAAAGAAGAGTATTTCTTATATACTAGAAGGTATGCCAGTCATATAACGGAAGCTAGAATTTTGAGAAACACTACTTCCCATTTGGCGTCATTTTAATATATTTTTTGGCAACCTTTTTGTCACTTTTGCAACAATTAAAATAGTCGCCAAGTTGGCGACATCATGCTAAATTTCTCTCCAAGCATTATGGACGGACGGACAAAGATATGGGTTATTCTTATAGTTTACTTTTATGTTCTTACCTTGATATTAAACTTTCATCAATTAGCAGCACATGACATTCCTTATATAATGCAATGGATTTACTACTCTTACAGAAAAAAAATAGGTTACTCTTATAATAGATACTTATATTCTTTCCAAGATATTAAATTTTCGTCAATTAATCGTCATTTTCATTGATTTACTCTAGTTTTATCAATTTGGCGACATTTTCGTTAATTTGGCAACATTTGAAAAAGTCGCTAAGTTGGAGACATTCCGCCAAAATCTCGCCAAACGTTGGGAACAGAGAAATAAGTTATTCGTATAGCAGATAAATGACTACTGGCGTCAAAATACAAAAGTATTACACAAAGTATCTTTTCTCATGAATAGAACTAGTTAGATCCAAAAAAATTATGTAACCTAATTTATCGCATGATATTACTTATGAAACGTGATCATATTTCACAATAGTTAATTTTTTTTTATTTTAGAGGATTTTTGTGAGAATTTTCTTTAAAAAAATGTGTAATATCTCGAGAACAATTTATGCTAGTGTTCAAAAATTTATGTCAATCGTTTTCCCATGAAAAATTACATAGGAAATGACTATTTACGTAATTTTATTAACAGTTTTGATTGATTTTTTACTGAATTTTTTAAAATTTCATTCAGAAATTTAGGGGGGCTCTGAACATTCGATTGCGAATAAAAACAATAGGCTTCCAGTATTCATGGATTGTAATTTTTGTACCAAATCCGCATAAAAACCAAGTTGCGTAAAAAGACAGCTGCTGTTTTTTTTATCTGTATGTATGCATGCATACGCACACAAATAAACAGACGCACAAACATACACACATACACATACACACTTACACACGCACAAAAACCATCTCAGAAACGTTTGATTAGTGTTCAGGAATGCCTGAAACGTCCTCTCCCGTCAGAAACTCGAATTCGAATTTTCGACCCCGTTTTCCTTACATATTATTTGTATATAAGGAAAGTAATATGTTTTTAATAGAACTTTTAGGTACTTAATGTATCCAAACCAGTGAAAGACGGAAACTGTAAAATTTTTCCTGATATTTTTTATCCCTTGGAATGTTAGAATTGAATAAATAAATAGAAAAAAAAACACTTTTAAAAATGCATTTACTATTGAAAAGTTAATTTCTTTGACATATTAATATGATAAAAGATCTCACAAAACTCTTTATAAAGTAATCGGTAAACTTGAAACCTTTAAATGTATGTCTTGACTTTAGAAATTTTAAGTAAATAATTCGAACTTTCAATGAAATTTTAATGGTTCGTAATGATCAAAGGAAAAATAAAATGGCAAAACGGAAATTTTGTGAAATGGAAAGTAATTGTATTACCAAACCCATATTAATGAGTTTAGATATATAAAGACACACTTTCTAGGAAGATATTTCTTTTTAAGGAAATGAAAAATGTATAATTATATTTACAGAAATATCCACAGGATGTAATGACTGAATAAAATTAAAAGAATATTCCGTTAAATAAATCATCTTCCAGTAAATATAAATAATAAATTGTATTAATAAATTGCAACTTTGTTAATTTATCATTCTTGATAATACATACATTGCAACATTATAAATAGAGACTTTATAAAGGATAATCATCTGAAACCAAACATAAAAATCTGATGTGGGCAGTACATGACTTTCGCTGCAGACTTATATTAACGTTCTATTCATTTTAATTAAATTTAATTCACTTTTAATTCAATTTTCGTTCTCATTTGATAACTGGACTTATTTTCAAAGGTGGAGTAGAGAAAATACCGAAAAACTAAAATATCTCGAGAACGGCTAGTCCTAGTGTAATGGGGTTGGTCATATTCTTTTCATCGTTAAAAATTACGTATAAAGCAATCATTTAATGGATATATTTGAGAATACGTAGCTTTTTAGTTTAGATTTTGGCGATTTTTGCCGGCCATTTCGCAAAACATGGCAGATAATTTTTTCCGAATCCTATCAAATTCTAATCAGCACCAGGGTGACTTATCTACGGAATTTTGTGAAATTCGGTCCATTAGTTTTTCAGCTACAGTGGATAAAATCTTTTGTGGGCCATATCGCAGAAAAAGGCGGGTTCTTTCATCTTGAATCGAACCCAAAACTAATTAGCACCAGATTCCCTCACAAGTAGTGACTTACCTACCAAATTTTGTGAAATTCGGTCCATTAGTTTTTTTGTTAGAGTGGATACAAAATCTGCAGAGACAGACAGACAGACACAGGCACACATACAGACGTCACGCTAAAAATATTTTTTTCGTATTCTAGAGGTCTTGAAACGTGTAGATCCGTTAACGTTTGGGTCCACTACGTATATATTACATATTCCACCGTTTGTTAGTGCACATTTATTGCGTGTACATTAGGTTTGATGGTTATGTATTTGCATCTATTACGTATCCCCGATGCTTGGTGATTTCGCATTTTAATTATTTTCACAAAATTGATACACACGTTTCTTTTGTGCTATTGTAGATATCAGCTGTTGAAAAAGACTAAAACGTCCATTGATGCTGGTATCTGTAATGGGACCGCAATCCCAATCATTCTTGTTCCACAGCTCATAAAAACACCAGTCATCACTTTGTATCTTAAATTTGTCAGTTTTAGCAAAATATGCAGCTATGTCGAAAATTTCATTCGAGATTTTCCACAAGTAATGCAAAAAATGTCTAAACTGTCTTCCTGTCAATCCACCTCGAACAGAATCAATAACTGACAAGGGAACTTTCTTAAACGAAAGATTCAAGAGATAATATGACGGATATGATGAATGCTTCAGAAGTAGAGGGAAGATATGATGTATATGCTGTAGAAATGCGTTATCCATACAGCGAGATTTCCAACACCATTTTTAAGAACAGTAAAAAAATATAATGTGGGCAGAACATGATCATCTCTATATAATACAATGAATTTACTCTTTTTACAATGACAAAATGATATATAAACTCCACAATTTTTCCACATAGAATTATACTTTTGGCGCTTTACCTGATCATATTTACATATATTTCGCGAAACACTAAATTGATAATTATCAATATCATCAGCAATAAGCAGCATAGGCCATGTATACAAATAGTTTAATAATTAATTAATCAATTGGGCGTCATTTCCGTTAATTTAGCGTCATTTTTGCAATTTTGAATTTTCGTAAATTTTGACACCATTATAAAAAAGTTGTCAAGTTGTCAATATTTCGCCAAATTAGTAGCCAAGTTTGCCAAAGTATCAGTAACTGTTGCAGGCAGACAGAGAGAAGTGCTTTTCTTATATTAAATATATGATTATTAATATTTTAGTTTCATTAATTTAGCGTAATCTTATCAATTTGACGAAATTTTTCATTGATTTGGCGATATTTTTATATATTTGATCATTTGATTTTGACCATTTTAGAAAAGTCGTCAAACTTGTCGCCAAGTGGGATGGTCGGACCTATAGACAAACTCTGCAGAAACATCCTGTACCCTAAAACACACACACACACAATTGATTTCAGAGTTGGCGATATCCCGCCTATTTCGCCGTCAAAATTTTTGCCAATCTTTTCGGACGGAGAAATTAGTGATTCTTATTATTACATGGATATTACGAGTGAATAATTTAGTGAACTCTGGGTCTATCTTCAGAATTCAGACTCTTATGCTGCCAATAAATATTCTAAACTATCTTCCTGTCGATCCACCTTGCACAAAATCAATATCTGATGCTGGAACAATCTTTTGTGACAGCTGCAAGGGATAAGAATGACGGATATGATAAATGTTGGAGAAAGATAGATAAATGTATGTTGTAGATATGAGTTATCTGTATAGTGATTTGAGATAGAGATTTAGAGAACATAACATAAAATAATCTTATTATTTTAATAATCTTATTGTTTTATGAGAAAATAACGTGCGAATTCACTTATTCAAGCGAGTTCTGATACAGAACGGAATTTGCTTGAATAAGTTAGGTTGTTCATCTTTCTTATCGTGAAGATAAAAGCTATTAAAATAAAATAGCCAAAGGATGGAGTACTCTTATGTATATTATGGAGTACTCTTCTCGCAGTAATGTAGAACTTACAACGGTATTTCATGTTTATTTATTTTATTTTATTTTATTTTATTCAATTTACGTGGCAACTACAGATTAAATCCAGTTACAGTAGCCACACACGAAATGAAAAAGTACAGAACATAGGATACAAGAATACTAAGTAGTTAACATGTCAAGCGCATTGAAACAGGCTTTTTTAAAATAGGCAGGAGTCAAGTTAAATATGTCAATATCAGCACAATAGGTATTATATAGATCAACAAATTTATAGATAGAATAGCATTTAATGTAGTTGTGTTTAACAGTAGTACTGGTAAAAGAGTTTTTTTTTCTGGTATTATTGACAGGTATGTGAAATTCCAGGCAAGAAAGTAAAATAGGGTAGGACCAGCTTCTTCTTTTTTTGAAAGACATTAAACTATATTTCTGTCTGAGTTCCCTCGTATGCATATCATAAGGATAATAGCCAGTCAATCTGTAATCAATAGTACGTAATAGTTTATTTCGCACGATTTCTATCCGTTGAGAATGCAGATTGTAAACAGGGTCCCAAATCATTGCACAATATTCCAAAATTGGTTTAACAAGGGTATTATAAGTACAAATAATCGTATCAGAGCTGGCAAAAACACGAGATCGTCTTCAGGTGAAACCAAGTCTTTGGTAGGCTCTTTTAATTATATTATCGATATGTCTCTGAAAGTTAAAAGTATCATCGAAAGTGACACCTAAATCAATAATATAAGTACATCGAAATAGAGATGAATTATTTAAAATATAATTGTAATTAAAAACATTATGGATCCTAGCAATGCTTGTAACATAGCATTTAGAAATATTTAAATGGAGTTTATTTAGTTCAGACGAGTTATACAGTTCATCTAGATCACTCTGCGTCAGTTCACAATCAGTTAATGAGTTGATTTTCATATAAAGCTTCAATATCAATCACTGGCTTCTTTATAGTGGTGTCCAGGATTTAGTTGGTAATAAAAACCATTGATCCGAAAACGCTTTTTAGGGTCTTCATATTTATAGAGAGAGAGATTGAAGGCAACATCACATATCTTTACAGCATCCCATACATTCTCTGTAGAATAAAGTTCAGAAAACTTGTCTTTCCAATCCAAACGTATCCTCTTGAAGATATTGCCATACAAGTTTATCTCACTTCGAACAAACATTATCGTCTTGTAAGACAAAAGCATTGTATCCACATAAAGCCAACTATAGGGTTCAGAAACTCATATGTATGCTTTGTAGCATAGATCGTTCTTCAGATATCAAATACTAATATGTTGGTTCACTGAAATAGATGATTGGCAAACCTGCACAGTGTTTGTTCCTAAATGTATAGAAATCGCTGTATTATATACATATAGTATGTTCCTATATATTTACATATAATATGTCTCTATATAAAAATATCAGTTGGTTTTGTTGGTGACAGAAGTGCAAAATTTTGCATTTTGAATGGTGGCAACCTATGAAACTTTTTATCCTAATGTTCTCTAAACATGGGTAACGTAATAATTAACTGAAAATTAGGCGCCATATATATATATATATATATATATATATATATATATATATATTGCTTTTTAACTTATTTTTATTTTTTAAACTTAAACTTTATGGCTTTTTTTATCTCCTTTACTCCATTACAACTTATAATAGTTTTTATTACAACATATTGTACAGTATAATACTTTGTATAATGTTATGTATTGTACGGTATAATACTAATAGTTCTGCATAATACCTTCTTGCATTCAATTTTAATTTTCTATATTATTTATATTTTTTAAACTTAAACTTTAAGACTTTTTTTTCCCTCCTTTACTCCATTCTTTCCAAGTTTTACGACGCAAAACAATAAGTACCAACAATACTCAGTGAGACGGGTCTCAATGGTTGATATATAACCATTATATCAACCACTGACACTAAAAGTTCCCACCCACATCGATAAGTCACGTCATTTTTATTAGTCTGAGAACTGCAGCCAGTTAGTTACTCCCATTGTATCTCCGGCCAATGAAACTTACTTGCACTATGTATATCCAGCCAATGGGAACAAAGATATGGGGATGCATGGAAGTGCTACCAGGTCAATAGGACAAATATGTACAAGGGTGAGAAATAAAGGAGAAGCCAGGAGAGTAGTTGAAGAGCAACAGAAAGAGTTAAAAGTGAAAAAGAAATGGACAGAGGTGAGAGAGATGACATCAAAGAATGAGAAATCGTCATAAATCAGCATAGTTTTATTATCGATGGAAGTCGCTTATAGTTGACCCTGGTCAAGGTTACTCCCATAAGCAACCCTGTAACCCATACAACAATAGAAACAATTACCCCTTTTATTACTTTCCCTGCAATATATGGTAATGTATAGGGGAAGTATTGGAATCATGCGAAAATTGAAACTCGAATTTTCGACGGATCTACACGTTTTGGAACCTCTAGAATACGTTAAAACTATTTTAACGTGATGCCTGTGTGTGTGTGTATCTGTCTGTCTATCTATGAGTCTCTGTGTATGTGTGTCTGTCTGTGCAATGTATGTACCATTCTAACTCAAAAACTGATAGACCGAATTTCATAAAATTTGGTAAGTAAGTCACTTGGGTGTGACCCCAGTGCTGATTAGGTTTCCTTACGATTCGTAAAAAGGAAACCCCCTTTTTTGCGAACTGGCCCGCAAAAATCTCACGTATCCTCTCTAGCTAAAGTACTAATTGATTAAATTTCACAAAATTTAGTAAATAAGTTACTTGTGGGATACTTTGGTGCTGATTAGATTTTGGTACGATTTGGAAAAGAACAACCTGCTTTTTTTAACGAAATGACCCACAAAAATCATCAAAATCTAAAATTAAAGACTAAGTATTCTCAAACATATCAATTAAATGCTTGATTTAGACGTAACCATTAACGATAAAAAGAATAAGGCCAACTTCATTATTCTAGGACTTACATTTCTCGAGATATCTGAGATTTCCTGCATTTTTGTTACGCCGCTTTTGAAAAAGTGTTCAATTACCAAATAAAAACAAAAATTGAATTAAAAGTTCAAATTTAGTGTTATTTTGTGCAATGAAACTCAATTTAATGAATTATTAAGGAAATTAAGAGAACATATGAGTCTGCAGGGAAAGTCATGTGCTGCACACATCAGATTTTTTTTATGAGGACTCATAGTTTCAATAATCATATTATTAAAAATTATCTCGTGATGTCATCCCATTTGGCTCCAGGTTGGACTGAAATCTAATAAATAAAGGATTGTAAAATTGTAAAATGAAAATTTAAGTGAAAAATAATGTTTTAATAAATAATTAAAGTGTTTATTTTAATGTTTTTCATCTCTTAAGCTTTATGTTTGCTATAGGTGTACGCTTGGATGTAGAAAAGGTGGGTTATATGTCAGCCCACAGTGGCAACTATTACTACTACTATACTAAAATAATGAAATTCCCATAATGTTCATCACAGATTTTAATTGCAAAAAAAAAGTTTCAGCATAGAAAATTATGTCAATATGATACACTATCGATATAATGAGGACCGATATTCATACGGCATTGATACAATTAAGCACGATATTTATAAAGATACAGAGAAGAACGATACAATACAGTAACAAGAGAGATCAATCATGCTTAAAACATTGATTATGAAACACTTTCCAACTTCAATGCTATTTTATTTAAACATGTCTAAAATGCAATACATTCCTCGGTAATATTTTAAAACTTATCACAATACTATATTAATTTATTATATTTGAAAACTTAAACCTTCATCGAAAAAAATGAACTACAATCAAATGACGGCATTGAAATATAAATTGCCTGGTTTAAACTTCTCTAAAATGTGATACATTCCTCAGTAATAATTTTGGAATTATCATAATACTACGATAAGTTATTATATTTGAAAACTTCATCGAAAACAAATGAAATTCATTCAAATGACGTCATAGAAAAAATAACACGCCTGCCTCTCTCTATAAAAGCAGCATTTCATTCATAAATAATTTCCCGTTCATGTCATTCATCACATTACTATAATAATTTATTTTATTTAAAAATTAGGACCATGGAGCTACAAGTAATTAAACTCTATGCTGAAAACTTCATCGAAAAAAATCGTCCTTCTCTTTATAAAATCCGTGAATATTTCATTCATATCAGCCATGAAGACTCCAAGAACTAAATGATTTTGTGTTAAAGAAATACAGCAATTGTAATACAATTCATTCTACATATTTTGCTGTTTACATTTTACATAGGTGAAAAATAGGCATCGTTGCAGAAATAATCAAATTTGGATGAGCATTTAGACTCAAATATATTGTCATTGCGTTGTTTCAGTATGTAGATGCATAGAATTTAAGCAAAAATAAAGAAGTTTTAGGACGGATACAATACTCAATATGAATTAAAAAGAACTTTAGAAATCACGATTTTGAGACAAGATGGATGCTATATATCATTTTGAAGTGGGTCACGTGATCTTTTCATATCATGGTCACATGATGGCTTCATGTAAGAGGTGTTATTATTATTTTAATTTTTATTTAAAAAACTGCTGAATATATTTGGCTGAATTTTTTTTATATATTTTATGGAACAATTTAAATATTACCTAAAATTTTCGAAGCAATTTCTGAATTTTAAATCCTCTTAAAAAATGTTTGAAAAATTAGGTCCCATAGGGCTAAATGTATTTCATTATTTCAACCCGGGTTCAATCCAAAACTAATTGAGTGATATTATTCATTTATATTCCCATAGGTCCTACAGACCGTCTGAACAACATACTAAAATTTCATTTTGATTGAGTCAATTTTACGGCAGTTATTGTGCTAACGGACAGACAGACAGACAGAATGAACAAAGTCATAAACACTTTTCAACTTTGTTGTAAAGTGTTAAAAATACAAGGAAAAGCGATAATTTTCAGTATCGATACAATGGGGAGCGATATTTATTAACACTTTACAACAAAGTTTAAAAGTGTTTATAACTTTGTTCATTCTGTCTATCTGCCTGTCTGTCTGTTTGTCTGTCTGTCTGTCTGTCTGTATGTATGTCCGTTAACATGATAACTGCCGTAAAAATGACTTAATCAAAATGAAATTTTAGTATGTTGTTCAGACGGTCTGTAGGACCTATGGGAATATAAATGAATAATATCACTCAATTAGTTTTGGATTGAACCCGGGTTGAAATAATGAAATACATTTAGCCCTATGGGACCTAAATTTTTCAAGCATTTTTTAAGCGGATTTAAAATTCACAAATTGCTTCGAAAGTTTTAGGTAATATTCAAATTGTTCCATAAAATATATAAAAAAAATTCAGCGAAATATATTTAGTAGTTTTTTAAATAAAAATTAAAATAATAATTACATCTCTTATGTGAAGCGATCACGTGACCACGATGTGAAAAGATCACGTGACCCACTTCAAAATGATATATGGCATCCATCTTGTCTCAAAATCGTGATTTTTAAAGTTCTTTTTAATTCATATTGATGTTGTATCCGTCCTAAAACCACTTTATTTTTGCTTAAATTCTGTGCATCTACATACTGAAACAACGCAATGACATTAAAATAATTATAATAATATTTGAGTTTAAATGATCTTCCAAATTTGATTATTTCTACAACGAAGCCTATTTTTCACTTATGTAAATTGTAAACAGCAAAATATGTAGAATAAATTGTGAAAGAATAGCTTGATTTCTTTAACGTAACATTATTTAGCTCATGGAGTCTGCATAGCTGATATGAATGAAATATTCACTGATTTTTCAGAGAGAAGGACGATTTTTTTCTGTGAAGTTTTAAGCATAGAGCTTAATTGCTTGTAGCTTCATGGTCTTAATTTTTAAATAAAATAAATTATTATAGTATTCTGATGAATGAAATGAATGGGAAAATGTTATGAATGAAATGCTGCTTTTATAGAGAGATCCAGGCGTGTTATTTTTCCTATGACGCAATTTGAATTAATAAATTATCTTTATTATGATAGTTTTAAATATTACCGAGGAATGTATCGCATTTTAGAGATGTTGAAACCAGGCAATTTATATTTCAATGCCGTTATTTTAATGAAGTTCATTTTTTTCGATGAAGGTTTAAGTTTTCAAATATAATAAATTAATGTAGTATTGTGATAAGTTATAAAATATTACCAAGGAATGTATTGCATTTTAGAGATGTTCAAATAAAATTGCATTGAAGTTGGAAAGTGTTTCATAATCAATACTTTAAGCATGGTTGATCTTTCTTGTACAGTTTTGATATAATTCAGAGCGGTATTTATACAGTTTCGATACAATAAGGAACGATATTTATACAGCATCAATACAACGAAGAGCGATATGTATATAGTATCGATACAATAAGGAGCAATATTTATACAATATCAGTACAATGAAGAGTAGCCATATTTATATAGTATTCATACAATGATGGAAGATATTTCAATAGATCAATACAATGAGGAACGATATTTATACAGTATAATATGTACATATTTGATGATATGTATCCATTCACGAGATCGATGTATCCAAATTTTTTTTATCACTACCGACTATACTCCTGTTATGCTAGAGTGTGCTGCACAGCATCTAGTGCACTGTACTGTAGTATGGCACTCTGAAATGTTATACCCTTATTTGTTCTTTTTAACAAACCAATGTTTCAAAGTATATGTTGGATCGATAGACAAACGTTTATCTCATCCCATTAAAGTTTTATTAGATAAACAAAGGATAGGCAATTTTAGGTAAAAGAAAAAAACCATGTCTACCTTGTTCATACAAGTTCTAACGCAGTCAATAAAAATTCTGAGCTGTCAGCATGTCTATCCATTCTGCCTTAAATCAATATATAATGCAGTAGCAATCTCTCGTGACAGCTTCAAGAGATAAGTAGGACAGATATGATCAATATTTGAGATTTAGAGAGAATATATGATATAGAATTATTTATAGATATTTTCGATTTAGATTTAAAGGGCATTAGAAAATATGTCTACCGTTTTTTAGTGTATATTACTTTTCTCTTGATGAGCTAGGGAAAAATATGGTAAAAGCAATTATGACTTTTCCAATTTTCTTTATAGTAAGCTTTTGGCAGTGGATTAAGCAAACTTTATCAGTGATCTTTACAAGTGATGCTTTACAATTCGAGTTTTCACCGCAAATATGTCGGTGGTATCCTTCATACATGAAATGACTTTTGTTGGTTTATGATTGTGTGTATGTATGTGTGTGTATGTGGATTTGTGTGTGTGTCAAATTGTTGATACTTCGTAATCTCGAAAATCACTGAAGCGATTTATACCAAATTTTTGTGGCAAGTTTCATGTATTATGTAAATGCGAATGCAGACGAAAAATTTGAAAAATGATGATAGTTTAGGTATAAAACGGAATTGTGTAAAAATCGTTGGCTCTTCGTAATCTCCTTAACCGCTTATGCAATTTATATCAAATTTGGCAGGTTTACTACGTATATTGTGCAGATGTGAATGCCGAATGGAAAATTTAAATATGTATATAGTTTGGCTCAGAGGTTAAATGCTCGCTTATTTCGCTTTCAAGTTTCGGCATTTCCCCAATCCGTTTTTTTAAATAAATTTAAGTGTAAAAATAACTTTACTAATATAGTACCACATCTTATGGTTGTCAAGCATGACAACATTATTGTCAAATCCATTGTAAGCTATATATTGGGTAATGATTGGTCTATATGTTTATAGCAAAAAGTAGCATTTAAAAGCGTTTATAGCATTTTAAAAATTTTAATGTAGGTAGCGTATGACTTTCACTACATAAGCCCAGTACCTCTTTTAATGCGAAATAAAGATGGTCAAGACTTATGGCACAATCTATTTTTCGTTGAAATGTACACTTACATTTGGCGCTATTCTGGATTACAATAGGTAAATTTATTTTGTTCCAAATTAACTTAAATAACCAAAGTAATTTAAAACCAGACATCAAAACTAAACAAACCCATGTGTCATCATTTTAAAGCGTTGCATTTTATTGTTTATCTTTTAAGAATGATGTTTATTCACAGGTTGATACCGGATGCTGCAAATGGGTGGATTATTTGTCGGGCACATTATATTGCACAATTGATTATGAGACCAAATTAGGTTAATTTTACGAATAAAAGAAATATTAAAATGATAATTTAATAAATTAAAATTCATATTTTTCACCACAATACTAATTTATTTATCAATTTTACTTCATTTTTTAACATTAGCGTAATTTTTGCGAATTTGGCGACATTTTCTTCAATTTAGCACCACATTAAAAGTCACCAAGTTGACAATAATTTGCCAATTTAGTTACAAAGGCCGCAAAATGTATCCTTAACAGTGTGTGTGGTGAATGATAATCCATATGTACTACTGTTCATTTTTATGTAATTTTTCTGTTAAATATATTTATTTGTGAGGAACGTATAATATCTCAAAAACGGCTCAAGTTAGCGTTCCAAAATTTTTAGCATTCGTTTAAGAGTACATAATTATGTATAAATTATTATGTATTTAACACTTTTTAATGCCCTGAATTTTTATGATTTTTCAAAATTTCATTCGAAAATTAGAGTGTCTTTTGAACGCGATCGCGTCTGAAATTATTAAGATTCAAGTATTCACGGATCGTAATAATCGTACCAAATTACGTTCAAAACGCCGTATTCGGTCGTGAGATATCGCTTACACAGTCCCATGAACACATCACCACAAAACCGATTCTAGTTCTGTGCTTGAAAACTCGAATTCGAATAATCGAATATTTTCTTTATATCGAATTATATTTTTTCGAATATTTTCTTTTCACAATATTTTCTTTATACATTAATATGAATGTAAAGTAATTAAATAAAGAAGCACCGCAAAATATTTTAGAAATGGTCTATATAACTGCAGACAGCTAGTTACCCTATGTATAAGGATTTTTTTTTCTGGGCATAAATATTCAAGTTTTATTCTTAAATGTTTTGAGAGTGAAATAATTGCTTTAAAAGTTTTCATTAACAAAAATTGAATGTATTCGTTTCCTAGTCTGAAACCATAATATCTGATATATTTTCCTTGTGCCAAAATATTTCAGATATTAAATGTATACATGTAGTAAAAAAAAGAAACGTATTTTGGTGTAACCAGAAGCAAAATTTCAATTTTCAGGCTGAACAAACTTTTCTGATTCGATCAGAACCTATTGTATGAAGTTTTAACATGCTACACTATAGTCAATAATACTGCAGAACATGCACTATATTTTCAGGAATTCAGAAACTTTTTTCGAGTTTTCACATTGTAAATTCAAAGTTTTAACATGCTACATACACTATAGCAAATAACACTGCTAGAACATGCACTATATTTTCAAGTATTTGGAAACATTTATCGAGTTTACATATTGTAAATTTAAAGTTTTAACATGCTACATACACTATAGTAAATAACACTGCTAGAACAGACACTATATTTTCAAGTGTTCGGAAACGTTCATCGAGTTTGCATATTTTAAATTTAAAGTTTTAGCATGCTACATACACTATAGTAAATGACACTGTTAGAACATACACCATATTTTCAAATATTCACAAAGTATTATCCAGTTTTCATATTATAAATTCAAGTATGTATGCTTTATTTCAGCAGCATAAAATTCGATTGGTCTATTTTTGATCCCATAAAATTGAATGCAATGTCAGACCAATTATTCTGAGTAATTTTGTCTCTTGCTGCTTTCGGTGACAACGATTGTTGCCTTTTCTATCTCAGCAGAGTTCCTAATCAAACTTCCTGGTATGATTGAATGTAGTTTGTGGAAATCGGCTTGAAATGCTAATTGGGACTGTAAATCATTGGGATTATTGGGATTTATTGGGATTGTAATTACTGTACATATTAAAAAAAATCTGATGTGGGGAACACATGCCTTTCCTTATATAATGCAATGAATTTACTACTTTTACTGTAAAAAAATAGGTTTTCTTATAGTAGGTACTTATATTCTTTCCAAGATATTGAATTTTCGTCAATGACTCGTCATTTTCATTGATTTAGCATCCTTTTTATCCATTTGGCGAGATTTTCGTTAATTTGGCAACATTTTAAAAAGTCGTCAAGTTGGCGACATTCTGCCAAATTCGTCGCTAAAATCTAGCCAATCGTTATGAACGGAGAAATAAGTTATTCTTATAGCATATAAATGATTATTGGCGTTCAAATACAAAAGTATTACTCAAAGTATTTTTCTCATGAATGGAACGGCTAGATCCACGAGAATGATGTCACCCAATTTATCGCATGATTTCACATATGAAAAGTGGACATGTTTCTCAACAGTTAATATATTTTATTTAATTTATGGATTTTTTTTATAAATTTATTTTTAAAAAATGTGCAATATCTCGAGAACGGTTCGTGCTAGCGTTCTAAAGTTTATGTCAATCGTTTTCTAAGGAAAAATTACATAAGAAATGTCTATTTGGTAACTTTATTAAAGGTTTTGATTTTTTGGTGATTTTTTCAAAATTTCACTCGAAAATGTAGGGAAGTTCTGAACATTCGATTACGTTTAAAAACAAAAGGCTTCCAGTAGTTACGGATTGTGATTTTTGTACCAAATTTCATTCGAATCGCTTCATTTGTTCGTCAGATATCGTCTCCACAGACTCACTGACACACACACACACACACACACCGACATCACCTCAAAAATATTTGATTCGTGATCAGGGCTGCTTGAAACGTGCTGTCCCGTCGAAAACTCGAATTCAAATTTTCGTCCCCGTCACAATACTTTCCTTACATTATGTATATAAGGAAAGAAATAGTGTAGAAACGAATGGCATAAATACTTTGTAAATTCATTAAAAACTTAAGGAGTTAAACATTATACACTTTCTGATACTTATTGTATGCACAACAATAAACTTTAAAGCCTTATTTTCTCAAAAAATTAAATTCTTGAAAAGTTCAGAGTTTAAATTGATATAATTCAAAAGATATTTTAGATAGGATTATAATCATTTTAGACCTAATTTAAATGTGATATCAACTTTAATTTGATTATGGGATTTGTACATAAATTTGTAAATTAATTTTTTTTATATACAAGTCACTTATATAGAAACTAAGTACTTTGATAATAAGTCACTCAAACGAAAATTCAAAATTCTCACCTTTATGTTTCGTTTTGTACGGAATCAATTAATATTCAACATGGAAAATATCTTGAGTGACACCTTCGCGAGATAAGTAGGGCATATACGATGAATATTTCAGAAATATAGAAAATTTTTCATCTTGAATTATCGGTATAGCGATTTTTGATCTAAATTTAAAGAACACTGCGTATATCATAGTTATCATATTTGTTCTTTAAATAAATTATTTAAATGTTTCAGTATTTTGTTGCAATATTGACATTTGCTGACAACTTTAAAAACGCTCGAAACGTATAAATTAACTAAACACATTCAACTTATTTTTGTAATAAAGTATTTATAACACACATTAATCAATATTTACAAATAATATTAAATACATTGCAATTGTCAAATATTTTTTTATTAGCAAAATACTGTAAAAGTTAAGTCTTTTTAAATAATATACCCTTTTGCAAAAAAAAAAAAGAAAGAAAACGAAGCAACCCTAAAAATTAATCCGATGATCTCGAAATTTTGCATGCAAATTCATTTATACCAAGTATGCAAATGATTAAATTTGCAAGGTTAATGTGTGTTAACTTCGGTCATAGAGCGCGTTTCCACTGCGTAACTAGCATCCTATAAAACAGGTTAAAAATATGGACGGTTTATCTTTGTTCGTTATCGGCGTTGCAGTTCCGTGGAGCACAACCAATAATGCCGTTACGACGTTACCGGAGACCTTATAAGCAATTAGACGAGTTCGAACGTGGTCGTATAGTCGGGATGCGTGAAGCTGGCTGTTCATACCGAGCCATAGGCCGCCACATGTACCGAATGGACACTTCTGTGCAAAGGTGCTAGCAGCAATGGTTGCTACAAGGAACTCATCGACGGAATGGAGGTTCCGAAAGGCCAAGGTGTACGAATGCGAGGCAAGATCGGATGATTGTGCGACGGACCCGAAGTGACCCAACGGCATCACTGTCCGCCTCCAACGTGCTACAGCCTCTTCCATACCACTCGTGGTACCTTACACTATCTCACGGCGCTTGGCTGAGGCGAGGTTACGCTCATGGCGGCCTTTAAGACGTCCGCCCATAACTCCACAATATCGTAGTCGATCATCATGGCTGCCAGCAGACTGACATCGCATAGTGTTCAGCGATGAATCACGCTCCAGTCTTTCAGCAGATGACCATCGGGTGCGCGTGTGGAGGCGCCAGCTAGCGGTCCCAATCAGCCTTTGTTTTACACAGGCACACAGCCGTTAACCCTTGTGGGATGGAGTAGAATACTATCTCTTATGACAGCAGATAGCCCTAGTTATCCTGCGTACAACTTTAATATTTCAACGATATGTTGATGAAATCCTGCCGTCGTTTGCGTTACCGTTCATGGCACGTCATTCTGGGGTCATTTTCCAACAAGATAATACCACTCCACATACAGCTCGCATATCTGTGGACTGTGTCCGTGTTGTTGATACTGTTCCTTGGCCAACAATGTCACCAGACCCTTCGCCAATCGAGCATGTATGAGACGTGCTAGGCCGCCAGATTCGGGCACCCCGAAATGTACCAGATCTGGAGCAGCAATTGAGGAATGCCTGGCAGAATGTATCGCAGGATGACATTAGGAAACTTTATCACTCCTTACCTAGACTTATTTAATCATGCATTGCCGCCAAGGGGGCGGTTCATCAATTACTGATTTGAAAATTCAATTTTCAATTGTTAATCATAGATGGGTCCTGCGGCCTTGATTTTGTAATCTTTTCATTACCGGCGTATTGACTGTACGCATATTGAATTTCAATAAAAACAGTCAATTTCTTTATGGTGCTTCGTTTTTATTTCAAAGGAGTGTATATTGTCCAGTCAAGTTTTTACGCAACCAATAAAAATTCAAAACTCTCATCCTTTTGATTTCTCTCCAACGGAATCAATATCCGATAAGGGAACTGTCTTCAGTGACAGATTCAAGAGATGGGTAGGACTATATGATGGATATGTCAGAAGTATAGAGAATATATGATCTTGAAGTAAGTTATCGGTATAGCGATTTTTGATCTAAATTTAAAGAATACTGCATATATCACAGTTATGTTTGCATTTCAAATAAATTCTTTAAATGGTTTCAGTTATTTTTTGCTGGAATATTGACGTTTTGTGATAACTTTATAAATGATCCAAATGTATGAATTACTTAAACTCCAATATTTTCTTGTTTTTTTTTAATAAATCATTTATTTCACACATTGATCAATATTTAGAACTAATACTAAATACATTGAAATTGTCATATATTTTATTATTAGAAAAATGAAATAAAGGGTAAGCCGTTTTTGAAAATATATTGGCCATTCAAAGTTCTTACACAACCAATAAAAATTCAATACTCTCATCTTTTTGATTCGTCTCGTACGGAATCAATATCCGACACGGGAACTATCTTCAGTGACAGCTTCAAGACATAAGTATGATATACATGATGGATATTTGAGAAATATAGAAAATATATGATCTTGAAGTGAGTTATCGGTATAGGAATTTTTGATCTAAATTTAAAGAACACTACTTATAATAAATCACTGTTTATTTTGCAGTATCCTCTTTTGAAGTAAAATTATGTCATTTAACAATGAAACATATCGTATTGCATTGAAATTTGATGTTCTACAGTGGTACCTGAGAAAATTTCTGTAAGTTCAAGATTTATCTCTGCTCGTGCTAAAGCATTCTGCATAATTTGGTGGTGAGTATCACAGGATCTGTTTCAACATGTCTATACAGGGTGAGTCGGAATTGTTTTTACAAAAGCAGAGAGGTGATAGTACTCCACCAGACGAGCAATAATTATCATGGAACATAGGGTCGCATTGCACTCTGAGAGGCAGAAAAGAGGCACTTCGAACCGCGTTGAGAATGACGCAGTCAGCGCCTCGGACGTCATGGTGTACCTGTCTAAGTAGTATCTCCTACGCCAGACACGAACGCAGTTACCGTATGCAAATGTCCAAGGAGCAGAATCAGCATAACTGGCTCCTAGTAGGTTCCGGCGATAGCCAATCAGAGAACGCTGGATCGGACGTGGCGGACCTGTGACGTGGCTTCCTCGCTCAACAGACTTCAACCCACTGGACTTTTTCTTCTGGGGCCACATGAAATCTTTAGCGTACGAGACGCCTGTGGACCCAGCGGTAGATCTAGTAGCGCGCATCGTTGTTGCCGCAGACCACATTAACACAACACCCGAAATCTTCGAGAGGATGCGTCAGTCATTCCTTCGCCGGTGTGAACGGTGCAACGACACGCGTGGTCGCCACTTTGAGCACTTGCTGCCAGCTTTCCCAAAACTGGTGTACGTGCAGGTTCGTATTCTAATTTTACTCTTTTTTGCCTTTCTGAGTGCAATGCGACCCTATGTTCCATGGTAACTATTGCTCGTCTGATGGGGCACTATCACCCCTCTGCTTTTGTAAGAGTAATTCCGACTCATCCTGTAGATGCCTTGATTAAATTTATCAGTAATCGCCTCGAGTAAATTCATCGAGTGAATTGAAGATACAATTTGACATATATAGATATATATTTATGTTTGCTGAACGTCTTCGGAAATACATTGTACGAGAAAGACCCCTGTACAATTATGTTGCTGTTGCTAATTCAGCTTTGCCTAGTCCTAAGCTGGACCAAGTCCATGAAGCTATGAATACCAAGAAAATTCGAAACCAACAGCAGTTCTGAGATAAGATCCTCCCGGGGTAGTCCCAGATAGTCAAAGCTATGTTGGTAAAAAGCCTCCACAAAATAGCACTTAGTGCAGATGGGGAAAACTTTACAATCCTGATCAAAAGTAAGACATTTCAAATTGCCCACTAATGAACCTAGAACTTTTTTGTTGGACTCTCATCACTTAAGACAAGGGAGCCACAAGGACAAATACGGTGTTACCAACTATGGACTAGTAGCAACTTCCAAGTGTTTTTGTCAATGATTTATATTCTGGAGATAAATTATATTATACTGAACCAATGATAAACTAGATAGAAAATCAATCGATTTTAATTAAATTTGTCGGCGATGTTTAGTGTAATGTTGTGCAGATAACGTTTATTAATGAAAGTGTTCGAATTAAAATTGCGTCAGTTGTTTGTCAACTATTATATATATAAACGATTGGTAGGCGTTATGAGATACATTTTTGAAGGCAAAGCTTCAGAAATGCATATCATTTTTTATTTAATTTGCAGATGTGATATATTTAAAAGTTTATTGATGCAAAGGATCAAAGAGATCAAGATATTAATTTATGCGATTAAATTGTTTCGGTTTGGTTTGACTGTCATGTCCCCCGATGGTTCTTAAACTCTCTTTCTGAAATTGGGCGCAGATAGAAGTTGCTCTATAGATAAGTTTTAACTAAATTGCAAAAAAAATGTGACTCTGAAACCGCTGCACAATTCCTACAATAACTATGAATTCCAAATTGTTGTGTAAGAAAATTTTGATATGCTGTATTACTTATTTAAATTATATGAACAGTTTGATTTTGTTTTATAAAATTAAAATATCAATCACTTCATATAGAGTCATACAAATACACATAGAATCAAATCCACTATATTGACCTTTATTAACACTTTACAACAAAGTTGAAAAGTGTTTATGACATTGTTCTTTCTGTCTGTCTGTCTGTCTGTCCGTTAGCACGATAACTGCCGTAAAAATGACTTAATCAAAATGAAATTTTAGTATATTGTTCAGACGATCTATAGAACCTATAGGAATATAAATGAATAATATCACCCAATTAGTTTTGGAATGAACCCGGGTTGAAAAAATGAAATACATTGACCCCTATGGGACCAAATTTTTCAAAAATTTTTAAGCGGATATAAAATTCACAAATTGCTTTGAAAATTTTAGGTAATATTCAAATTGTTCCATAAAATATATAAAAAAAATTCAGCGAAATATATTCAGTACTTTTTTAAATAAAAATTAAAATAATAATTACACCTCTTATATGAAGCAATTGCGCGACCATGATATGAAAAGATCACGTGACCCACTTCAAAATGATATATGGCATCCATCTTGTCTCAAAATCGCGATTTTTAAAGTTCTTTTTAATTCATATTGAGTGTTGTATCCGTCCTAAAACCCCTTTATTTTTGCTTAAATACTGTGCATCTACATACTGAAATAACGCAATTACAATATATTTGATTTTAAATGCTCATCCAAATTTGATTATTTCTACAATGAAACCTATTTTTCTATTATGTAAAATGTAAACAGCAAAATATGTAGAATGAGTTGTATTAGAATTGCTGCATTTCTTTAACACAAAATTATTTAGCCCATGGAGTCTGCATAGCTGATATGATTGAAATATTCATTGATTTTGCAAAGAGAAGGACGAGTTTTTTTTAGTTTTAAGCATAGAGTTTAATTACTTGTAGCTCCATGGTCTTAATATTTAAATAAAATAAATTATTATAGTATTGTTATGAATGAAATAAATGGGAAATTGTTTATGAATGAAATGCTGTTTTTATAGAGAGGGCCAGGCGTGTTATTTTCTCTATGACGTCATTTGAATGAATTTCAGTTGTTTTCGATGAAGTTTTAATATAATAAATTATCGTAATATTATGATAATTCTAAAATTATTACCGAGGAATGTAATGCATTTTAGAGATGTTTATTTATAATTCAATGCCGTCATTTGAATGAAGTTCATTTTTTCTATGAAGGTTTATGTTTTCAAATATTAAAAATAATGTAATATTGTGATAAGTTTTAAAATATTACCGAGGAATGTATTGCATTTTAGACATGTTTAAATAAAATTGCTTTGAAGTTGGAAAGTGTTTCAAAATCAATGCTTTAAGCATTATTGATCTTTATTGTTAATTATACGAAAGCAAAAAGTATCGATTATTAACAAAGTAAAAGCAAAATAAATTGGCTTAAAATAAAATGGAATTCGTGTAAAATTCATAACCTCGGAGAAAACACACAACTTTAGGTAAAAGTCTATCACTATAAGTTAAAAAAACAAACATAGAACATACATTTAATAAAATATATACACAAGCTTTTGAATATTCTGAATATTTTTCATATATATAAAATTAAATAATTTTGATTATTTAATTTTATTATAATATTTTTTGTATTCTTATATTTTTGAATATTTTATTATTTAGTTTTTGAATATATTTTAACATAAATACTTCCGATTTTTTTTTATATTTTTGAATATATGTATACTTTCGAATATTTTAAATATTTACGCAGTATACAATATTTCTATTAAAATATTTATTAAACGGAATTTTGAAAAATTCTTCGCCCAGTATCCAACATGCAACCTTTAGATTAGAAGATTATTGGGCGATCGCAACGGGATTTTCAGTAAATATTTACTTTTCTCTCCATTCCATGTACTTAAAACATTTTTTTGTATTGATTCCACTAAGAAATGAGGTAAGTTCTAAAATTGATATGAGTTGTGTTTTAAACGTAATATATTAGATATCAAATAATCTGTCAACATACAAACAGTGTAAAGTCTTGAAATTATAACACAAAAGTTTTCACGCTCAATCAAAATACTCACTGCGCTGTGAGGTATTTGAGTTCCCGAGCTACATCCCCAGTTCCATGTAGCTACATCCCTTTTCGCTATCATCTGCACAAGAATTCTGATGTGGACAGCACATGACTATCCCTACAGACTCAAATTCATTTTCTCTATACTACTTTCCTTATATACAATAATGTATAAGGAAAGTATTTTGACGGGGTCGAAAATTCGAATTCTAGTTTTCGACAGCAGAGCACGTGTCAAGCATTCCTGATCACGAAACGAACATTTTTTAAGTGATGTCTTTGTGTGTGTATGTGTGTGTGTGTGTATGCGAGTCTGTGGAGATGATAACTGACGAAAGAATGGAGCAATTCGAATGAAATTTGGTACAAAAATAACAATCCGCAAACACTGAAAGCCTATTGTTTTTATATGCGATCGAATGTTCACAACCCCCCTAAATTTTCGAGGGAAATTTTGAAAAAATCGTCAAAAAATCAAAACCTCTAATAAAGTTACGAAAATAGACATTTCTTGTGTAATTTTTTATTAGAAAACGATTGACATAAATTTTAGAACGCTAACATGAACCATTCTCGAGATATTACACATTTTTCAAAAAAATTATCAAAAATTCATATAAAATAAAATATTTCCTATTGAGAAACATGTTCACTTTTCATATGTAATACCATGCGATAAATTTATGACATCATTCTCGCGGATCTAGCTCATTAAATTTATGAAAAAAGATACTTTGAGTAATACTTTTGCATTTGAACGCCAATAGTCATTTATCTGCTGTAAGAATAACTTATTTCTCCATCCATAAAGCTTGGCGAGATTTTAGCGACGAATTTGGTGGGATGTCACCAACTTGGCGACTTTCTTCAATGTTTATAAGTTAACAAGAAACTCGCCAAATGGATGAAAATGACGCTAAATCAATGAAAATAAAGACTCATTGATGAAAATTCAATATCTTGGATAGAATATAAATATCTACTATAATAACTATATATTTATTTTACTGTAAAAGTAGTAAATTCATTGCATTATATAAGGAAAGTCATGTGCTGCCCACATCAGAATTTTTCTTTAATAATTCTTTGAATTTAGTTTAATAGCACAGAACAAATAACCAGCATATTATTTGACATGACACTGAATTTGAACTTTTATAACAATTTTCGTTTCCATTTGGTAACTGGACATATTTTCGAGACTAGACGTATTTCGTTGTAATTTATTTTAGATTTTGTCGATTTTCGCTGGCCATTTCGTAAAAAAGGCAGGTTCTTTTTTCCCGAAGCGTACCAAAATTTAATCAGCACCACGATGATCCACAAGTGAATTATCTGCTATATGATATTGCACATTTTTCAAAAAAATTATCAAAAAGTAATATAAAATTAAAAAAAATATTTCCTATTGAGAAACATGTTCACTTTTTATATATAATACCATGCGATAAATTTGGTGACATCATCCTCGTGGATATAGCTCGTTCCATTCATGAAAAAATATACTTTGAGTAATAATTTTGTATTTGAACGCCAATAGTCATTTATCTGCTATAAGAATAACTTATTTCTTCGTCCATAACGTTTGGCGATATTTTGGCGACGAATTTGGTGAAATGTCGCCAACTTGGCGACTTTTTTAAATGTTGCTAAATTGGCAAAAAACTCGCCAAATGGATAAAAATGGCGATAAATCAATGACGACTCATTGATGATGACGACATGGAAAAGGACGACTCATTGTCGAAAATTCAATATCCTGGAAAGAATATAAATAACAACTATAAAAATAATCTATTTTTTTTACTGTAAAAGTAGTAAATTCATTGCATTATATAAGGAAATTCATGTGCTGCCCATATCAGATTTTTTTTTAGTTAGAGTGGATGCATACATTATATACGTATATACACACACACAGATACACACACACAAAAACAGAGCGAGAGATAGATACACACACACACAAACAGAGCGAGAGATAGATACACACACACAGAGAGAAATACACACAGACGTCACGCTAAAAATAGTTCTTTTGCAGTTTAGAGGCCTCAAAACGTGTAGACCCAAGGTCTATTGAAAGGTATTAAGGCCCTTACTTCCATTTACCTTGGTGTAGACCGACGGAAAACTCAAGTTGCTATTTAGGACATGATTCCAATGTTTTTTCGATACATTACCATTCACTGTAGGGAAAGTAAAAAAGAAAATCGGTTGACAAAGCATCAACAATTGAATGACACAAAAATGAGTCTTTATTTTAAAAATACAGATTCTGCTGAAAATCCCTGTAGATTTTAGCTGTATTTCAGGAATATCTTGCCCCTTTGGTGATTTTTTTGCAGCTAATAAAAATTCTAAACTGTCAACCTTTCCATACGTTTCCATTCGGAAGGAATCAATATCTGACAAAGTAACAATCTTTAGTGAGAGCGCTAGGAGATAAGTAGAACATATACGATGCATTCTGGAGAATGAAAGCGAATAGCATGGTGAAATGAACTATGTTTTTCATATTGCGAACTAGCAGCATACCCGTTCTTCGTACGGAGTATATAATATAAAGAAACCTAAAATTTACATTCATGTGCAAATTCCTATAGTATACTAAATGACATTCTTAATTTAAATATTATGTTAAAATACTTAATTTAATGCTCCTAAAAAGAAGATTAAAAATATCTGTTCTCGCTGTACAAAATTATCTTCACGGGCAGATCTGAAGTATAAAATATCTTGGTCCCGTTTGTAAATAAATCTATAAAAAATATGAAATTGAATATCAATAATCCCTTTATCTTTAAACCTAAAGGGCTGTAAGTAATACCAATATATGCCAAAATGAAAGCTTTAAAATTGTATGGCAATATATGTACTTATATTGTCGTAGATTATAAAATATGCCCGTGTGTTAGTAGAAGATTACCTGTATGGCAATATCAGTTTTAAAATTATGTGTCAAAATAAAACAGATGACGTAATAAATTGAAAATATTAATAATCCCCGCAATCCTTAATCCAGAAAGTTCTAATTGATTCCATATATATCAATATACCACTTATATTTAGCGCAAAGATTACCATACTACTTATAATGAGTTACGACAGTTTTTGCTAAAATAAGACAATGATGTAATAAATTGAAAACATCAATCATCCCCGAATCAATAATCCCCGAAAATATCATTAATAATAATGTTTAAACCTGAAAACCGTAATTGATATAATCCAGTCAAAAATGCAATATCGGTGAAATTTATTATATACTAGCAGCATACCTGTTTTTCGTACGGAGTATATAATATAAAGAAATTTAGAATTCACATCATGTGCAAATTCTTATAATATACTAAATGACATTTTTAATCAAAATATTCTGTTAAAATATTTAATACAATGATCCTAAAAAGAAGTTTAAGAATCTCTGTTCTCGCTATACAAAGTTATCTTCACGGGCAGATCTGAAGAATAAAACATCCTGACCCCCCCCCCCCACCTTTTTGTAAGAAAATTTACAAAAAAAAAAAAAAGGAATTGAATCAATATATGCAAAATGCCAGCATTACAATTGTATAGGACACCTACTACTTATATACGCAAATATTATAAGATATAATCTGTATTAGTACATTACATGCATAAATTGAAAACATCAATAAACCCGTAATTGATTCCAATATATTCAAGAGTGAAAGCACTAAAATTATATGAAAAGACATCCCTGTACTAATTATATTCTCACAGATTAGAAAATATGCCAGCGTGTTAATAAAATATTACCCGTATTACAATATGATTCTCAATATTTTCCAAAATAAAACAGATGACGTAATAAATTCAAAATATCAATAATCCCCGTAATCTTTATACCAGAATGTCGTCATTGATTCCAATATATGCCAATATATATCAAAATATATGCCAATATACCTGTACTACTTATATTCTCTTAGATTAGAAGATATACCCGTGCATTTGTAGAAGATTACTCGTACAATGTACAATATATGAGTTTAAACAATTTTTGTCATAAACAATGGCATAATAACTTGAAAATATCAATAATCCCTGAATCAATAATCCCCGAAAATATCAATAATAATTTTTATATAAATACCTTTATTATTCAAATCGGAAAAGATATAATAAAAATCGTATGCCGCATAACACATTGTATTTACATCCGTTGCTAAACGACATGATAACATTTGCTTAAAATAAATTAATGGAAATCATATCGTCTGAATAATGTTATCTCCATGAAGGGTTTGGCGACATTTTCGTCAATTTAGCGATAATTTAAAATATCGCCTCATTTATCGCCAAGTGGGACTATGGAACTGATAATCCCATTTTACGAGAAATTGACAAACCTCATCAAAATACTATCCCTAACAAAACACAATTAATTTCATTTATTAAGCGCAATTTTATCAATTTGATGATATTTTTATAGATTTACAAGCATTTTTATCAATTTGGTGACATTGTAAAAATTCGCTAAATGTGTTGCTAAGTAGGATGAATAGACTGCCCGACAAATGCTACCGAAATATAACTTCAGTACTTTATTCAGAAAAAAAAACAAATTTAGTTTCATTGATTTGCGTCGTTTTTATCAATTTGGCGACATTTCGTCAATTTGTCAAAGTTTAAGAAAAGTTGCCAAGTTAGCGATATTTCGCCTAATTCGTAGCTCTGGATTTGCAGATCTGAAAAATAAAACATCCTGATCCCGTTTGTATATACTAAATGAAAACACTAAAATTGTATTAGAAGATATACCCATTCTACACTTTTTATGTTTCAACAATCGGATAAGTGAATTTATTGCTTAAACACAATATATGAGTTTATTAGCTAAACACAATATATAAGCTTGAAAACTCTTTACCAAAATAAATGAAAGTGATGTACGCAGTCCGCAATTAATATAATTAAAAGAAAAATCAAACCATTCTTTTCTAAAATATATTTTATATCCATTTATTTAATATTCAAATCGAAAAAATAATAATAAAAATTAATAGACAGATTTAATTTAATTGCGTTTCTGAGCAACATGATATAAGGCAGAATCTTACTCATAAATTGCGAAATTAAATAGCTATTTTGATTTCTTTATACTTTTCATTGTTTAGTAAAAGTTTGTGAAATATAGACCATGGAGATAGATTTTCCATTTAAATTCATGTTTCAAACAATTCATGATTTCAGATAGTGACTAATTAGAGCAGAAATCTTCCACCAACCTCGGAGATAAAGTTTTAATTCACTTTCACAATTTAAACGAACGGTTTTCAACCTTTTCGTTTGGATAAGTCACGGAGTTAGAGAGTAGAACTCCTAGGAAAAGGTTTCGTTTTTCACTAATATCTCAACAATCCCTGGTCTTAGAAATTCGAAACCTGGATTAAATTTATAATGGGCTATTTCAAGGCTATCCACAAAATTTCATTAAATTCGGTTTAGCCGTTCTCCCGTGATGATGAGACAAACTAAAGTTTCGTTTTTTACTAATATCTCGAGAACTACTGGTCGTAGGAACTCAAAACATGGACTAAATTTTAAGTATTGCTATTTCCAGGCTACCCACAAAATTATATCAAATTCTGTTCAGTCGTTCTCCTGTGATGACGGGGCAGACAGACAGACAGATAGACAGACAGACAGATAGACACAGATAGACAGACATAAAGATAGACCGATAGACAGACAGACAGACAGACATATTTTCAATTTTATTTATATAGATACATATCTTTAATATTTAAATCGGAAAAGATTTAATAAAAATCGTCTGCAGCATAAACACATCGGATTTAAATCCGTTGCTAAGCGACATGATATTATTTTCATTAAATAAATTGGCTGAAAAAATATCGTCTGCATAATGCTATCTCTACGGGTCCTTTTAAGTGGGGCTACTCCAAGGCTACATACGATTTCGTAAAATTCGGTTCAATCTTTCTCCCATGATGATGAAACAAGCATACAGACAGATAGGCTTTCAATTTTATTTATATAGATTTTTGATCAAGGTTTAAATTAACTGGATAAACTAACTTGACTTTCCCATGCCAAAATCCTTGAAAAAAGCTTGAAAAAATATTTCGATTGATGCCAAGTGTAACAATGTACCTCATCGTGTGTGTGTGGGGGGGGGGGAAACTTACACCCCTCTGAGGGCTAATGGCGTTACGAACACAAAAGTTTTGTCACGGCTACTTTTTACTTTCCCTGCAATACATGGTAATGTATAGGGAAAGTATTGGAATCATGCCGAAAATCGCAACTCGAGTTTTCGACGGATCTACACGTTTCGAGACCTCTAGAATACGAAAAAACCATTTTTAGCGTGACGTCTGTGTGTGTGTCTGTCTGTCTGTGTGTCTGTCCGTCTGTGTGTCTGTCTGTCTGTGTGTCTGTGTGTCTGTCTGTCTGTCTGTCTGTGCAGATTTTGTATCCACTCTAACTAAAAAACTAATGGACCGAATTTCACAAAATTTTGTAGGTAAGTCACTTGTGGATGGTGCTGGTGCTGATTAGTTTTGGGTACGATTCGGAATAAAAGAACCCGCCTTTTTTTGCGAAATGGCCCGCAAAAGCTTGTATCCACTCTAGCCGAAAAACAAATAGACCGAATTTCACAAAATTCGGAAGATGAGTCACGTATAGGTCACTTTGGTGCTGATTAGATTTTGGTATGATTCAGAAAAAAATAGCCTGCCTTTTTCTGCAGAATGGCCCGCAAAAATTGTCAAAATCTGAACTAAAAAGCTACGTATGCTCAAATATATCCATTAAATGCTTGTTTAATGCGTAATTTTTAACGAAGAAAAGAATAAGACCAACCCCATTACATTAGGACTAGCCGTTCTCGAGATATTTTAGTTTTTCGTACTTTCCCTACCTTTGAAAATAAGCCCAATTACCGAATGAGAACGAAAATTGAATAAAAGTGAAATACATTTAATTAAAATAAAGAGAACGTTAATATAAGTCTGCAGGGAAAGTCATGTGCTGCCCACATCAGATTTTTACTACAATAACTAAAACTGTAAAGTTTTGCGACCATTATGTGAAAAATAACCGCTTTTATTCATAGTTATGCGAAATTGTGGCCTGTATTGCCATGTTAAGAAAATATAAAATTTCGAATAAATCTTGAATTTTAAAAACATCTACCTGGTTCTATATATGTCTTTAACAAAGACGGATATAAAGTTTAGTGAAAATCTTGTAATATTTGTGGCAGCTATCGTTTATACAAGAAATTGGCCACAGATAGACAAACGTACATTACGCCAATATAGTTAAAGCTTGTTTATGAGTTCCCAAAACATATATTGGCATTAAAATCTCGAAATCAAAAAATTTTGCGGAAACAATATTTTTTCTGTACTATATTCAATACTATGAGAAAGTAAAAATGAAACAGTTTTATTTTTGGAGCTTTATTGCTTGAAGTTAAAGATAATTATAGATAAATATGAAACTCAAGTTTTACATATACTAATGAAACACGCAGGCATTCTGGCCTATAGTTCGCTAGATAAAATGATGCTAAATAAAAAATTTCAACTTTGGAATCTGTGACAATATCTTTTAATAAAATTTGATGTGGCAGCACATAATTTGTCACCAAATTGATAAAAATGACTCTACATCAATGAACTAATTGATGAAAATTCAATATCTTGGAAAAAATATAAGAATCTACTATAGGAATGACCTATTTTTCCGTCCGTAACGTTTGGCGAAATTTAAATTTTACTACGAATTTTACCAGAATATCGCCAATTTGTCGACTTTTTTAAATGTTGCAATATTGACGAAAATGTCACCAAATGGATGAAAATGTCGTCAAATTGCAAAAATGTCGTTAAATTGATAATGTCACCAAATTGATAGAATTGTTGCCAAATTGTTAAAAAATAACGTTAAATCAATGAAAATGACGACTAATTGATGATAATTCAATATTTAGGAAAGAACATAAGATTTGACTATGAGAATAACCCATTTCTGCGTCCGTCCATAATGCTTGACGAAAAATTGGCGGGATCTCGCCGACTTTGCAAATTCTTAAATGTTGTTAAATTGAATAAAATGTCCCCACTAATAAAAATATCACTAAACTGATAAAAGTGTCACTAAATTCATAGCAATGCCGCTAAATGGGAAGTAATGTTTTGCAATTTTTTTATTCTGTCATATAATGGGCATACCTTCTAATATATTAGAAATGTTCTTCTCTCCTTTTGTTTGTAACACTTAGCGATACATTTGACGATCTTGGTTGATAATCTAGGGGATATTTTACCGCAGATTGACAAAAATATCATCATAATTGCAAAAATCTCGCTAATTTAATGGAAATGATGCCTGATTGTTGAATTTATTAATATAATAAGCATATTTTGCTATATGGACTATATTGTTTATTGAATATGTTATCAATATCGATAACTGTTAATTTGGAGTTGAGTAAAATATAAGTTAATTGGGTATCTGTTGTCATCTAGAAAAACGCCAAATGTATAATTCACCGTTAAAAACACTGGTCCGTGGATCTGATACATCATTTTTTCACTGTGAAAGAAGTACGTAAATCCGTTGCATTTATAAGGAAAGTTATGTGCTGCCCACATCAGATTTTTTTACTTCATATAATCTACATTAGTTTATGTTTATGGTATAAGTTACTGTTATATATTGGTTTTAATGGTGATTAAAATAGGAAACTGTAACAGCAGTTCCATTCAGATGGCGAAAATTCTAACTTTCATCTCCTTGATGTTCAACTTTTTTCAGGGTCTTCTTCTTTTACAGAATATTTCTTTAGATGGAGACTGGAAAAATCTGATAAGTTAGCTGGACAGCTGTTAATGCAATAAAACCGATGAAATGGGATATAAATTTGCAACATTACCTTAAAATGACTAGTTTTTATTTTCAAGATTTTAAATATCTATTTTAGTTTTTATGGAATTGGGTAAAATGCAATAGAGAGCATATTAAAGCACAAAAATTGAAATGAAGAAAATTTGCATTCACTAACGTTTGTCAATCCATTCCATAGAAAATCAATAAAAGTTTAGAAATAGAGAAAAAAAAATGTCAATTTCTGCTTTCCACATAAAAAATATTAACTGGAACGGATATGATTAATGCCAAGAGAAGTTCAAGCAAGAACGATCAAAATGGTTTTTGTGGTGTTTTATTTTGTTATTTTTATCTAAAAACCATGTTCTGCGTAATTAAATAAATATTTTTTTCTACTTCTAGTGCAACGTACTATTCTCTTTCATTGATTCTAGAAAAAAAAATAATGGTGCCACTTTTATTAAGGATAAAATCAGATAACCGTGTTCTTATATAATTTGCATTTAAAGGAATCAAGGTGCACAGCGATTAACATAACATGACGTTTTAATTGCTACATAATGAAAATATAATATATTAAGAACATTTAGCAACATTTTATGGGGAGAACAAACAACACTTAATCCGACGAAAACTGGTTTGTATAGCAATAATATTTTAAAGTTGTCATAATAATTCACCTGCTGCAATCTATATTTCAAAACGCTTCATAATAATTCTGCTATTGCAATCTATAATTTAAAAAGCCTTCATAATATAATAATATTTATACCGTTGCAATCTATAATTCAAAAAGTTTCATAATATCATAATAATCCAATTGTTGCTATCTGCAATTCAAGAAGCTTCATAATAGCAATAATATTTTAAAATCGTCATAATAATTCTCCTGTTGCAATCTATATCTCAAAACGCTTCATAATTATTCTGCTATTGCAATCTATAGTTTAAAAAGCCTTCATAATATAATAATAATTCTAAAGTTGCAATCTATAATTCAAAAAGTTCCATAATATTATAATCCAATTGTTGCTATCTGAAATTCAAAAAGCTTCATAATATCATAATATTTTAACTTTGCAATCTATAATTAAAAAACTTCATAATAAATCTGCTGTTGCAATCTATAATTCAAAAATCTTTATAATAAATCTACTACTGCAACTATAACTCAATGATAGTAAAACATTTTGTTACAGATATAAATTAAATTATCGTCATTTAGAGTGATGACGATTTTCGATTTAACTTCGGCGTTTCTAATATTATTTGTAAATAATATTAATTATAATTAATATCACATAAATAAGAACAGTAATAATTTTTAACACTTTACAACATAATTGAAAAGTGTTTATGGTTTGTCCATTCTGTTTAATACTTTACAACATAGTTGAAAAGTGTTTATGACTTTGTTCATTCTGTCTGTCTGTCTGTCTGCCCGTTAGCACGATAACTGCCATAAAAATGACTTTATCAAAATGAAATTTTAGTATGTTTTTCAGACGGTCTGTGGGACCTATGGGAATATAAATGAATAATATCACCCAATTAGTTTTGGGCGCGGTAGCCCAGCGGTTAGCGCGCTGGAGTAGCACTCGATAGGCACGGGTTCGATTCCAGCCGTTGCCTAAACTACCGCCGTGTTCACGCGGAGTACGATCATGTTAAACATGTGGGTCCGTAAGTCCTTTCGAGAGGTTGGTGGTAGGGGAAGGAGGGTACGGTCGCTGTGGATGCCTCCCCTACTGGGTTCCGGTCTAAATTGGGTGGCACTTCCCGGCCGTCCAAATAGTTACCTTACACCTTTCTGGTAGGTCGGACAGTCTGGGTTTCAACAACAACCTAATTAGTTTTGTATTGAATCCGGGTTGAAGAAATAAAATACATTGAACCCTATGGGACCTAATTTTTCAAACATTTTTTAAGTAAATTTAAAATTCACAAATTCCTTCGAAAATGTTAGGAAATATTTAAATTATCCCATAAAATATATAAAAAAAATTCAGTAAAATATGTTTGGTATTTTTTTAAATAAAAATTATTTAATATAGGGAGAAAAACAAATTCAATTAAATTATAACTCTTGCTATATCCTCCAGAAAGGAAAAAGAGATATATTATATAATAAATACCTTTCCAAGAGTTTAATTATTTTATATATAAGAGAGGTTTCACATTTTAAAATAAATATGGTAGATAACGATTTTTCAAATTTTTAAATAAAATGAATTATTATAGTATTGTGATGAATGAAACGATTGGAAAAATGTTCATATTCACAGAATTGAAACTCTGATAAATATAATTTTCAACAATGAGCAGTCAATCTGATAAATATTGCCATATGAATTTATTAACTCTTGCATGGAACTTTACTAAAATAAAGCTGGTGTGGGCAGCAAATGACTTCTCTGCATAATACAACAGCTTTCACAGCAAAATAATGATGTATATGATTAATGACAAAATGTTTTTTTAAGATTCCTTATCGAAACATAACTGCTGCCTAACCCTTTACAAAACGCAATTAATTTACGATGCCTGAGATACCCCCTAATAAAACGTAGGTGTCTAAAAACAAGTGAAACGAACTAAATTTTGAATTAAGAATATTAATTCCTTCAAAACGATAGGAATTATAAAAAAAAATAATAACTAATTTCATTTATCAATATAAGAAATTTTAATCAGTTTTGGCGTCGTTTTCGTTAATTAAGCGTCATTTTGGCAATTTGGCGAAATTTTCATTTTGGTACCATTTTAAAAAGTTGCTAAGTTGGCAATATTGTGCTAATTTTATCGCCAATTTAAGTATAATTTGCTTCAGAATTACTGTATAACTCCTTACAAAACTCAAATAATTTGCGTCCCTTAGACACACTCTCGTATCTGTTCAGCGTATCTGTTCAACAAATATTGAATCTGTTCAACAAACTCGTATCTGTTCAACAACTCGTATCTGTTCAACAAATATTGAAACGCACTACATTTTGAATTAAAAATATTAATTTCTCCATAACGACAAGAATAAAGCCTCATTTTCAAAGATATTACATTTTCATCACTTTTGGAGTCAGTTTCGTTAATTAAGCGTCATATTTGCTATTTTGGCAGCGTTCTCTTTATTTTGGCAACATTTTCAAAAAGTCTCTAAGTTGACAATATTTTGCCAATTTTAACGTCTATTTCAATCAAATTAAGGATATGTGCTACTTATTTTGACTTTGTGAACATTTTTTTTAATAAATTTGTCAGAAAACGTGTTGTAGCTCGATCAGGGTCCATGCTAACGTTCAAAACCGCTCATAAACCGTTCATTCAAGCTTACGGCTAACTTATAACATTAAGTTCTGGACATCTGTATTTCTCTGGTGAGTTTTATAGATAGCAAATAAATTATTCTACACTGGGCTATTACACCCCGGCCTCTCAAAGAGTTGCAGTCGAGAGGTCTGGATCTCTAACACATGGGCTATTACCCCGGCCACACAAAAAGCTACTGTAAGCCTTCAGGTCAGTCGTGTGGTCCAGGTCTTCAACACTGGGTTATTAAAGGCGCGGTAGCCCAGTGGTTAGCACGCGGGAATTACACTCGGTAGGCCCGGATTCTATTCCCGCCACTGCCAGAACAGCCTCCGTGTTCACGCGGAGTACGATCACGTTAAACATGTGGGTCCATAAGTCCTTCCGAGAGATAGGTGGTAGGGGTAGGAGGGTACGATCCCTGTGGATCCCTCCCCCACTGGATTCCGGTCTAAATTGGGTGGCACTTCCCGGCCGTCCAAACAGTTACCTTATACCTCTCTGGTGGGTCGGACTGTCTAGGTCACAACAGCAACACTGGGCTATTAAAAGACATGGTTCGACTGTGCTATATCCCGAGAATAATTCATACTAGCGTTTGTGACATTCATTTTCTAAAAATAAATTACGTAATAAATGATTATTTATTTAACATTACCAAAGATCTTTATTATTTTAATGATATTTTTCAAAACTGCATTCTAAAATATAGGGAAGACGGTCGATTTAATATTGATCTCGTTTTAAATCAACACGGTTCCAACATTGACCGATTGTAATAATCGTACTGTTTTAATCTCTCCATTTGGTCATGGGATATCGCTTCCACAGACTCATTAACACACACACACATACACACACACACTGATATATACGCACACACGGACATACACATACACACACTAACATGCAAACACTAATATACACGCACACACTAACATACACACACACACACACTAACTTGCACACACACTAACTTGCACACATACTAACATACACACACTGACATACACGCCCTAGGGTTGGCTGTGTGGTCTGGGCCTTCAAAACTGACATACACACACACACACACTAACACACACACTAACATACACACTAACATGCGCACACTAACGTACACACAATGCAGAGTCCACTTCGACTTTTGAACCTTGCTATTCCGTCCCACTGGTTCAACGGTAAAGCGTCGGTTGGTCAGTATGAAGATCCGTGGTTCAAGTACCAGTTGGGATAGTAAGGTCCTTTAAAATAACGCCCGAACAAATCAAACCTGTTGGTTAGTGCAAAGATTTCGGGGGTCTATAAGTGACCCTCGTACGAATAGCATGAATTCTGTGTACTCTGAGATATTGAGCGCCGATTTCAAATTAGGAAGACATATGACCACGCAAAAAGTTAATCTGGAGGATAAAAATAGAATCAGCAGGCTAACCTGAGGCAAATGTAGTAGGAGGTCAGCCAAATTGTCAGTTGCATGCCAATCTGACAGTAGAGTGTGGAGAATGCAGAGTCCAGTTCGACGATAAGTGCTTGCAATTCTGTCAGCTGGCCTGTGGTTCTATTCCTAAATCAGGCAGCAAGGTTCTTTACAACACTCACTAACATACGTACACACCAACATACGTATACACTGATATCATCCCAAAAAACATGCGATCCATGTTTATGGCTGCTTAAAAACGTGCTCTCCTTTCCAAAATTCCAATTCAAATTTTCGACCTCGTCACAATACTTTCCCTATTCATTACTCTATGTAGGGAAAGTGATGCATTTAATGCAGTTTATGCCGCTGATATCGATTTCTAGCAGAGCATCATATTATTCCTTTTCTATTAAAAGAGCTCCTTAAAATAAATGTAATCCTTTTTCTGCGAAAATAAATTCAAAACCCAACAAAATATCAAGAGCAAATCATAAATTCAGTCTTACGCCCAACTCAGAACATTAAGCTCAGAACATTTGCATTTCTCTGGTGAGTTTTATAGACAACAAAGACATTATTCTACCCGGGGCTATTAAAAGACATGGTCCGACCATTTTTTATGGCTCGGTATGAAGATTTTTAAAACATGAAGTTTCGAAATACAGCTATTATGAATCTGAACATCCCGAGGTTTACTTTAAATGTTTTTCTTATCTATCTGTTAAAGTTCCGTATATTTCAATCGATGGAGGTAATGTTAGTTTTAGCATCGTAAATTGATTTTTATAATGGCGTTTGGCATCTAAATATGGGGTAATTTATAAGGAAGCTATTTAGTGATTAGGTGTTTATAAATATCGTTGTGTTATATTTTATAAATTACACAATACAGAGATGCCCTTATATGGCAAGAGAGGTATAACTGGTACGATGAAATCGTCATAAGAGTAGGAGTAGAGGGGATTTTTGACGTCCTTGTGGTATTATTTTGGTGGTTTTACACCATTAAAACAATGCCAAGATGGCAAAAGTCGGGTAAAAGTCGAGAGGGCAGACGGCTGAGTTTGTATTCATTTTTACTTTCTCATACGTAGTATTGAGAAAGTACTGTTTTCACGAAAATATTCGATTTTGATATTTTGATGCCAATATATGTTTTAAAACTTCCTGAATACGTTTTGACTATTTTTGATGTGATGTCTGTATGTCTGTCTGTCTGATGCCTGTGATTTTTTTATGTACAAGACAGCAGCAACATATATTAATGAATTTTTTACGAAACTTTATATCCGGTTACATTATTAAAAAATATCTAGAACAAGAAAGAAATTTTTTAAAATTCGAACGGGAAATTTATTCGAAATTTAATATATTTTTAACAGGGCGACATATGGCAAGCATAAAAGGGCATATTTATGGCTCAATGATCATCATACTGAGTTCCAATCATTTTGCAAAATAGTGGCGATACAATGTTTTTTTTTTTGTTTGTGACGTCATTAGTCCCCTTGGAGGGCAAATTACACCCCCTGGAGGGTACATTGCCATGTATGGTGTCAACCGAAATATTTTTCAAAAGCTCTTTAAAGTGAAAGGTAAAACGGTATAGTTGTGACAATTTGGACGTAGGATACCGATTTTTCAAATTTTTTCTTATAAAGCTTGAAAAAAGAAGGAATTAATTCTGGTATGAGAAAGTCCAGTTGAGCCACGCTTCAGTTAATTATTTTTATTTTTATTATAATGTAGTAGGACAACAAGAAATTTTGATGAAAAATATTTTTTCGTTTTCCGATTTGTTAATTTATATGTACTTTCTATATATTAATAACTTTTATATTTGCAGCACATGGCTTTCCTTACAAACACACATTTATTTTATCTTACTTTCTTTATCATAACTCGTTAAATTGAATTTAATCGCACAAAATTACTCTGGTAATTATTTGAATTTAAGCTGAATTTACAGTTTTAATTCCATTTTTTTTTCATTTGACAAATGGGCATATTTTCATTGCCGACGTTCAAAAATTTGGAAAAACTTAAATATCTCGAGAACGGTTAGTTCTATAGTAACGAAGTTGATTTCATTCTTTTTGGCGGCAAAAATTACTTATAAAATAAAGCAATAAAGCATTTAACCTTTTGCTTACATGTGGGACTGCGTCAATCTCGAATAAAAAACCTCCCAAAAAGACATGTATCTGACATACCCTATCCCAAATAGGTCGATCCCCCTTTGCAGACATTGGCGTCCATGGACCCCAATGCCTGCAAAGAGGAATCGAACTGTTTGGGATAGGTTATGTCAGATACATGTCTTTTTGGGAGGTTCTTTGTTCGGGATTGACGCTCTCCCACCCGTAAGCAAAAGGTTAATTGATACATTTGAACATATGTAGTATTCCATTTTAGATTTTAGAGATTTTTTGGATATTTCTCAAAAAAGGGATGGTTCCTTTTTTCCAAATCTTACCAGAATCTAATCAGCAACAGGGTATCCCTTAACTGATTACCAAAAGTTTTGAAATTTTGTGAATATTTTTTGAACTACAGTTGATGCATGCATTGCACAGACAGACACACACACAGACGTCATGAATAAAATAGTATTTTCGTATTCTAGTGGTCTTTAATTGTGTAGATATCAAGTTCCCATTTTCAACACGATTACAATATTTGCCCTATACATTACTATGTATTGTAGGGAAAGTAAATATATCCTGCGATTTTTTGACACTGCATTACGAACAAGAGCAAAGCGGATAATTTGGATATTTTACATATAGGTTAACATGCAAACGCAGATCTATAAGACGCGTTCAGAATTTAAATTTAAGCCTTAGTTAATTAAATATTATTAAATAACATTTTGTATTTCCAGTATAGACAAAGACTGAATAGGTCGACTTCAAACTTCTCTGCGATTGGTTGCTAGCAGAAACGTCTCAAAAAATGGAGGAGAACAATGATATGCTTTTCTGTTGATTCTTATAAACAGAGGGTTTTGGAACTATTGTTGCCATGAATAATTAGAATTAAAATGTTAATATTATTGAAGTTAAAAAGTATATGTATTACCAGAAAATGTACCCAGTATTGCCCGGGATATAAAGCAGGGATTAATTAAATTCATTCATTAAGTTTTTTAAATGACGTAAATGCCCACTGTGTGAGCACTAGGGCGGTTACGCCCCAACCACTTATCGAGCGTAACATGTCTTACACAAGCAGTTAAACACATCTTACTCCAGCGTGCGGGTGAGCAGTAAGCCTTGGGGCCTGTGCTGTGCACATGGAATACTACGCCCTAATACGCCTTATTACTCTATAATTATCTGTTTCGCAGTCTAAGCGGGCGTAATACGCGATAGATAAACTTTTTTGTACGCCTTAAATACGCCTTTCCATATCTGCCCTGACGGTATATGTTTGAAGCTATTTTGATAAGCCTTAAATAATATTTTTTGATACATCCTAAATGAATGTGTTGTACACAATTAATAGGAGAATGCTTAAATTCCAAAGCACGCTTTCTAAAATACCATACTTGGAAAATCTGTGTTAATATTTTCGATGGCTTAAGAACCGGTTTATCGTCTCATTAAGTTTCCACCGGAACTCGCACTGATTTCTCGAAAATTAACTCTATCTTCTGATACTAATAGCATCACCATGGTTGTTGGTATGGAGTAAAGAAGAAAAACCAACTCTATTTCCTTACACTAATAGTACCACCATGGTTGGTTGGTATGGAGCAAAGAAGGAAAACCAACTCTATCTCTTCACACTAATGGTATCACCATGGTTAGTTGGTATGAAGCTAAGAAGGGAAATCAACTTTATCTCCTCACACTTATGGCTCCACCATGGTTGGTTGGTATGGAGCAAAGAAGGAAAACCAACTCAATCTCTTCACACTAATGGTATCACCATGGTTAGTAAGTATGAAGCTAAGAAGGGAAACCAACTTTATCTCCTCACACTAATGGTACCACCATGGTTAGTTGGTACGGAACGAAGAAAGAAAACCAACTCTATCTCATCACACTAATGGTACCACCATGGTTGGTTGGTATGGAGCAAAGAAGGAAAACCAACTTTATCTCCTCACACTTATGGCTCCACCATGGTTGGTTGGTATGGAGCAAAGAAGGAAAACCAAGTCAATCTCTTCACACTAATGGTATCACCATGGTTAGTAAGTATGAAGCTAAGAAGGGAAACCAACTTTATCTCCTCACACTAATGGTACCACCATGGTGAGTTGGTATGGAACGAAGAAAGAAAACCAACTCTATCTCATCACACTAATGGTACCACCATGGTTGGTTGGTATGGAGCAAAGAAGGAAAACCAACTTTATCTCCTCACACTTATGGCTCCACCATGGTTGGTTGGTATGGAGCAAAGAAGGAAAACCAACTCAATCTCTTCACACTAATGGTATCACCATGGTTAGTAAGTATGAAGCTAAGAAGGGAAACCAACTTTATATCCTCACACTAATGGTACCACCATGGTTAGTTGGTATGGAACGAAGAAGGAAAACCAACTCTATCTCATCACACTAATGGTACCACCATGGTTGGTTGGTATGGAGCAAAGAAGGAAAACCAACTTTATCTCCTTACACTTATGGCTCCACCATGGTTGGTTGGTATGGAGCAAAGAAGGAAAACCAACTCAATCTCTTCGCACTAATGGTATCACCATGGTTAGTTGGTATGAAGCTAAGAAGGGAAACCGACTTTATCTCCTCACACTAATGGTACCACCATGGTCAGTTGGTATGGAACAAAGAAGGAAAACCAACTCCATCTCATCACACTAATGGTACCACCATGGTTGGTTGGTATGGAGCAATGAAGGAAAACCCACTTTATCTCCTCACACTTATGGCTCCACCATGGTTGGTTGGTATGGAGCAAAGAAGGAAAACCAACTCTATCTCTTCGCACTAATGGTATCACCATGGTTAGTTGGTAGGAAGCTAAGAAGGGAAACCGACTTTATCTCCTCACACTAATGGTACCACCATGGTCAGTTGGTATGGAACGAAGAAGGAAAACCAACTCCTTCTCATCACACTAATGGTACCACCATGGTTGGTTGGTATGGAGCAATGAAGGAAAACCCACTTTATCTCCTCACACTTATGGCTCCACCATGGTTGGTTGGTATGGAGCAAAGAAGGAAAACCAACTCAATCTCTTCACACTAATGGTATTACCATGGTTAGTTGGTATGAAGCTAAGAAGGGAAACCAACTTTATCTCCTCACACTAATGGTACCACCATGGTTAGTTGGTATGGAACGAAGAAATAAAACCAACTCTATCCCATCACACTAATGGTACCACCATGGTTGGTTGGTATGGAGCAAAGAAGGAAAACCAACTTTATCTCCTTACACTTATGGCTCCACCATGGTTGGTTGGTATGGAGCAAAGAAGGAAAACCAACTCAATCTCTTCACACTAATGGTATTACCATGGTTAGTTGCTATGAAGCTAAGAAGGAAAACCAACTTTATCTCCTCACACTAATGGTGCCACCATGGTTAGTTGGTATGGAACGAAGAAGGAAAACCATCTCTATCTCATCACACTAATGGTACCACCATGGTTGGTTGGTATGGAGCAATGAAGGAAAACCCACTTTATCTCCTCACACTTATGGCTCCACCATGGTTGGTTGGTATGGAGCAAAGAAGGAAAACCAACTCAATCTCTTCACACTAATGGTATCACCATGGTTAGTTGGTATGAAGCTAAGAAGGGAAACCAACTTTATCTCATCACACTAATGGTACCACCATGGTTAGTTGGTATGGAACGAAGAAGGAAAACCAACTCTATCTCCTCACACTAATGGTACCACCATGGTTGGTTGGTATGGAGCAAAAAAGGAAAACCAACTTTATCTCCTCACACTTATGGCTCCACCATGGTTGGTTGGTATGGAGCAAAGAAGGAAAACCAACTCAATCTCTTCACACTAATGGTATCACCATGGTTAGTTGGTATGAAGCTAAGAAGGGAAACTAACTTTATCTCCTCACACTAATGGTACCACCATGGTTAGTTGGTATGGAACGAAGAAGGAAAACCAACTCTATCTCATCACATTAATGGTACCACCATGGTTGGTTGGTATGGAGCAAAGAAGGAAAACCAACTTTATCTCCTCACACTTATGGCTCCTCCATGGTTGGTTGGTATGGAGCAAAGAAGGAAAACCAACTCAATCTCTTCACACTAATGGTATCACCATGGTTAGTTGGTATGGAGCAAAGAAGGAAAACCAACTTTATCTCCCCACACTAATTGTGCCACCATGGTTAGTTGGTATGGAGCGAAGAAGGAAAACCAACTCTATCTCCTCACACTAATGGTACCACCAGAGTTGGTTGGTAATGGAGCAAAGAAGGAAAATCAGTTCCAAGAGGAAAAATTATATTTTGGATTTCTACTTGAGAAGCTTCACATTCAAATTCACAAAAAATGCAGGAATAGAGTAAATTTTCTTTTATCATTATAATGCGAAGATATTGAATATTTATGCACAAATTGGAATTGTGAGACTCTTCAATTTTCGGATGCTACAATATGTATATGCAATATCAGAACTTTTATTGAATTGTCTTATAATTAGAAATTTTTTAAATATAAAGGAATTATTGGCAGATTCCATTCTGGGTTTGTTTAAAATTAATTTTCCGATATTTCCGATGATGTACAGATGGAAACTCTGCAATAATAATTTCGATTGCTTAGAAACCGATTTGTGCAAAAATATCTCAAATGGCTTCAAAATTTAATAAATAAAAATCTAATTCGAATTTAAAAAACAACGTTCGAAGACATCCGCATTGCAGATTTCATCATTCATGGACTGGTTTTGCATTTAATATGCGCTCGTTAGCAGTCTCGTAACTTTTAGAACGATAACTTCTGTCATTCTCCATATATTTCACATTTTTTTAAAATCTGAAAGTGACAAATTCTTCAACAATATCAATTTTTTTACCATTATATAATGATTCAATACTTTGTAAGTACTTTTAACCTAAAATAATGTAACATTATTATTTAGTAAATATTATATATTCTCGAGATATTGTAAATTTTATTTTTCTGCAGAGAACGCGTTACCTTTGAAAATAATAAATCAATAATTTTATCGGTAACATCAATAGCCCTATTGATGTTTTATCAATACCCAATAATAAGAAAGATATTTACTATTTTACCACAAAATCTATTTATCTGTAGGACTGTTATGTACTGGACACATTCAATTTTTTTGTATTCAATACCAAGTTGCTATTTCTGGCGATATTATTTTTTGTTCTTTTTTGTTATTTCGTTATCTCTAATACAGAAGTCATGTTCAGCAAAAAAATTCAGCCATGCTGTCGGTTCAAAACAACATTTTTATATAACAGTATAATACTTTTTTTCTCTCTTTGACTACCTTGTCACGAACATATTGTGCTACAACGGAGTGTGTGTAGAAACTGTTAAACAAGGGATTGCGCGTCTTAATCCCAATGTTGAAAGAACTCTTATCTGATTAAAACATTTGATGAAGATTTGAAGTTTCGTTGTAGATATGTGACGAGAAAGTAGAAGCATTGAAACAGAACGATAAAAAGCAATGGGATGAATTTTCTTCCGTATATTTCGTTGTTTAAAACATTTAATGTATTCACAACATGGGTTTCTCAACACTTTGAAAAGTATTTGATATATGCTTATCGTAGTTGAAATGAAAACAGCTTGTTTTAGTTTAGAGTTTTATGCTTTAAGAGCTAACATAGCTAGACATTTTCTAGATTTTTAGCATTATTTAAGCATTTATTTAAAGCATTTTTCAAACATACACTTTATTTATATAGGAAGTGTGAGACCAGAAATTGTTCTCACATGTGATGAGACACTTTTACGTGTGTATTTATTGTGGCCAAAACGGCGAACAAATCGTGTAGTCTGGCTGGCACCAAGGTTCATTAGGACTTGAACCTAAAGGTCAGAAGACTATAAATTTAGGGGTGCCATAGCAGAGGGGCTGAGCTGGGCCGTACTAAATGTACAATGGTGCCATTGGGTAAGGTGTAGCCAGTAAGCGCCAAAAAGAAGTAAAGGCTGAGTTACTCCCCCCCCACCGAGGGAAACACAGCCTGTGACCAGAGTACGAGATCAGACATTGGAGAAGACAGTTGGATTTTGACTTAGGAGACAAGAGCAGACCAGAAATAAGACAATCATGATTTTTGACTTAAAAATGAGATATACTAAAATGACTTAAGAAAGATGCTGGTGAACAGTTGTTCAGAGTTGACTGGTGCAGATATGTTATGATGGCTTGTGGATAGAACCGCCTAGTAGCATGAAATAAGTGGAGTGTTTGAGTTTGCAGTATTCAATGAAGTTACGAGTGGGCATTACACTTCGAGTTGATGCGTATAACTACAGACGAGATTGACCAAGTGCTGCTAACAAGGCCCAGATTGAAGGTATGTGTTCATCAATCATCCACAGGTTAATAAATACGTTAGGTATATGGTTCAGGGTCTCGCATGCTCTCCTCTCACATTCTATCTTAATAAATAATTAATAGGAAGAGTAGTTAATGTATTTGAATTCAATTGGTATTTTGTGTCTTTAATAAATGTTATTGTTAAGTTTAAATTGATCTAATCTTTTTAATAATTAATAATATTCCTTTACAGAACTCACACGAAAGGTAAAATAATTGGAGGGTTAAAAGCGGCACAACATAGCAATGTACTTTAAATTAATTCCACTATTTGAGAATAACGGCCATGTCTAAGTAATAATACTAATATTAAAATAATAATTATCTTTAATGAATGTAAGAATTAAGAAGTTCAACATTAAATTTTATCTATTTACGTCCCACAGGAAGTTTACGCGATCTGCGCGACTCATCTGAGGCTTAACGGTTCACTTTTAAGATATCGATAAGTTCTGGGTTTCTTCTTCTTCTTCTTCGATCCAGAGCATCCGACCTATCCAAAGGTGTTGAAGACCCAGACCGTTCGACTCGTCCGAGGCCATGAGTAACCGTTTGGACGCATGGCTATCCGAAGATGTAAAGTATCTGTATGAACGGCAGGGTAGTGTCATCCAATGTAGACCAGAAACCAGTGGGAACGGAATTTATAGGGACCGTACACTCCTCTCATTACCACCAACGTCTCAGAAAGATTTGCGAAACCACATATTTAACGAGACCGTTCTCTGCGTGAACTCTTTGGGCAAAGACGAGATAAGATCTGGGTTTGAATTCCCAGTGTAGGTAGTGTGGGACGTATAAATTAGAGTACACTTTTAAATATTAAATTCATTATTTTAAATCACATTAACATTGCCGTAAATTCATATATAGTGGAATTAACATTAAAACGTACATTGCTCGTTATTGTACCGCAATAAACCCTCCAATTATTTTTACCTAAGTGTGAGTCCTGCAAATGAATTATTAATTAATATTAAAAGATTAGACTATTTAAACTTAAACAATATAATTTATTAACAACATCAATTTATCAATAACACCAATTTTCATAAATATCAATTTTTAATTATTATCAATTTTCATTTAATTATTTTAGCAAGGGGAGATATGCGACTAGAATTATTAGTTTTACCGTTGTTGTCTAGGACCTGTTATTATGAGCACATACCTTCAAGCTCAGTCTTGGGCTCATCATCTCGCTTGCATCAGTCTTATACTGACATAACTCTGTGGTGTGTGGCTCCTCCTCGTACTACTAATGCACTCGCCATTTGATCTACCTCCATGGGACACTCAACAACTACTCGTACTTTAAGTCAAAATTCGTGATTATTTTCTTTTTATGTCTGATCTCCATTTCTGCTCCTCATTGTCTTTCGCATGCTACTGCACTCTCATTTTTGTCTATATTGAAACTCGTGTATTTCGTCCACAACTCTGCGTGTGTGTCTCCAAACTCGGATTTCTTTCCTCTGATCCAAGCTGTGGTTCCTTCGGCGGGGGGGGGGGGGGAGCTCCGCCCTTCTTCCCCTTGACGCTCATTGGTTCTTCTGAACCCAATGGCATCACTTCACAGCCCCTGTGGCCTGGCACACCTAAATTTATAGCATTTGACCTAAAAGTTCAAGTTGTCGTAAAGTTCGGCGCCAGCCAGACTCAAGCTTTCTTTTCCTTAAAGTACACCATAAATAATCAAATAAAAATGTCTCATGTGAGAACAATTTCTGGTCTCACAGGTAGTAACAGTGTTTCTTTCATGCATATCTCCGTGCCCATCGGAGACGCTTATTCGCCCCCCCCCCCTCGGAGACATTTTATGGTAAACTACTTTCTATTTATGTGACAGCATTTAGATATGTATTACAGGACAAATAGAAAATGTGCGCCCTCCTGAAGTTTCATTCGCCATTCCCCGTCGAAAATGTCCTGGAAGGAACACAGTGAGCATGCTCAGTGAGCATACGCAAAGTAGCAGCATGCGCAGTGCAAAGGCGCAGCAGTGCAAAGATGCAAAGAAGCAGCATGCACAGTGCAAAGTAGCAGCATGCGCAGTAGCAGCATGCGCAGTAGCAGCATGTGCAGTAGCAGCATGCGCAGTGAGCATGCGCAAAGTAGCGCATGCTTACTGCGCATGTGCAAAGTTCGCAAAGTATTCCGCATTATCCCGTAGTTTACAATTAAAGCTGTGGCGTACATAAATAAATAGTAGAGCGTCAAAATAATCCAGCCTAGCTCAATCCAGTCAATTTCTGGAATAACAGCATCTGTGAAATGTATATGTTGTGCCAAATACGGGATATGTATCAATCCCTCTTAACTCAGGAGACGACACCGATTTCTTTCATATTGGCAACACTCGAGTTCTTTAAATATTTGGTTGGCCGAGAGGTTGGCAAAAGATTGAAAATAATCTTCTGCGTAACTTCATACATCTGCTTGATCAAATTGATCTCTTGATATGCTTTAATAAACCTAAAACCATTCTTCTTTACGAAACAAAATTCATAAACTAAATTCATTTACCTTTATCGTGACACCATTTGTAATAATCCTTTTCTATGTCATAGTTTTGCCTGGTGATTACTTCTTAATTGCATAAAGGATACGCCAATGCCCGCCTGCCTAAATGTACAATTTTTAATTTTTAGTAGTTAATATGTAAACTATTTTTATATGTCAATATATTTTTCTTAAATTTACATTCTTATACTTGTTTATGTTGTTAACTTTTTCATTGTCTAGATTTCCAAATTATTTTATTGCTTTAAATATTGAACTTTTCATCTCTGTTACATGTCACTTTAAATGCCCTAAAATTTATGAAAGTTTTGGTTTATTTTTGTGCATAAGTGCATATATATCTCTAGTAATATGATTTCTATGGATGAGTGAAAAAAAATTAGTTCCAAAAACACCGATAGGTGGCACTGTACAACAGCAAATATGCTGAAAAGACACAAAATACACATTTGTAACATATTTTATTCGAACGTACCAAACATTCATATCACAAGGACCTTATCGATGCAGGGAATGCTGCTCAATATGGTTCCCTTCTTCAAGATGTAAAATCTGCAGTCTGTGGACAGCTTGTTCAACTGTGGATCGTAATTGGTCGATTCAGATACTTCTCACATGCAGAGTGATACTGTCTTTCAAATCTGCCAAGGTTACCAGACGTCCTCGATAAACAAGACTTTTTAAGTATCCCCACAGTCAAAAATCACAGGTATTAAGATCTGGAGAACGAGATGTCCAGGTTGTCGGAAACGCACGACTAATTACTCTACCATTAGTAAAATGTTGCCGAAGAAACTGCTGTACACAGAGTCCAATGTGTGGAGGCGCTCCATCTTGCATAAAGGTAATTGAATCGAGACATTGGTGCTGTTGGTTGCAGTTGGGGTACATCAAAACTTTCGAGCATGTTTTTGTACCTTTTCTGTTGTACAGCGCCACCTATCGGTGTTTCTGGAACTATTTTTTTTCGCTTATTCCCTTTCCCCACGTCTTGAATAGTAGGTTCAACAATTTTGGAGCCTTTACATTGAGTAGTTCGATGCATAGAGAGCTCAGAGTAGGGGTGTTTTAATTCTGACCACCCGGTATATATATATATATATATATATATATATATGTATGTATATATATATATATATATATATATATATATTTATATATACATATATATATATATATATGTGTGTGTGTGTGTGTAAACTTCAGGTCCTCGGACTTACGAATTTTTATCTAAATTCGAATTAGATTAAAAGTAATCGAACTTTTACAGGCGAAGTTCGGCAGAAAATTCTGCTTTTCTAATCATTTTATTGATCAAAAGTTATTCTGCTTAAATATTCGTGAGCAGGTGTTTTATCTCGATGAAAAAACAACTGTTAAGTGGGTTTTATTTAACAGTTCTCTAACTTTGCGAATTTAAAGATTTCGTTGTATTTTTTCTTTATTTGGCAATATATTTTTATGAGTATTATATTAAACTTTGAACTACGTGTGATCAAAACTCACTTTAATAATATTTAAGTTTAGAACTTTTCTTCTCCGGCTTCAAATTCACATTTATTGAAACAGATTATTTTCGAATTCTAAAATTCGTATTGAGAACAGGTAATTTGATAAAATCGCGGATAATTTGCTGAAAGTAAATTGATTACTGTTAACTTTATCTGCATTATTCGCTTAGCTAGGGGTAATTCGTTCTAGTTATTAATAAAATCAGAAACATTTTTCTGAGATTCAGTAATTTAATGCCATGTGGATTTAATGTTTCTCTTTCGATTTACTTAAAACTGTCTATTTCAGTATTTCCTTTTTTCTAACACATATTGCATAAAAAACGTATTCTCCATGAGCTAAATTGTGTAATAAATTTCGAAAATATATTTTATCTGTTTTAATTTTCGTAGTTTTGATAAAATGTTTGATGACGTTAGCAAATATTGAAGATTTTGGGTGAATTTTTATATTTCTTGTCAATGGTAAATTATTGTTTGTTCGCGTTATAATTTTGATGATTCATTGTTCTGAACAGTTTAAAACGAAGTGTTTGGTACCAAATATATGTAAATATATTAAAAAATAGAACAGCTAGCATTACTAGAAAAAACATCAATGTTTGTAAAAAAATAAAATATTGTTCTCAATTGAACCCATGTATGATATCTCCTGTGTTTTCATATTACTACAAAAAATTGTGAAATAATAAAAATAATATAGAATAAATACATATTTGGGTGTTACGTAGGTTTAGGTTTGGTATATATCGAGTTTTCTCTGGCTTAGTCATTGTATTCCTAATATAATTCAGCTGTAGGAATTGATGTTGCTAGTTTCGAGCCAGGCCCAAACTCGGGACCCGCTGCTTACAAGGCTGACATTATAAGGTTAGAGCAAAAGTTATCTACCTCTCCAAACTTATAATTCGGGTACTGATTTCTAGCATCTTCGATCGATGACTTTGGCAGGAGAAGAGTCAGCTCTTGCCACATACTCCACACCCTGATGAGAAGCCCAGTCGAATTTCAGTGAGGAGGGGGCCCACCCAGAAAACCCCCGTCGCGTCCCCACCCCGAAACTCAGTTGACGGCTGATTAGCCGAGAGGCGTGTCGTACCTCAGGCGCGATGTCAGTCGCTGTCAACCAGGAAGAGAGTGGTCGGCGCCTCTGGCTCAGCGTGGTGCTGCCATCTTATTTTGAGATCGTTGGAGAGAGAAGGTTGCGTGCTCGTACTTCCAGGGTCATCATTGAAGGAATTGATGTTTCTAGTTCCGAGCCAGGCCCGAACTCGGGACCCGGTGCTTACAAGACAGACATTATAAGATTAGAGCAAAAGCTAGCTTCCTCTCCGAATTTATAATTCGGGTACTGATTACTAGCATCTTCGATCGATGTCTTTGGCAGGAGCAGAGTTGGCTGCTGCCACACAGCTGTGGATTTTACAAATATCAACATTCTTCTACAAAGTAATCATTTCCTTCTATTTGCTGTCTACTCATGGCATTTTTAAGTTATTACAGAGAGTTTATAGAAAATGTTAAAAAGGAAATATTAAACATCTTGATGATCATTAAAATTTATGCTCATTGAAATTTATTTAACTAAAAACACTGAAGAAAAGTACTTATACTTTCCTTGTACAAATATGACGTGAAAGTACGATTTTATTGTGAACAGATATAGTTCCTTTTTTTGTATTTGTATATTTAATAAAATATTCAGATCAGCACACAGAAGAAAGAGGTAATACATTTTAATCAGTATATTAAAACTATTTAAAAAGCCTAATACATCAGAGACTAGTATTAAAACTTCACAATGTAAAATAACAGAACTATATAAGCTTGTTGTCAAAAATATAATGTATAATGTAATTAAATAAATGATAATAAAAAAAATAATTTTATAAATTTCTTCTTGGTGTCATAAAGGTCCAAAATACAGTATACAAAACTAATAAAAAGTACAAATAAAATTTTAAAACTATCCATATACCATACACAGCCAATAGTACTGACATAAAACACGTAAATAGTTGAAACACAGAAAAACAATTCAAATAGAATCATTTATGAAAAAAATGCAAATGCACTTCCAGTTAAAATTATAACTGCATCCATATTACATAAACATTTACAATGCTATAAAACTTTTACAATCTGAATATAAATAAGTCAAGAAGAATCAGTTGCATTAAAATTAATTAAGTTATAAATTTTGCAATAGTAAAAAGCAAAAGCAATACTCCTTCAATGCGTCCAGAACATAACATCTAAAAACCATGCAGTCCAATCCAAAATAATAAACATAATAACAATTATTAGGTGGGACATTAAGTTTCAGAAACAAATAAAATCCCTGGAATTTACAGTGAAGCGACTTCAACCTTATAATAGGACGTTACCAAATGGCAAGAAAATTATTGAGTGATCATGCCTCATCATATATGGCATCGGTTATTACCGTCTATAACTACAGAGGTAGTCAGTCAGCACAAAACTACTTAAAGTAATTATTTCATATTATTTTTCTGGTAATTGTTCTGCAAGCAATAAATAAATAATTACTTTCGTATTTATTCTACAAGCAAGAACTAGATAATTTTTTTAGTAATTAATTTGCAAGCAGAAATGAGAATTTTTTTTTTACCAGAATTTCTTTTTAAATCATTACTTTAAGTAGTTGTACTCACTGAACATGCCTCTGAGGTCAAATAGATATCCCAATCGCCATACCATCGTCTGCTCTATGCTAGAGTGAGCAAATGACCTTGAAGTCATGGTCCATAGTGATCACCAATTAAGCACTTTCTTCTCAAATCCTAATAATACCAGTGTTTAAATGGTAATATCAGTATTTAAATGAATATTTTAAAATCAACTGCATAGAGCAATTAAAGAAATTGTACCACCATGTCTCAGACTCTTTATGATGAACATAGGACATTTCTCTATGGCTAAAAGAGGATGTAATTGATACTGATAAACAGTCAAAACTCTGAATAAATTTTTTTAAATAATGGTATTTAAACAATTCACTCAGTAGTGTTTAAATAATTGGAACAATGATGTGTAATAAATTCAAAAAATGGTGTTTAATAAATTCAAACAATGGTATTCAATCAATTCGAACAGCGGTGTTTAAATAATTCAAACAGCAGTGTTTAAATAATTCAAACAGTGATGTTTAAATAAATCAAGGAATTTGGTTTAAGGAATTAAGAGATTCATTGTATAAATATTTAGTATTTGGAAATAAATGAAATAATGAAGACATTTTAAGACATTACAGTAAAAATTCTGAGATAATGAGAACGTGTAACATTCTTAAACACGTTACTTTTGGAAATTTGGAGTTTAAAAAAATATATTTTGAAACATACACCATGTAATTAAACAAAGTATATGAACATTGCAATGTATGTATTCACTCTATATCAAAAACTAATCAACCAAATTTCACAAAATTTGGTAGAAAAGTCACTTGTGCGTTACTTTAGTGCTAATGAGATTTTAGTACGATTCCGAAAAAAAAATCTGATGTGGGCAGCTCATGAATTTCCTTATATAATGCAATGTATTTATAACTTTTACAGTAAAAACAAAATAGGTTATTTTTATAGTAGATACTTATTTTTCCAAGATATTGAATTTCGTCAAATAGTCGTTATTTTCATTGATTTAGTTTCATTTCTATCAATTTGGCGAGATTTTCTTCGATTTGGCAACATTTAAAAAGTCGCCAAGTTGGCGACATTCTGCCAAAATCTCGCCAAGCGTTGTGGACGGGGAAATGATTTATTCTTATAGCAGATAAATGACTATTGGCGTTCAAATACAAAAGTATTACTCAAAGTATATTTTTTCATGTATGAAATGAGCTAAGATCCACGAAAATGATGTTACCAATGTTATCGCATGATATTACGCATGGAAAGTGAACATATGTCTCAACAGTTAATATTTTTTTTTAATTTATAGGATTTTTTGATAAATTTTTTGAAAAATGTGCAATATCTCGAGAACGGTTCATGCTAGCGTTCTAACATTTATGTCAATCGTTTTCTAATGACAAATTACATATGAAATGTCTATTTGAGTAACTTTATTAGTGGATTTGATTTTTTGACGAATTTTTCAAAATTTCACTCGAAAATTTAGGGGCGTTTTGAAAATTCGATGGCGTATAGAAACAATAGGCTCCTAGTATTCACGGATTGTAATTTTTGTACCAAATTTCGTTCGAATAGGTCCATTCGTTCGTCAGTTATCGTCTCCACAGGCTCACTGACACACACACACACAAACACACACACAGCCATCACATCAAAAATGTTTGATTCGTGATCAGGGATGCCTGAAACGTGCTCTCCCGTCGAAAACTCGAATTCGAATTTTCGACACCCTCACAATACTTTCCTTACACATTATTGTATATAAGGAAACTAAAAATACCTTACCATCTTTTTGCAAAATAGCCCGAAAAAAAAATAAAATCGCAAATAAAAGATTGGATATGCTCATATGCATCAATTAAATATTTGTTTCAAGAGTAAATTTTGATGACAAAAAGAATAAGACAAATACCATAACTCTCTAACGAGTTACTCAAGATATTTTAGTATTTCCGTGTTTTTAATTTTTTCTCATTTTAATTTCTCGCTTTGAAAATACGCCCAAATTCCAAATGGAAACGAAAACTGAATTAAACTGAAAATTCCGTGTAGTTTTAAATTATTTTCCGTATTACAAGGAATACTCGAGCAACGTAGATAAGTACAAATAAAATGATAACGCAGTATACAGCTGTTTCGAGGATATGTTGGATACCCTTCATCATTGCAAGAAAATCAAGAAACCCGAAGTCCAGAAATAAGAATAGTGGTTTTGGACTTCGGGTTTATTGGTTTCAATGCACTGACGAACAGGATCCAACGGATCCTCGAAACATCTGATGTGTTACATTTTCATTGTATTCGTACCTATATACGTTGTTTAAGCTTTCCCTATCCCTCACATAATGTTTATTTTACTTATTGATATCCGTGTTATATTGTGCAATTAAACTCAATTTAATGAATTGTAAAAAAAATCTGATCTGGGCAACACATGACTTTCCTTATATAATGCAATGAATTTATTACTTTTACAGTAAAAAAAAAAATAGGTTTTTCTTATAGTAGATACTTATATTCTTTCCAAGATATTGAATTTTCGACAATTAGTCGTAATTTTCATAGATTTAGCGTCATTTGAATCCATTTGGCGAGATTTTCCTTAATTTGACAACATTACAAAAAGTCGCCAAGTTGGCGACATTCCACCAAATTCGTCGCCAAAATCTCGCCAAGCTTTACTGACAGAGAAATAAGTTATTCTTATAACAGGTAAATGACTATTGGCGTTCAAATACAAAAGTATTACTCGAAGTATCTTTTCTCATGAATGGAACGAGCTAGATCCACGAGAATGATGTCACCCAATTTATCGCATGGTATTACATATGAAAAGTGAACATGTTTCTCAATAGGAAATATATTTTTTTTATTTTATGACTTTTTGATAATTTTTTTGAAAAATGTGAAATATCTCGAAAACTGTTCATGTTAGCGTTCTAAATTTTATGTTAATCGTTTTCTAATGAAAAATTACATAAGAAATGTCTATTTGCGTAACTTTATTAGCGGTTTTGATTTTTTGACGATTTTTTCAGAATTTCACTCGAAAATTTAGGGGGTTCTGAACATTCGATTACGTTTAAAAACAATAGGATTCCAGTGTTTATGGATTGTGATTTTTGTACCAAATTTAGTTCGAATCGGTCCATTCGTTCGTCAGTTATCGTCTCCAAAGACCCACTGACACACACACACACACACACACACACACACACACACACACATACTTTCCCACACACACAAACACACACACACAGACATCACTTCAAAAATGTTTGATTCGTCATCAGGGATGCTTGAAACGTGCTCTCCCGTCGAAAACTCGAATTCGAATTTTCGAACCCGTCACAATACTTTCCTTATACATTATGTATATAAGGAAAGTAAAAATAGGTTTTCTTATTGTAGATACTTATATTCTTTCCAAGATATTGAATTTTGGACGATTAGTCGTCATTTTTTCATTGATTTAGCGTCATTTCTATCCATTTGGCGAGATTTTCATGAATTTGGCAACATTTAAAAGTCGCCAATTTATCGACATTCCGCCAAATTCGTCGGCAAAATCTCGCCAAGCGTTATGGACGGAGAAATAAGTTATTCTTATAACAGATAAATGACTTTTGGCGTTCAAATACAAAAGTATTACTCAAAGTATTTTTTCTCATTTAATGGAACGAGCTAGATCCACGAGAATGATGTCACCCAATTTATCGCATCATATTACATATGAAAAGTGAACATATTTCTCAACAGTTAATATTTTTTTTTTAATTTATGGGATTTTTTGATAAATTTGTTTGAAAAATGTGAATTATCTCGAGAACGGTTCATGCTAGCGTTCTAAAGTTTATGTCAATCGCTTTCTAAGGAAACATTACATAAGAAATGTCCATTTGCTTAACTTTATTAAAGGTTTTGATTTTTTGATGATTTTTTCTAAATTTCACTGGAAAATTTAGGAGGGTTCTGAACATTCAATTGCGTTTAAAAATAATAGCTTTTCAGTATTCATGGATTATGATTTTGTGTACCAAATTTCATTCGATTCGCTCTATTCGTTCGTGAGTTATCGTCTTCCAAGACCCAGTGACACACACACACACAAACACACACATACTTTTACACACACACACACACAGAGAGACATCACCTCACACATGTTTGATTCGTGATCAGGGAGGCTTGAAACGTGCTCTCTCGACGAAAACTCGAATTCGAATTTTCGACCCATCACAATACTTTCCTTATACATTATGTATAAAGGAAAGTAAAAAGATTACATGCATTTAAGTCTTTATGGAAAGTCATGTGCTACCAAGATAAGAATTTCAATTTTAAAATCACTTCAGACTTGAAACAGCTATACACAATAAGTAAATTCTGATATTTATCATAACGATCACCCATTATTAAAGCACATTTCTTGTATACATTTTTAATGTGAACAACTTCCTTGGGTAGCATCTATCACTAATTGAACATTTGCTCCTAATGATATGTCCTTATAAAAATGATCATTACATAGTACATCTTTTTTATCTGTTTTATAGTATGGTTTATAAAGTGGAAAACGCAATCTTTTAAAGTGCAGGCTTCGAACTGAATGTAAATTATATTTGAAAAAAAAATGGTAGGAAAAAATAACCCTTGTGTGGCGTTTGCAATAATTGATTTTCTTGCAAGGAAGGTTTTTGCATCTTCTGTATTTTTTCTTTAACTTTAGGGTACAAAAAAATAATAAGTGTGGGGGCTTCTGTTTTTAATATAAATGGAAAATAGTAGACGATGTAAAAGAACGTAGAATGTGATATTTAATTTTCGTGTAATGGTTGCTATTACACAATAAAAGAAAATGTTTTTTCATCTGTGTTTGTGGCGAAAACTAGAAGCTTAAGACAACCATGAAATTCGGTATAGGGGTAGCTAAACTCTTACACCAATACGTCTTATAGGGATTTTTTCTAAATTTGAATTAGTTTCAAAATTATTAATTTAAAAGTCAAAAATCGATTGCAAATTTGCTATTTTAAACACATTTATTCAAGCAAATAAATTTTCGAGAACAAAAGCTACGAACGGTTATCGACGAACCAGATGTTTATCGAAATAGGAATTGTGCAGTTTAAATGCTAAATGTATTAATTTTAAAGATGTTATTTTCATTTCTAAATGTATGAGTATTTAATCAGTACAAACACTCAGTGAAAATTACACTTGAATCGGACTTAAACTTTTTAAGATTGAATTTAAAATTTTACTTTATCTCGGTAAAGTAACATTTTTATTTTGCATATTTTAAGAACTTTATACTAGCAAAGTGTGAGCGAATAAAGGGGTGCCTTTCCGCCAATTTTTACATCTTTATTTTTTAAGATTTTTTTAAAGCCTAAATATCAAGGATGAAAGTTTTCGATGATGAAGTGGTCGTTGATGAAGTTATCGTCGATGAAACGATTTGATGTATGGTTTGTAGTCACTCCATCGAGCATGCTGTTGGTGCAAACGATTAGAGCACACTGTTATATAGCGCAGATGTCGATGTACAAATGCAGCAGATTTAAACTTTAAATCCTGTACACTTTTCTATAAGAACTATTTTATAATACACTAGGGGCAACTCTCGCCAACCCCCGTAACTCGCTTCGTGAGACGGGAGGCTTTGCTTTTGACTAGCTAATGCTCGCTGAGCTCGCTTTGAGAGCACTTTAGTGTCGCCTGCCATGCAGGCGTAATGGACCGTCCCTTGTTGACTGACATTCACCAGCCCTAGACTCTTAATCCGGCGGGAGCATATGACTACATACGTGTCCTCTGCAAAGACTCTCTAACCTTCCTGTGCTCGCTGATTCCACATGCACACTTCTCTTCTTCATGCATATTTTTAACTGAAGCTCACCTTATCTCATTTTAAGAACAATTTCAAAAAGTTTCAGCTCGTTAAGCTCACCAACCCCGAAACGGAGCTTTCAGACTTCTTTAGCCGATATTCTTAAAGAACTTCTTAAATACCAGTTTTCCATTTTTTTTTTCATTTTGATCTGAACAGCAGAAAGACGTAATTTTCAAAAGAGCAAGTTTCTAACACAATGCAAATTAAATTTTAAAAGGTGGAAATAAATTATCCTGGGCTTATACTGGGGAGATTGCAGCGAGTTGGGTCTTTTGTTTTTGTGCCACAATTCTGCATTTTCTCTCTTAAAGCTTGGAAATAAAAAATAAGTCCGGTGATTTTGTTTTAAAAATACACGAACAAAAGACGATAGTGTAAGTAGACGGAAATAAGATGTGCGTTTTAATTTATATTCAAATGAGGGTTTCTGTGTTCAACCTACTACATAAATTAAAGAGAACTAAACGGATGGTTCCTTTCTGACTCTAGTTGCATTAAAAATAGTTTTATGACGCAGAATAATATAGGCAATAAATACATATTTGCCGTTACGACGAATTTATATTTTGCGACAATTTTATTTTTATTTGATGGCTTGGGGTGTTTTTAAATGACGGCAACATGACAAATTTTTTAAAAAGTAGAAATATATTTAAAACGGTGCAATAAAAAATTTCCCTGATATTTCATTACTATAGGAAAGTTGGTTACTCTGGTCATATAGGAAACTCGGTTACATTAATATAATTACTCAGGATTTTACTAATGTGGATACCATCATTGTTCTCTTTGATGCCTTAGTCAGGTCTGGGCTTGAGTATGTGTTTGTGGTGTGAAAGTCTTTTCATGCTGTTCATGCAAACAAGATCGAAATTATTCAAAATAAATTCTTGAAATATCTGTATTATAAGAAAACTGGTATTTTTTGTTATACCTTATCAGCTACTTTTCTTCGTGATATGTTTAATCTTAAAAACTTATAGAACAGAAGGGATTACATTTTATTTTCATTCTTAAAGAATCTGTTCAATAACGGAATTGATTGCCCCCCCCCCCCCCTGTCTTGGGTAGAATCCGATTTCATGTTCCCCAGTATTAAACCAGGAGCATGAGTTTATTTACTGAAAGGAATTTTAGTACGAATATTGGTTGTTATTCTGCAATAAGTAATTTTTGTAAACTATGGAACAGCTTCTCCGATAATTTGGATGTTCTATATTCATCAGAAATTGCTTTTAAAAACCCTTTGTCGTAAATCTTTTATATTTTAATGTATTTTATTTTATTTTAATCTGTATATTTTGTAATGTATTTTACCTTGCACATTGTTGCTGGGACTTTGTCCTGTAGCTTGTATTCTTTTAAAATGAATAAATAAAAATAAAATAATACAATGAAGGGCAATTTTGAAAAGAAATATTTTTCTTTAGAAATTATAAAGCTCTTCGAGCAAAGTAACATACACATACATTAAACTAAGACAGGTATTAATGGTTATACATAGCATATTCATAAAACGCATTAGTATATTACTTTCCTTATATACATAATGTATAAGGAAAGTATTGTGACGGGGTCGAAAATTCGAACTCGAGTTTTCAAGAGAACACGTTTCAAGCATCCCTGATTACGAATCAAACATTTTTGAAGTGATGTCTGTGTGACGACTAATTAACTAAAATTCAATATCTTTGAAGGAATATAAGTATCTACTGTAAGACTAACCTATTATTTTTTCTGTAAAAGTAGTAAATTCATTGCATTATATAAGGAAAGTCATGTGCTGCCCACATCAGATTTTTTTTTTTAATTCGAATTAGTTTTGTAGTTACTTTATGTTATATCCTAATTTATTCACGATTTTGAGCAATTTTCACACAACTCGGTTTCTAACGACCAAAACTGTGATTCCAAAGTTCCATATCTTGACACCATCGGAAAGAACAAAACATTTCCCTTTCAAACAAACTTTAAATGGAATCCGTACTAATAATAGACAAATTTTCGTGAATTTTAAAATTATATATACTTTTCGTGTTATAAAGACGTACCCGATTTTAAAATGGCGATATAAATTTTGACTTACAATCCCGTGTTCACAATTTACCAGATATTTCTTTAAATATTACACAAATTTTTTTGTTGTATTCGGTTCATTAATTTTGAATTTTTATATAAAATTTCATAAATGTTTAAAAAAATTCAAGCAAAGTACGGGACGATTGATAAAACAGATTTTTTCCCGTCCTTGTGCACGCCGGAGTTAAAAAATTTCTTCACTGGATCTGGAACTCTGTAGGAAGACAAGTATTTTAATGTGACATTTTAGTGAGTCGAAACTGACTTCTTCTGCTTCAAGATATATTTAGATTGCGAAATGGTATACTAGAAACGAAAATATTATCACAGTTTGCAAGAATTTTCATTTAGCGAACTAAACATGCTTTAGAGGCTAATCGAAGGAGCTTATGTAGAGAATCAAAACAGCTTATTTACAGTATATCAAAAGATGATATTTAAAGCCTATTATGTCTACATAGAGGGTAAAAGGGGCATCTAGAGCGAGTCAAAAAGTTTATTTATGACCTATAAAAATATATTATTTAAGGCTTATCAAACGAGCGTATTTATGATGTAACAAAAATGTTAATAAAGAGCATATCAAAAAATCTGATGTGGGCAACACATGACTTTCCTTATATAATGTAATGAATTTACTACTTTTACAGTAAAAAAAATAGGTTTTTCTTATAGTAGATACTAATATTCTTTCCAAGATATTGAATTTGCGACAATTAGTGGTCATTTTCATTGATTTAGCGTCATTTTTATCCATTTGGCGAGATTTTCGTTAATTTGGCAACATTTCAAAAAGTCGCTAAGTTGGCGACATTCCGCCAATTTTGTCGCCAAAATCTCGCCAAGCGTTATGGACGAAGAAATAAGTTATTCTTACAGCAGATAAATAATTATTGGTGTTCAAATACAAAATTATTACTCAAAGTATCTTTTTTCATGAATAGAACGAGCTAGATCCACGAGAATGATGTCACCCAATTTATCGCATGATATTACATATGAAAAGTGAACATGTTTTTCAATAGGATTTTTTTTCTGTTTTATATGACTTTTTGATATATTTTTTTTTAAATGTGCAATATCTCGAGACCGGTTCATGTTAGCGTTCTAAAATTTATCTCAATCGTTTTCTAATGAAAAATTACTTAAGAAATGTCTATTTGCGTAACTTTATTAGTGGTTTTGATTTTTCGACGATTTTTTCAAAATTTCATTCGAAAATTTAAGGGGGTTCTGAACATTCGATTGCGTATAAAAACAATAGGCTTCTAGTGTTTACGGATTGTGATTTTTGTACCAAATTTGGTTCGAATCGGTCCATTCGTTCGTCAGTTATAGTCTCCACAGACCCACTGACACACACACACACACATACTTTCACACACACACACACACACACACAGACATCACTTCAAAAATGTTTGATTCGTGATCAGGGATGCTTGAAACGTGCTCTCCCGTCGAAAACTCAATCGAATTTTCGACCCCATCACAATACTTTCCTTATACATTATGTATATAAGGAAAGTAAAAAGCATATTTAAAGCTATTTCGCCTACATAGAGGGTAAAAGGCGTATAGAGTGTAAAGGGCGGGTATAGAGGGTGATAAAGCTTATAGAGGATCCGGGTCAGGCATAGAGGGTAAAAGGAGTATTTGGAACAAGTCAAAAACTATTTAGGAAGTATTAAAAGAGCGTATTTAGGGTGTATCAAAGAACTTATTTAGGGTGTTTCAAAAGAGCGTATTTAGTGTGTATCAAAAGAGCTTATTTAGGGCTTATCAAAGACATATTTAGGACCTAATACGCAGTCATGTTAGGGCGTAACATTCCATGTGCCCAGCGCCTGAATATACACACCAGAACAGTGGTCTAAGATGTAGTTAGGTGCTTATTTAGGGAAAACGTCTGTTCACATGTGTTTTGCAATAGTGTATGCCCGCACATCGTGCGTTTAAGCTTTCAAAAATACTCAAAAAATGAATTCAATTAATTCCTGCTTTAAATATCGGGCAACTGCTAGTATAGCTTCTGGTAAAGAAAAGTTCGAAATTCACTCCGAACTATACACTGTAAAACATTATCCTTGATATTTCTTTACTGATAAGAATAACGTTCGGAAAAGTCAGTCGCCTTCTTTCGAAAACACAAACGTCACTTTCTAGATGTCAGACCGATATAGCAAACCGAGTTTTTTGGATAGCGGTGAATTTTTGTGAATGCCATTTAATAATAAAGAAAAACATGTGGAAAAATTAGTGTATTGATTATATCAAACTTTTGTAACAATAATTACAATCTAAACAGACTAAAATAAGTTTAACTGTTTAACCAAGAACTCATGCAGTACAAAATAATAATAATAATAATAATAATAATAATAACAATAATAATAATAATAATGAAAATGCTTTTGATCCATTTCATAAAAAAATCAATATCAGAGCCCGGAAATGAAAAAGTCAATTTTTCCCTTCTGGATAAAAAATACAAAAATGACTTGAATGGATATGATTAATGCTAAGAGCAAGATTGATCAAAAAGGTTTTTCTGGTGTTTTATCTTGTTATTTTTATCTAAAAACCATGTTCCGCGTAATTAAATAAATATATTTTTTTTCAACTCGAGCAGAAATGTGCCTTCCTATATGGCTTTATTTCCTTTTTTTCCTATCTTGTTCCTCATGAATAAATTTTGAAAATGGTTTTTCGTCTTCTTAGACAACCGTTATCGTGCAAAATAATTTTTTCAAATTCCTTAAAACAATATAAGTTTTTAATATACTTCAAGCTTTGTATGGTAAAACTTATTGTTTATTCTGTTTAGAAGACCATTAACTTGCATGTTTAACGCCATCACGAAAATGTGCCATATTGCAAAATTATAGTTTTCTCCCGAATACCTGATTAACATCAGTTCTTATTGGAATTTCTGTTCAAACACGTTGAGCTTTTTTTGAAGTTGATAATTGAAGTTGAAGTTTATGTACAGTGCCAAAATATCAAACTTTTTGTTGTGGATGCATCTTAAATATGCAGGAATCACATTATTGTGTGCCGTGAGACGAAGCAGCATCAACAGCGCTGTACTCACATTAGGTATCAACATATCCATCAATTAAAGCAATTCTTTTTATATAATTTTCACATTACTATAGTGTAAAATTCTCCTTTTAATTGCACCTTACGTAATCGGCACTATTATACCATGGCTGCTAACCACGTTTCGTTAATATAGCTTTTTGAATTGAAAAGGTGATACGCTCAAATTTCTGCTTAGGCTAGAGAATGCGCAGGAAGTTCTGATGTTTTTTGTTTGCTATCGCTTTGCATCTTTAAAAGGACTTGCTCGCTCGGAATCTTTGATTTGTGTTTAGCGCTGTCAATGTGTTGGTCAATTGAAGTTGTTCGATGCCTTGATAAGCTTGCAAAGGGTTGCTAGATTCTGTAAAGTTAAGATAGCCAACGGCTTAAGATAGCCAACGGCTTAAGATAGCCAACGGCTTCGGTGTGTATTAGTATACACCGTGTGTACCACCTTAGCTGATGTCGTTACCTGTGTACACCGATTGTGTATCACAACCGGAAATCTTTACGAGTTGCGTCGGGCAGGGCCGGATTTAGACCTTGGGGGACCGGGACAGTTAAGATTCGGGGTGCTCTTACCCATGAAAATATCCCCCCCCCCAAAAAAAAATGGATAATCATTGGATTAACTAGAGGAGCTAAGCCCATCTCCCAAAACAAATTTTGACCCAATAAATTATGTGCGAAAGCATTGGAACAGGGTCAACCCCCCCTTTAATACTCCAGGCCTGAAAATCTTGCTCTTTTTTACGTGTTTTTCAATTGCCAAATCTGTTGAAAATTTCTAGAAAAATTCTCAAATCTATTAAAAATTTCAAATTTACTAAAATTGCGGATTTCTTTTTTTTTAATTTTCCTCTTTTTTGAAATTTTGCATTCTCACCTCTGATACTTCGAAGCTACTTAAGTCAATGAAAATAACTTATCAAATTTGCATATCACAGCCAATTTATCGCATGTAAATGAAGTTGGGAAGTTATACACACATAGAAACAACAGCTACAGTAAGTCCTTTTCTTTCTGCACTTGGCATTTGAAAAATTCTTAATAAATTCATCAAATTGCATCATCTTTGAAACACTGCTCTCTACATCGAGTAGACATAGAGAACTCAGTATTTCATGGGCCATCGTTGTTTTCAAATAATTTTTATCAGTGCCAATTTGCTGAATGGTTTCTCTCCGGAACAACTAGTGATCATTATGCTCAAATACTGTGTATTCTAAGAGCTACATTGACAACTGGAAATGTATCGCAAGTCCTTCATTATGCCTGTTGAGGTGGACTGAGCCATGACCTGAGCTTGGTAAAGGCTGCAAACTGGACATATATTTGTGACATATATTTTGCCATATTTGTGAAAAAATTCTCAAAGTGATTCCTGCGTCGTTTCACTTGCAGCAAAAACTCATGCCGGCCAATTCATTGATGCTGTATCCAATGTAAAAATATTTTTTGGAATAATTCCTTCTAAATTCTCTTATTTGCCTTAGAAGGTAATAACTTTACACAAAATTCGACCCCGCCGAAGCGAATGGTCGAAGGGAATTGATGCCCACCGGTTCCTGTGTCCCAAATCAAATTACCTCCTGGATCTGAAGAAATTGCCTCTCAAAGTTTGGCTTTTCTGTTGCTATATTTGTGAGAAAATTCTCAAGAAAGTGATTCCTGTGTCGTTTCACGTGCAGCAAAAACTCATGCCGACCAATTCACTGATGCTGTATCCAATGATAAAATATTTTTTTTTAATAATTCCCTCTAAATTCTGTTATTTTCTTTATAAGGTAATAACTTTACACAAAATTCAACCCTGTCGAAGTGAATGATTGAAGGGAATTGATGTCCACCTGTTCTTATGTCCGAAGCATGAGCGTGGTGTACTTCCGTCCAAATTGTCCAGAACGCCAATTACACAACCACGCATCACTGATGTCCGAAGAGTAAGACAAAACTTCTCATTCAATCAAATGTACAAAACATTTCATAGCATATTTGAAAAACTTCGATATATCGTTAAGAGTAAGCCTCCTTGGTGAAAACACACCTGTTTAGTGCGATTTTATAAAATTTTGAGAGAAGTTTTACACGCACTTTTAAGAGATTGAGAGAATTTTTACGTGCAAGTATCACATGTGTCGTATTGTTTATCATAATTACAAATTTGAACACATTTGATTCCAGTTTTACCTAGCCCAAAGAAGAGGAAACAGATCCACACGCGTTCTGCTTGTTGCAAAGTTCGGCCGACGATACATAGCTGAATATTTCTTAAATGAAGTTGAAATTTTCGTGAACGCCTGTAATTGTGACTTTTCTTTCCCGAAATTATCAACAAAGTAGCTGAAAAAGTAACAATAAAACAGAGTAACAGTAAAGCAAAGTAACAGCAAAACAAGCAATAGGTTGCTTGTTTTATTGTCACACTAGCACTACTTTGTGAACTCTAGCATATGTCAGTCTATATCTAATATATAGTAATCACATATGAGAATAATTTCAATGTTATTATCACACATAATAAAATAATAGGTTTGTTTATCTATCTGTATCTACTGTAGTAGAAAATCCAAGCTTGGGACAGCCGCAAAATTTGGTACAACGTTAGCTTAACTCCCAATATAAAATAATTCTCCGACTTTTCTTTTATATGAAATCGAATTAATTTAAAAGTTATGATCTTTCAAAGCCGAAAATAGCACATTTTCCACCATTTTGTCAAGTATAGATTTCTATTGCAGCTGCAGACGATCTTACCTTCCGTACCAGCGATTCAGACGCAGGTGATTTGATACTTTCTGCCTGGTCGAAGACTGCAATACGTTGTTGCGATTTTCTAAATTCGTGAATTTATAAGATAATTTTCCAATTTTTGGAACATAGAATGAGTTCAATATTATAAGTGTGTTCTGAAAAATTGACTTGAATCGGATGAATTTTACATTTAAGGTAAAAGAAATTTTCTTCTTTCTTACAATTTCAAATATTTTCATTTATTAGTGTTTGTTTTAAGCAATCCAAAAGTTTAATTTTTGAATACCGGTCTTCTAACTATACGATTATAAAAGATATTAATTTTACGGTGCATCAAAGGAACTTATTTACGGCGTATCAAAGGCACATCTCTCTTCCTGTCAACCCAGACCGTTCGAGATACCCCAAGGTATAATGTATATATTTTGTTTTCCGGGATAATACCACCCAATTTGCATAGGAACCCAGTATGGGTGACATCCACAAAGGCGGTATACTCCTTCCCCTGCCACCAACCTCTTAGGGAGACTTTCAGGTTCACAGATTTAACGTTGTCGTATGTCGCGTAGACGAAGCAAATGTGCATCTGTATTACTCAAGTAGCGGTCCCTTATTTAGTTCCCGGGAAACATCGAGTAATCCGTTCTAGTTAATTATATAGATATATTTTCACGGTCTTTCTTGTTTCTTTATCTAAAAAATAATTCTTACTTTTTCATGTAATTTATCCTATTTTGATATTAATTTGCTATTTGTGGTAACATATTATTCTTCATTCTTCTATCATTCAGTTTTCTTCCTTACAAAATCCATACTCACCAAAATATTCCGTCGTGTAGTTAGTGAAAAACAAAAATTTCGCCCCGTGTTACGATCTCTTCTTCTGGTTAGCCGCCATCTCACGAAAGTCTTTGCTATTACACAGAGTGTGTAGAAACTGTTAAATAAGAGATGCTGTATCTTAATCCCGATGCTGAAAGAACCCTTATATGATTAAGGCGAGCAGAGAAGAGGATTTGAAGTTTTCTTGTAGATATGTGACAAGAAAATGTGAGCACGTTATGAAAAGGGAACAGCGATTTGGGAAGATTTGTAGTTTTAAAAAATTCAAACAAAATCTTCTGAATATGACAAAAAATATGGAATTTAATCAAATTGTAAAAATGTGTAGTAATATATTACAAACCTAAATTAATTTTAACTTGTAACACAATACGGAATGATAACATTTCTAAAGGAATAACTAGTAAATATAAAGACGTTGTCTTGGGCATGGAGATAAAAGTAAGGAGTTAAAATTTCATGTTAAGAAAACGCAAATATTTTTTGGGACAACAATTCAGGCGGCGTTGGGATAATATAAATAGCCTTGCATTGTATGCATTTCTATGGCGTAAGGCCTAAAATATTTATTTAAACTGACTGTCATTTTGTAAAAATAAATTATCAGCGCAATACAAAGGACTGAAACAATAAAGAGAATTCCTAAGTATTCAAAATAATTTTATCTTTCAATCCATTTTTATCAACCTATATTCTGTACTCTATCGTACAACTACGGAAAATTATTGTTTAAAGTCAAAATTATGGAATTCTTAATTTAAAAATAAGCAAAAATGCACGTACTAAATACTACGCCTGTCTATTATTGTGCCAACTTATAGTAGCAGTTACTTCACTAACTCTAGCAACACTTAGATATAAGTCCCAAGGCATTGTGGCATTTTCAAATTTTTCAACCATAGGAGTTTTATCTCCTTCTTTCTAACTCCATGGTTTTGAGGGTAAAATATTTTATTCATAAAATCGCTATAAGCAATATATATATATATATTAGTCTGAGTTTAAGCATTTATAGTGATGTGCTATTGCTTAATCTGAAACAGGCATTTGTTTGGGTTAATTAGAATTAAATACTCAGACCTGAAGATGAATTTAGTTCTGATTAATCATCGAATTTGGGACGGTGCTGTTCTTTTCTCTTATCGGCATTTTGACCGTGAATTTGCTTCTATGGTGATGTTAATATTACTTGAATTGTTTTTTATATATTTTTTTTTATTTTATTTTTACATAATTCTTATTATTACATATTTCAAATATATATATATATAATAGAAAGGAAGTTGCATATTAGGATAATTTTTAATTATGTTATAACAATGGGATTATATATATAAGCATATTGGACAATTTTTAACTATTACTTTTCTTATATACATAATGTATAAGGAAAGTATTGTAATAGGGTCGAAAATTCGAATTCGAGTTTTCGACGGGAGAGCACGTTTCAGGCATCCCTGATCACGAATCAAGCATTTTTGAAGTGATGTCTCTGTGTATGAGAGTGTGTGTGTGGGGGTGGGGGTGGGGGGTCAGTGAGCCTGTGGAGACGATAACTGACGAACAAATGGACCGATTCGAACGAAATTTGGTACAAAAATCACAATCCGTGAATACCGTGATAAAATCCGTGAATAAATGTAATCGAATGTTCAGAACCCCCCCTAAATTGTCGAGTGAAATTTTGAAAAAATCTTCAAAAAATCAAAACCTTTAATAAAGTTGCGCAAATAGACACCTCTAATGTAATTTTTCATTAGGAAACGATTGACATAAATTTTAGAACGCTAACATGAACCGTTCTCGAGATATTGCACATTTTTGAAAAAAATTATCAAAAATCATATAAAATAAAAGAAATATATTTCCTATTGAGAAACATGCTCACTTTTCATATGTAATACCATGCGATAAATTAGGTGACATCATTCTTGTGGATCTAGCTCGTTTCATTCATGAAAAAAGATACTTTGAGTAATACTTTTGTATTTGATCGCCAATAGTCATTTATCTGCTGTAAGAATAACTTATTTCTTCATCCATAACGCTTGGCGAGATTTTGGCGACGATTTTGGTGGAATTTCGCCAACTTGGCGACTTTTTCAAATGTTGCAAATTAACGGAGCTCTCGCCAAATGGATAAAAATGACACTAAATCAGTGAAAATGACGACTAATTGAAGAAAATTCAATTTCTTGGAAAGAATATAAATAGCTACTATAAGAAAAACCTATTTTTTTATTTTAAAATAGTAAATTCATTGCATTATATAAGGAAAGTCATGTGTTGCCCACATCAGATTTTTTTACAACAATGGGATTATAGATTTCTATAAAAATAAAGGGGGGAAAAATGCTGGTTCTATTTTTTGAGGATCCTCTCTCTCCAAATAGTAATAGATTAAAATAATCTACCGCAATAAGCTGTGTATTGAAATTCAAGTCTTTAAGTCATAGAAAAGTATGTTGAAATACTATCAAATAATTTAAAAGAGACAGTCAGACACACAATCATCAGTAATGAAGAATTCAATAAAATATTTTAAAAGTACACTTTATTTTCTGGATGGCAGCATGTAAAACTATTTCAAAGCTGCCCAATTAACTTATATTTCTCGTAACTCTAAATAAACAATTACCATTATTGATAGCATCCGCAGTAAGCAATATTGTCCATATAATAAAATATTTTATTAATTAATTCATCAATTAGGCGTCATTTTTATTAATGTAGCATCATTTCTGCAAATTCTGGCATTATATTGGAAATATTTCCAATGTAATGCTAAGATATAAAATATTGGTTCAATATTAGTCCAATATCAAATGCTACTAGGGGAATAGGCGGAAAGTAAATGTATATGTGCCGAAAAGAAAAGGGATGTAGCTGCGTTGTGAATTGTGAGTTTAGTGATAACTATGTACATTGTAATGTTTTCAGTGAATAACCCTTTAACTTTATCTTTAAAGTGAGATTCAAGTTACTGAATCTGAAAAGTAAATTATTGGTTATTGGCAACGCTCTTTAGCTTTTCAAATTATAATATTTGCTTAGGTAGCATTCAAATGTTTTAAAATGGCATTTACAAATAACATTTTTACAGGAACACATTTAAACTTTTATGAGAGGGATTTAGGATGAGATGATGTGAGACCAAAGCAGCTATTTACCGAAACGTTAATAATTCTTTGCTAGATCCATTTGTTTAAATGCAGAGCTGGTGTATACATTGTGTGCATGTTAAAAGCATTTGAGAGCACTTTGTATGGCTTTTAACTTTGGGTACTTGAAACTAGTAATCGTATCTCATATGCCTTTACAGCTCAAATACTTTTACTGCCTTTTTCACATGTTTGCACATAATCGAATATATTTTTTGCCCTACTTCCTTCACAAGTCCGCACATTTCGAAAGGCTTTAAATATATGTTGTCATATTTTCGTTAGGTAATTTTATTTTTCTCTTTTTACCGGGAAAAAACGCCTTCTTTGTAGCCCCCTAACTTGATTGGCCATGCTGTGCCCCATGTTGGTTTAGGGCCAGTTCTGATTGGATTCCCTCTTTTTGACATAGATTCTTCGGGCTAGGCCCAGATTATGGGTTACGCCCATTGAGGATTTGTGATTCTCCAACTTGTTGATTTCATCGTAAATTGTTGAATTTATGGAGCATAAACATTTTTCACGTATAATGTTGAAGCTGGTGCCTATTTGTCTGAACCTATGTTCAGTTTGTTGCACACCATGGCGTAAAATATTGCTTTATTTCGTCTCGCAGTATATATACAGGGTAATTCGAAATTATTTTTACAAATTTTAATCAGAGATAGGAAGGAGTAAAACAAACATTTTCCGTTTATGAATGTGTGTTCGCAGACATCAACTTTTAGCGCTAGAGAGAGCTGTTGGGCGGTGATGTAATTTGTTACTTTTTGCTATCGTCCTTCCTAACGCTGACTTCGTATATGTAACATGAATTATTGTACAAAATCTAAGGTGTCCAATATGTATCTAGCGTATGGGAATGCTAAGGCAGGAGCTTGTGGAAAATTATACATAATTCTTATAGCATTTCTTCCGTTTATATTGGCGCTCCCATACTCTAGATGCATATTAGCCGTACCACCTAGACCGTCCGACCTACCGAAAGGTGTAAGGTATCGCTTTGGAAAACTGGGAGAGAGCGACCCAATTAGGTCCGCAACCTAGTGGGGGTGGTAGCCACATTTGACGTAGCATCCTTCCCCTAACCCATCACATCTAGCGTATTCTGCGTATCACATCTAGCGTATTCTTCGTATCACATCTAGCGTATTCTGCGTATCACATCTAGCGTATTCTGAGCAAAGACGGGAGTAGCTTTGTAGGGATTTTAAAGGGAAATCACTTGTAGGGATTTTAAAGGGAAATCACTTGTAGGAATTTTAAAGAGCTATAAATGTTTGCTTATTGTACAATAGTCTTTTAATTGAGATATAAACATTACAAACTTGAGAAACATAAAATATCTAATCTTCTTCAATTGGACAACACGATTACTCAAAAACTTTAAGAGCCTTTTTCAAAAATAAATTAAGATTCAGAAGCTAAATTACCCAATGCATATTTGTGCCGTTTACTATTTATCTCTAACTTTTATAATTTCGCAGATATGTCAATTAAAAATAGGAAAATTAAAAAACCACTCGCTCGGACAGATACATTTTAAATATTTTTTGAAAAAAAAATACTTAAAATATTAAAATTATTTTTCTATATTTATAATCTGAACCCTATTCCGACAAAAGAAGAAAAAATATTTACGTGTTTATTTATTAGGTTTGATGTGCTAGTTGCCCAAATTGTTTACATTTTTCACAACGACCCGATTTTGACCAGAAAAAGCCCCTAGCACAAATGTTATTCACATCAAAAGTAATCAAGAATTAGGAAAATCTATTTGCATTTATCGGAATAATACCCAGATATTTAAGAACAATGTTTACAGACATTTAAAAAAATGAACGGAAATGTTTCCTACTAATTAGACGTTTAATACCTGGCAAACAACGTCCTTATTCATAAAATACTCATTAAATATCACTTTTTATCCCTATCTCCCACTGTAATTGGTATATTAAAAAAAACTTAATCTCAGTAATTGGAGGCTTATAATATAAAGTAGAACAAATTTCTGAAAAAATAGTGGTAAAAATTGAGCTTGTGGTGGGGAACTGCAATGTCTGGAGTTTCTTTTTTCAACTGTTAGGGGAGTTTTTGTTCTTCAATGTTGAATTTTTTATCGATTAAAGCTAGGTGATAAGAATAATTACGGTGCTTCTGTTTCGTATATAAGCAAAAATAAAAGTAGATATCGTAGATAGTTTTATAATCGTAGATACGTTTTATAATTTATATGAGTGAATTCGATATCTTTTGGTATCTGATGATTTAATATATTTTTGCAAGACTTGAGAAGTGAAATGTGAATATGATTGTGTTTCATAAAATACTAATCGACCATAAGTGTATAGCCGTAAAGAAATGAAATAACAGAAAAAAAGAAACACCCAGTCGCAATTGCACAATATATATCTCAGAACAAAATGAAAGATATCCTTTGATTGGGATTATCTTCTATAGATATCAATAATTAAATTTTGCATAAGGGGCCATCATTATAGTTACTTTAGCACTAACTCCGAAATCTTAAAAGGTAATCCCCATTGATCAATACAAATTCGGATTTACCGAAAACTTCCGTGCAGATTTTAAAAAATAATGATGAAAAAATCCTAAAAGAAACGGAGAGATTCCTTAAAAACCATTAAGGGTGTGTCTAAAAATTGAACTCTGCAGCAGAAAGTGCGAATTACGACCTGAAAGTCTGGTTCAGCTAGTATATACAATGTTCTGCCAATTTCACCTACGCTTCACTTTAGTGTTGCACAAAGATAGTAGTTATTTTCGAAACATCGATGAGTTTGGTTTTTAAGGTTCGATGTTTTTGATCATAAATGGTTTTCAAAAAACATCCTAGGTCTTCTTCGAATAACTTTGGAAATGGTCCCCGGTAAGCGTAATAATCATCGAATTTTAAATAAAATGTGAAAGGAACACTCAATATTGTACTGATAAAACTGAAATTTTGTATATCGATGTTTCAGATGCAGTTGTATCGAACGGTATCAAAATTAATACCTGTTTTTATTCACAACTCTTATGAATATTAATTTTATAATTAATAATAAATGCTTCAAATATGTCTGAATTTAAATATTTAAAGGAATTTTGTTTGGGTTTTATGTAAAAAAGTATGCAAAAACAATTTTCTTGGAAAATTTATTTATCGCGATTTAAATCGCCAATTATTCTCCTAGCGGCGACTTTTTGAACTACTGTTTTTTCTTCACCAAACAAAATTCCATTGCTCCACGAGTGTTCACGCAAAATTTCAAATTATTCTGACCAGTGCTTTTTATTTGAGACCATTGACAAACCGGGAACTTTAATTGTAATCACTCTATATATCCCAAAAACTGGAAAAACCATTTAACATTAGGATGAGTAATTTTCAAACACTTGCAAATAGATGAAATTAATGATTGATGAATCCCATAAATTAAAAAAAAATGTCAACTGTTAAGAAACATGTACACTTTTCATATGTAATATCATGCAATAAATTTGGTGACATCATTCTCGTGGATCTAACTTGTTTCATTCACGAGAAAAGATGCTTTGAGTAATACTTTTGTATTTGAACGCCAATAGTCATTTATCCGCTGTAAAAATAATTTATTTCTCCGTCCATAACGCTTGGCGAGATTTTGGCGACGAATTTATCGGAATGTCGCCAACTTGGCGACATTTTTAAATGTTGCCAAATTAACGAAATTCTTGCAAATGGATAAAAATGACGCTAAATCAATGAAAATGACGACTAATTGAAGAATATTCAAAATCTTGGAAAAAATATAAGTATCTACTATAAGAAGAACATTTTTTTAACTGTAAATGTAGTAAATTCATTGCATTATATAAGGAAAGTCATATGCTGCCCACATCAGATTTTTCTTTAGTTGGGGCGCGTTATTTAAATTTACATCATATTTTTGTTCTACACAAAAGCTGTTGGAAGTTTTTGAGTAATTTAATACATTTTTTTAACTTTGGTTGGTGACTATTATAATTTTTGATGATTATATGCCCAACATGGCATAACTATAATTTTTAAAAAGTTTTAATGCATTTTTCTTATTCTTTAGCTGGAACATATGCTTTCGTTTATCATTATTTTATTCGAGACTGCATATTTTGAGGGTGTTTTTCCAGTCAGTTTTAAATCATTTTTCAGGACATATCTTTTCATCTATTATTAATATTTTATTACACGGAATATTTTGAGGTTTTTGAAGAGCATTTAATAATTACCCTGCTATTCAGTTATGGCGAATTTTTAAATGATTTCTTTGATTTTGTTTGATGCATCATATTTTCAGGTTTTGGCTAGTGTTAAATGACATTTGTAACTATATTCAGGGTGTATTTATTCGCTTTCATTTTCATAGAAATTGTGCCCTGCACAGATTTTGAGTATTTCGGTTAGGTTTAAAGTACTTGGAATACTTTTGTTAGAATGTATGTTTGAATGTTTAATCGATTTTCTCTACGCAGCGCATTTTGATTAGTTTGCTCAGTTTCAAAGTATTTTTTTAATTTTTAATACGTTAATTTGCATTTAAGCCAGCCCCTATAAGGTCAGTTATGACATACTAACACTTCGGGAAATCTAACAGGTTGGATTCACCATTCATGGAATGAAGCGGTGTTGTGAATCGTTATGTTCATCCTATATGAGTTTCCACGTGGTCAGGTTTGGGAATGACCAGCTGGATTGACAGTTCCAGCATCATGTCGGGATTGATGGTGCGGATAGTTTTACATTATTAGATTCACTTTAGATATAAAAGGGAATATGATTATCTATGTAGCTTGATGAATATAGCGTTGCTTGGCAAGTCATGGATCAGTGATTTTTTACTTTCCTTATATACACTCTAAGACAAAAGAAAAAATCGACGCATCCGTTAAATAATCCGATAGTAATGAAATTGTACATGCAAACACCTGTCGATCGAATATGCGAATGATCAAAAATTCGCATCCAATGAATGAGTAGTCGGAACTACAGTGCATTGAAACTGAGCACCATGGTGGTGTATATAAGGAGCAAACCTCGCTTTCAGGAACAAAACGTGCAGTGGATTTCGATTGCGTTTACGTACCTTGATTGTAACAATGCCTCGCCGGCGAATTCGCGGCCACTACGACCATATGAAGGAGTTTCAAAGACTGCTTGCGGTCGGACTGCATGAGGCTGGATGGGCACACCAACGAACCGCTCGGCATTTGGGTACAAGTGATGCAGCAATTAGACGATGTTTGCAGGAATAGGTCCGGAATGGCAGATTTCAGTGGCAAGCGGGCAGCGGGGAGCGGACAGCCTAGAGCGACGACAAAACGGGACAATAGAGCGATTGTCAGAGCAGCTGTGAAATCACGAGATTCGTCGTTATCAACCGTCCAACGTGTGACAAACACTGAAGTGACCACCCGCACCATTAATAGAAGACTACGGAAGCGTAATCTATACTTGCGGAGCCCACTGATTAGTATGCACCATCCACAGGGATTGCAATGGTGCTGGGCCCGATCAACGTGGAATTCTTTGGATTGGAAATTAATTGTCTTCAGTGATGAGTTCCGTTTCGAACTCAGTCCCGACAACCAGCGCAAACGTGCCTGGAGGCAACCCGGACATCGTCAGGATCCTGCTCTTACTGTCACACGCCACACTGCTTGACAACAGGGAGTTACGGTCTGGAATGCCAGTTCGTTTGATAGTCGGACCCCTTTGGTAATCCTTCGTGGCACCATCACAGAACAGCGGTACGTTGCCGACATTCTACGACTCGTCGTATTGCCATTCCTCTCGCGACACCCTGGGCTAACTTTTCAGCAAGATAATACCAGGTCACACACGGCACGCGCCTCTATTGATTATCTGCGTGATTATGACACACTTTTTTGGCCAGCCAGATCCCCAGATCTGTCATCTATTGAGTACATTTGGGTTGAGATGGGGCGTCGCCTGTGACCATTCCAGAATATAGACAAATTAGCTCTTCAATTGGAAGATATTTGGATCGACATCCCTCAGAACATCCACCGGCAACTTCATGCATCAATGCCAAGTCGTGTAACAGCTTGTATCAAAGTCCGAGGTGGACCAACGTCATATTGACTTGCCCACTCTGTGTAGATCTTTCAGTGCAATAAATGATCCAATTGTTCTGAAATTCTAATCGTTCTTTTTTCTGTACATCCACATTATACATACCAAATTTTGTCTCATTTGGATAATTCTGTCTTGGTGCGTCGAATTTTTTGTCTTAGATTGTACATAGTATAATGTTTAAGGAAACTATTGTGAAGGGGTCGAAAATTCGAATTCCAGTTTCTGACGGGAGAGCACGTTTCAAGCATCCCTCAACACGAATCAAACGTTTTTGATATGATGTTTGTGTGTGTGTGTGTGTGTGTGTGTGTATTTGTGTATGGAGACAATATCACACGAACGAATGGAGATATTCGAACGAAATCGAATATAAGAATAACCCATATCTCCGTCCGTAACGCTTGACGAGAAATTTAACGAGACGTCGCCGACTTGGCGATTATTTTAAATTTTGCCAAACTGACAAAAATTTCACCAAATTGATAGAAATGATGCCAAATGGGAAGTAATGTTTCACAAATTCTGATTTCCATCATATGACGGACATACCCTTCTAGTATATAAGAAATGCTCTTCTCTCCGTTTGTCTGTAACAGTTGGTGATGTATATGGCGAACTTGGTGAATGATCTCACAAAGTATTGCCAACTTGGCGATATTTCGTCCCCAGATTGACGAAAATATCGACAAAATTGTAAAATTGACGCTAAATTAATTAAAATGATACCTAATTGATGAATTATTTTATAAAATATTTTAATAAATGTACTATATCGCTTATTGAGGAGGCTGTCAACATTGATAACTGTTTATTTAGAGTTGCTCGAAATAAAAGATAAGTAGTAATAACAATTGATATAAGTTAATTAGTATAAGTTAATTGGTTAATTAATAACTTTGAAATAGTTTTACATGTTGTCATCCAGAAAATCGCCAAATGTATAATTCAACGATAAAAACAAGGTATCATGAATCTTATACATTATTTTTTGACTGTGAAAGTAGTAAATTCATTGCATTATATAAGAAAAGTCATGTGCTGCCCACATCAGATTTTTTACCATTAAGATAAAATACCTTTACAATGGCGCCCGAGAAACTTAACCCTATAAATGCAGTGGGTGAGTAACTGTTTGAATAACAAAGGACACGGGGCTACCGTGTGCTATATTCCCGTCTTATCCACTTAGCTATGCAGACTCTGCGGTTCAATTAGTCATTAATATACGAGTTCTTTAAACATTAATCGAAAATATAACGTACGTTTTTTTTTCCCTAGCCCTCAAGAAAAGGCCTTACTCTGTTGACTGCATGTCTTTGCCTGACCTTCTCCTAAACAATAATTCTAAATTCAAGATTCTAATTTTATAAAAATTTAGATGGGGAAAATATTAGCTTTATTTGCACGAAGCGACTGTAGGATGATAATCCAGTCCAACACACATTTAATCTTTAAATTTTCCTTAAAATAGCCAAATAAATGTAATTTTATACTTTTAAATTTATAATTGTCTTAAGCAAATAATCGTGACTTTGAATGTATCGTTTGAGAACATATTTTTTTTTATTTACTACCCTTATGCAACCAGTTGGTGCGTCTGAATGCAGCCGGATTTGTAATTCTGAAATAAGTTTAATCCGATTAACGGAATAGAAGGATTTAGATACAAGTTTTTAAATTTATGTAAACTGGTTATATATATAGTTGACTTACCAAACACTTTAATGTATTTTAGGAATAAGATTTTTGTATGTTGTTTTCAAGTTATATTCTGTTATTATAAAGGCATTTAAGAAAAGGTGAAAGGAATTAAGTGAATTTTCTGGTTATAAATGCAGTAACGCAAATGAAGTGCATAATACTTTTATTTAAATATCAGCTCGTACTTTTAAAGAATTTTCGAAATTAAACAAATGAAAGTACATAAATTTGATTACAAAAAATTTGCATTTCTGAAGTCAATTTTAGTTTACAAATAACGATACTAAGAAAATATCAGTGAATTAGTCCAGGAATGATTAATGTAAGGCCAACGAATTATATATTCTCTAGAGCTTTTAGAATCGAATAAATCTCCTATTTAAAAAAAAATGAAGAAAATAAAAACAAGAAAAAAAAAGAATCTGATGTCGGCAGCGCATAACTTTCAATGCAGACTCAAATTCATATTTCCTTTATTTCTTTAATAATTCATTAGATTGAGTTTAATTGCACCAAATAACACTAAATTTGCATTTTTAATTCAATTTTTGTTTTTATTTGGTAATTGGACATTTTTCCGATAGCGGCGTAACAAAAATGCACGAAATCTCAAATATCTTGAGAACGGTTAGTCTTAAAATATAACAGAGTGTGTTATAGTTTTTTCCCCGTCAAAAATTGCGTATAAAACAAGAATTTAATTGATACATTTCAGCATATGTAGTCTTTATTTTTTTTTTTTTTAGATTTTTGCGATTTTTGCGGACCATTTCATAAAAAATGGCAGGTTGTTCTTTTCCAATTAATACCAAAATCTAATCAGAACCAGAGTATCGTACAAGTAGCTTATCTACCTAATTTGGTGAAATTTGGTCAATGGGTACTTTAGCTAGAGTGGATACATGACATTTTTACGGGACATTTCGCAAAAAAAGGCGGGTTCTGTTTTTACGATTCCTACCAAAAACTAATGAGCACCAGGGTCTCACCCAAGTGACTTACATGCCAAATTTTATGAAATTCGGTCCATTAGTTTTTTAGTTAGAGTGGATATATACATTGCACAGACACGCAGACAGACAGACACACAGACGTCACGCTAAAAATAGTTTTTTTGTATTCTAGAGGTCTTGAAACGTGTAGATCTGTTGAAAACTTGAGTTGCGATTTTCGACATGACTCCAATATTTTTTGAAAAAAAAATACTTAAAATATTAAAATTATTTTTCTATATTTATAATCTGAACCCTATTCCGACAAAAGAAGAAAAAATATTTACGTGTTTATTTATTAGGTTTGATGTGCTAGTTGCCCAAATTGTTTACATTTTTCACAACGACCCGATTTTGACCAGAAAAAGCCCCTAGCACAAATGTTATTCACATCAAAAGTAATCAAGAATTAGGAAAATCTATTTGCATTTATCGGAATAATACCCAGATATTTAAGAACAATGTTTACAGACATTTAAAAAAATGAACGGAAATGTTTCCTACTAATTAGACGTTTAATACCTGGCAAACAACGTCCTTATTCATAAAATACTCATTAAATATCACTTTTTATCCCTATCTCCCACTGTAATTGGTATATTAAAAAAAACTTAATCTCAGTAATTGGAGGCTTATAATATAAAGTAGAACAAATTTCTGAAAAAATAGTGGTAAAAATTGAGCTTGTGGTGGGGAACTGCAATGTCTGGAGTTTCTTTTTTCAACTGTTAGGGGAGTTTTTGTTCTTCAATGTTGAATTTTTTATCGATTAAAGCTAGGTGATAAGAATAATTACGGTGCTTCTGTTTCGTATATAAGCAAAAATAAAAGTAGATATCGTAGATAGTTTTATAATCGTAGATACGTTTTATAATTTATATGAGTGAATTCGATATCTTTTGGTATCTGATGATTTAATATATTTTTGCAAGACTTGAGAAGTGAAATGTGAATATGATTGTGTTTCATAAAATACTAATCGACCATAAGTGTATAGCCGTAAAGAAATGAAATAACAGAAAAAAAGAAACACCCAGTCGCAATTGCACAATATATATCTCAGAACAAAATGAAAGATATCCTTTGATTGGGATTATCTTCTATAGATATCAATAATTAAATTTTGCATAAGGGGCCATCATTATAGTTACTTTAGCACTAACTCCGAAATCTTAAAAGGTAATCCCCATTGATCAATACAAATTCGGATTTACCGAAAACTTCCGTGCAGATTTTAAAAAATAATGATGAAAAAATCCTAAAAGAAACGGAGAGATTCCTTAAAAACCATTAAGGGTGTGTCTAAAAATTGAACTCTGCAGCAGAAAGTGCGAATTACGACCTGAAAGTCTGGTTCAGCTAGTATATACAATGTTCTGCCAATTTCACCTACGCTTCACTTTAGTGTTGCACAAAGATAGTAGTTATTTTCGAAACATCGATGAGTTTGGTTTTTAAGGTTCGATGTTTTTGATCATAAATGGTTTTCAAAAAACATCCTAGGTCTTCTTCGAATAACTTTGGAAATGGTCCCCGGTAAGCGTAATAATCATCGAATTTTAAATAAAATGTGAAAGGAACACTCAATATTGTACTGATAAAACTGAAATTTTGTATATCGATGTTTCAGATGCAGTTGTATCGAACGGTATCAAAATTAATACCTGTTTTTATTCACAACTCTTATGAATATTAATTTTATAATTAATAATAAATGCTTCAAATATGTCTGAATTTAAATATTTAAAGGAATTTTGTTTGGGTTTTATGTAAAAAAGTATGCAAAAACAATTTTCTTGGAAAATTTATTTATCGCGATTTAAATCGCCAATTATTCTCCTAGCGGCGACTTTTTGAACTACTGTTTTTTCTTCACCAAACAAAATTCCATTGCTCCACGAGTGTTCACGCAAAATTTCAAATTATTCTGACCAGTGCTTTTTATTTGAGACCATTGACAAACCGGGAACTTTAATTGTAATCACTCTATATATCCCAAAAACTGGAAAAACCATTTAACATTAGGATGAGTAATTTTCAAACACTTGCAAATAGATGAAATTAATGATTGATGAATCCCATAAATTAAAAAAAAATGTCAACTGTTAAGAAACATGTACACTTTTCATATGTAATATCATGCAATAAATTTGGTGACATCATTCTCGTGGATCTAACTTGTTTCATTCACGAGAAAAGATGCTTTGAGTAATACTTTTGTATTTGAACGCCAATAGTCATTTATCCGCTGTAAAAATAATTTATTTCTCCGTCCATAACGCTTGGCGAGATTTTGGCGACGAATTTATCGGAATGTCGCCAACTTGGCGACATTTTTAAATGTTGCCAAATTAACGAAATTCTTGCAAATGGATAAAAATGACGCTAAATCAATGAAAATGACGACTAATTGAAGAATATTCAAAATCTTGGAAAAAATATAAGTATCTACTATAAGAAGAACATTTTTTTAACTGTAAATGTAGTAAATTCATTGCATTATATAAGGAAAGTCATATGCTGCCCACATCAGATTTTTCTTTAGTTGGGGCGCGTTATTTAAATTTACATCATATTTTTGTTCTACACAAAAGCTGTTGGAAGTTTTTGAGTAATTTAATACATTTTTTTAACTTTGGTTGGTGACTATTATAATTTTTGATGATTATATGCCCAACATGGCATAACTATAATTTTTAAAAAGTTTTAATGCATTTTTCTTATTCTTTAGCTGGAACATATGCTTTCGTTTATCATTATTTTATTCGAGACTGCATATTTTGAGGGTGTTTTTCCAGTCAGTTTTAAATCATTTTTCAGGACATATCTTTTCATCTATTATTAATATTTTATTACACGGAATATTTTGAGGTTTTTGAAGAGCATTTAATAATTACCCTGCTATTCAGTTATGGCGAATTTTTAAATGATTTCTTTGATTTTGTTTGATGCATCATATTTTCAGGTTTTGGCTAGTGTTAAATGACATTTGTAACTATATTCAGGGTGTATTTATTCGCTTTCATTTTCATAGAAATTGTGCCCTGCACAGATTTTGAGTATTTCGGTTAGGTTTAAAGTACTTGGAATACTTTTGTTAGAATGTATGTTTGAATGTTTAATCGATTTTCTCTACGCAGCGCATTTTGATTAGTTTGCTCAGTTTCAAAGTATTTTTTTAATTTTTAATACGTTAATTTGCATTTAAGCCAGCCCCTATAAGGTCAGTTATGACATACTAACACTTCGGGAAATCTAACAGGTTGGATTCACCATTCATGGAATGAAGCGGTGTTGTGAATCGTTATGTTCATCCTATATGAGTTTCCACGTGGTCAGGTTTGGGAATGACCAGCTGGATTGACAGTTCCAGCATCATGTCGGGATTGATGGTGCGGATAGTTTTACATTATTAGATTCACTTTAGATATAAAAGGGAATATGATTATCTATGTAGCTTGATGAATATAGCGTTGCTTGGCAAGTCATGGATCAGTGATTTTTTACTTTCCTTATATACACTCTAAGACAAAAGAAAAAATCGACGCATCCGTTAAATAATCCGATAGTAATGAAATTGTACATGCAAACACCTGTCGATCGAATATGCGAATGATCAAAAATTCGCATCCAATGAATGAGTAGTCGGAACTACAGTGCATTGAAACTGAGCACCATGGTGGTGTATATAAGGAGCAAACCTCGCTTTCAGGAACAAAACGTGCAGTGGATTTCGATTGCGTTTACGTACCTTGATTGTAACAATGCCTCGCCGGCGAATTCGCGGCCACTACGACCATATGAAGGAGTTTCAAAGACTGCTTGCGGTCGGACTGCATGAGGCTGGATGGGCACACCAACGAACCGCTCGGCATTTGGGTACAAGTGATGCAGCAATTAGACGATGTTTGCAGGAATAGGTCCGGAATGGCAGATTTCAGTGGCAAGCGGGCAGCGGGGAGCGGACAGCCTAGAGCGACGACAAAACGGGACAATAGAGCGATTGTCAGAGCAGCTGTGAAATCACGAGATTCGTCGTTATCAACCGTCCAACGTGTGACAAACACTGAAGTGACCACCCGCACCATTAATAGAAGACTACGGAAGCGTAATCTATACTTGCGGAGCCCACTGATTAGTATGCACCATCCACAGGGATTGCAATGGTGCTGGGCCCGATCAACGTGGAATTCTTTGGATTGGAAATTAATTGTCTTCAGTGATGAGTTCCGTTTCGAACTCAGTCCCGACAACCAGCGCAAACGTGCCTGGAGGCAACCCGGACATCGTCAGGATCCTGCTCTTACTGTCACACGCCACACTGCTTGACAACAGGGAGTTACGGTCTGGAATGCCAGTTCGTTTGATAGTCGGACCCCTTTGGTAATCCTTCGTGGCACCATCACAGAACAGCGGTACGTTGCCGACATTCTACGACTCGTCGTATTGCCATTCCTCTCGCGACACCCTGGGCTAACTTTTCAGCAAGATAATACCAGGTCACACACGGCACGCGCCTCTATTGATTATCTGCGTGATTATGACACACTTTTTTGGCCAGCCAGATCCCCAGATCTGTCATCTATTGAGTACATTTGGGTTGAGATGGGGCGTCGCCTGTGACCATTCCAGAATATAGACAAATTAGCTCTTCAATTGGAAGATATTTGGATCGACATCCCTCAGAACATCCACCGGCAACTTCATGCATCAATGCCAAGTCGTGTAACAGCTTGTATCAAAGTCCGAGGTGGACCAACGTCATATTGACTTGCCCACTCTGTGTAGATCTTTCAGTGCAATAAATGATCCAATTGTTCTGAAATTCTAATCGTTCTTTTTTCTGTACATCCACATTATACATACCAAATTTTGTCTCATTTGGATAATTCTGTCTTGGTGCGTCGAATTTTTTGTCTTAGATTGTACATAGTATAATGTTTAAGGAAACTATTGTGAAGGGGTCGAAAATTCGAATTCCAGTTTCTGACGGGAGAGCACGTTTCAAGCATCCCTCAACACGAATCAAACGTTTTTGATATGATGTTTGTGTGTGTGTGTGTGTGTGTGTGTGTATTTGTGTATGGAGACAATATCACACGAACGAATGGAGATATTCGAACGAAATCGAATATAAGAATAACCCATATCTCCGTCCGTAACGCTTGACGAGAAATTTAACGAGACGTCGCCGACTTGGCGATTATTTTAAATTTTGCCAAACTGACAAAAATTTCACCAAATTGATAGAAATGATGCCAAATGGGAAGTAATGTTTCACAAATTCTGATTTCCATCATATGACGGACATACCCTTCTAGTATATAAGAAATGCTCTTCTCTCCGTTTGTCTGTAACAGTTGGTGATGTATATGGCGAACTTGGTGAATGATCTCACAAAGTATTGCCAACTTGGCGATATTTCGTCCCCAGATTGACGAAAATATCGACAAAATTGTAAAATTGACGCTAAATTAATTAAAATGATACCTAATTGATGAATTATTTTATAAAATATTTTAATAAATGTACTATATCGCTTATTGAGGAGGCTGTCAACATTGATAACTGTTTATTTAGAGTTGCTCGAAATAAAAGATAAGTAGTAATAACAATTGATATAAGTTAATTAGTATAAGTTAATTGGTTAATTAATAACTTTGAAATAGTTTTACATGTTGTCATCCAGAAAATCGCCAAATGTATAATTCAACGATAAAAACAAGGTATCATGAATCTTATACATTATTTTTTGACTGTGAAAGTAGTAAATTCATTGCATTATATAAGAAAAGTCATGTGCTGCCCACATCAGATTTTTTACCATTAAGATAAAATACCTTTACAATGGCGCCCGAGAAACTTAACCCTATAAATGCAGTGGGTGAGTAACTGTTTGAATAACAAAGGACACGGGGCTACCGTGTGCTATATTCCCGTCTTATCCACTTAGCTATGCAGACTCTGCGGTTCAATTAGTCATTAATATACGAGTTCTTTAAACATTAATCGAAAATATAACGTACGTTTTTTTTTCCCTAGCCCTCAAGAAAAGGCCTTACTCTGTTGACTGCATGTCTTTGCCTGACCTTCTCCTAAACAATAATTCTAAATTCAAGATTCTAATTTTATAAAAATTTAGATGGGGAAAATATTAGCTTTATTTGCACGAAGCGACTGTAGGATGATAATCCAGTCCAACACACATTTAATCTTTAAATTTTCCTTAAAATAGCCAAATAAATGTAATTTTATACTTTTAAATTTATAATTGTCTTAAGCAAATAATCGTGACTTTGAATGTATCGTTTGAGAACATATTTTTTTTTATTTACTACCCTTATGCAACCAGTTGGTGCGTCTGAATGCAGCCGGATTTGTAATTCTGAAATAAGTTTAATCCGATTAACGGAATAGAAGGATTTAGATACAAGTTTTTAAATTTATGTAAACTGGTTATATATATAGTTGACTTACCAAACACTTTAATGTATTTTAGGAATAAGATTTTTGTATGTTGTTTTCAAGTTATATTCTGTTATTATAAAGGCATTTAAGAAAAGGTGAAAGGAATTAAGTGAATTTTCTGGTTATAAATGCAGTAACGCAAATGAAGTGCATAATACTTTTATTTAAATATCAGCTCGTACTTTTAAAGAATTTTCGAAATTAAACAAATGAAAGTACATAAATTTGATTACAAAAAATTTGCATTTCTGAAGTCAATTTTAGTTTACAAATAACGATACTAAGAAAATATCAGTGAATTAGTCCAGGAATGATTAATGTAAGGCCAACGAATTATATATTCTCTAGAGCTTTTAGAATCGAATAAATCTCCTATTTAAAAAAAAATGAAGAAAATAAAAACAAGAAAAAAAAAGAATCTGATGTCGGCAGCGCATAACTTTCAATGCAGACTCAAATTCATATTTCCTTTATTTCTTTAATAATTCATTAGATTGAGTTTAATTGCACCAAATAACACTAAATTTGCATTTTTAATTCAATTTTTGTTTTTATTTGGTAATTGGACATTTTTCCGATAGCGGCGTAACAAAAATGCACGAAATCTCAAATATCTTGAGAACGGTTAGTCTTAAAATATAACAGAGTGTGTTATAGTTTTTTCCCCGTCAAAAATTGCGTATAAAACAAGAATTTAATTGATACATTTCAGCATATGTAGTCTTTATTTTTTTTTTTTTTAGATTTTTGCGATTTTTGCGGACCATTTCATAAAAAATGGCAGGTTGTTCTTTTCCAATTAATACCAAAATCTAATCAGAACCAGAGTATCGTACAAGTAGCTTATCTACCTAATTTGGTGAAATTTGGTCAATGGGTACTTTAGCTAGAGTGGATACATGACATTTTTACGGGACATTTCGCAAAAAAAGGCGGGTTCTGTTTTTACGATTCCTACCAAAAACTAATGAGCACCAGGGTCTCACCCAAGTGACTTACATGCCAAATTTTATGAAATTCGGTCCATTAGTTTTTTAGTTAGAGTGGATATATACATTGCACAGACACGCAGACAGACAGACACACAGACGTCACGCTAAAAATAGTTTTTTTGTATTCTAGAGGTCTTGAAACGTGTAGATCTGTTGAAAACTTGAGTTGCGATTTTCGACATGACTCCAATACCTTCCCTATGCATTACCATGAAATGCAGGGAAAGTAAAAATCAATCATGCATAAGGCATTGACTATGCAACTATTTCCTCCTGAAAAAACAATAAAATCTAAACATCTTTGACATGTCACACATTCAGCGATAACATATTTTTAAATTATCACAGTACTACTATTTAAAAACTTCATCGAAAAAGACAATGATACTTGCACAAAATGAATTTTATTTAAATAACTTCCTCGAATTATAAATCGTCTGCCTCTCTATGCAAAATCAATGAATATTTCATTCATATCACTTATATTCCAGATTCCAAAGCTAAATAATTTTGCGTGAAAAATATATTCAGCAATTCTTATGCAACTCGTTTTACAATCGCTTGATTTGCTTACATTCTGCATGCTGTACTTTAGCTTTAAAATTAGGCTGCATTGTAGAAATACAGTTTAGTGATAATTTAAAATCAAAAATATTGTAATTGCGTTGGCACATAACTTAGATACGCAGTTTATACGCAAAAGTAAAACCGTTTTATGATAGATGCAATATTAAATATAATTTAAACGCCAGACCGGCAAACAATGAAAGCCACATTTTATTTTGCAATAAATCTCGTGATCTCTTTATATAATATGGGTTATTGTTGTTGAGACCCAGACCGTCCGACCTACCAGAAAGGTGTTGAAAACCCAGGCCGTCCGGCTCGTCAACAAGGACTTGAGCATCCATTTGGACGGCCGGGAAGGAGTTAGCCGAAACCAACTCCCAACTTCCATGGCTTTCGTCCGACGGTCCAGCAGCGTTTATTTTGAGAATCAAAAATTTACAGGAGAGTTTACATAATATGTTTCACATTTTGAAACAATATAAAGTTTAAACAGTGAAAGACACATTAAAACGGATTACAATAATTCTTGAACAATTGTTACTTCAACTGGTGCACAATGAGAAATAATACAACAAAAACAACAACGAAGACAAAAACAAAAAATTAAACCAAGACAAACATCAACAAACGGGGCACAATCAAAACACAGCAAAACACAGACAAAACAAAGACAAAAACAAAACCCAGACAAAACAAGGCAACCAAACAAAGAGAGGGTAACACCTCCAGGGAAAAGGACAACAGGGGACCACCGACCAAAAGGGGGAAAAGGGAGAGGCTCACAAGCTGATCAGGAAATTTGATTAGAGATGTCTCTAGCAATGAGAACACAGTTTTTAATTTTATCTATAGAAGATTTATTTGAACTGACTCTCGAGAACCAGGCTGCGCAATTGGCAGGGGAGAGTTTTGTAAGATGAAAATTTTTTGTATGGGGACAAGAAAAAACAAAATGGTCGGCATCGCCGAAAGAACCGCAGGTGCAACAAGAGGTGGATTTATGTTTAAAATAATGGAGATAATCTAGAAATGGGCCATGCCCAGTTAAAAAATATATTAAATATTTGTTAGTAATTTGGAGGGAGGGATTGACCAGAGGGAGGAAGGAAGAAATCCGGGCCGGATCATGAGTCCGGGGGGAAATATAAGAGTAGTCCGGGGGGAAATATATAGAGTCCGCGGGGAAATACCAGAAAGGTGTAAGGTAACTGTTTGGACGACCGGGAAGTGCCACCCAATTTAGACTGGAACCCAGTGGGGGAGGCAACCACAGGGACCGTACCCTCCTTCCCCTACCACCAACCTCTCGAAAAGACTTACGGACCCACATGTTTAACGTGATCGTACTCCGCATGAACACGGCGGCAGTTGTAGCAGCGTGCAAATCCAGCGCTCAAACCACCGGTCTACCGCGTCCGAAATATGCAACAGCACGCGGTGTTCCCAGGTGGTCACCCACCCAAATACTAACTGCGCCCGATGCTGTTTAACTTCGGTGATCTAACGAGAACCGGTGTTTCCAGCGCGGTAGGGCCTTTGACTCTTATATAACATGGGTTTAATTATTATTTCAATTTTTATTAAAAAACAACCTAACATATTTTGAACTTTTTTATACCCAGTTTATAGGAAAACTTGAATATTTCCAAAAATTTTCGAAGCAATTTGTAAAATTTAACTCCGTTTAAAAAATGTTTGAAAAATTATGTCCCATAGGATTCAATATATTTTAAATTCGCATCCCTGGTGAAATCCGAAACTAAGTGGGAGATATTATTCATTTTCATTCCCAGACATGTCATAGACCGTCTCAATTACATTTTAACCTTTTGCTTGCGGGTGGAATAACGTCCATCCCAAACGAAGAACCTCCCAAAAAGACATGTATTTGACATATTCTATCCCAAACAGTTCGACCCCACTTTGCTGGCATTAGCGTCCATGGACGATGAAATTTTTGAATTTAAACAATTTGAAAAAAAAATGCTTAAAGGAATATATTTCCGAATGTATTTAAAAGAATTTCGCAGTGGTGTAAAAAAAAGGTTCGGTAATAACTTTTGCTACCATGTTACCTTCTTCATTTTGTCGTATATTTAACAAACTTCATATTTTTGTATATCGGTTAACAAATGGGGACCAGGGGCTATTCTTCAAATTTACGTTTATAAATTTTACGTTTTAAAGATGAATTAAATTCAATGTTTTAATGAAAATATTTTTATGGGGTAATATTATTGCGATTAAAATTTTCACATATTTTAAATCGCAAGCAACAACGTGTATATCTATCATTTATCGAAATATTACTTCTTTCTGTATTAGAAAATGAGTTCAATTATATACAATTATTATTGTAATAATGCTCAATAGTTGTTTTTATTCTTTTTAGGTAAGAAATATAATATATGTAACTGAATCAGATGTCATAGTGGTAAGTATATCATTTTTACAGCATATAGTATCAGTCGTTGATTGAAGCAATAAATAAATGTACTTTTAGAGTGCTTCTTAAACATATGGTTGCTAAATAATATTACTTATTTTTAACACTTTCCATTACAGTTGATGTTGTATATAGTTGTATTGTTTATGGCTTTGGTCTGTCCGTTCGCGCAATAACTAACGTAGAAATGACTTTATCGAAATTAAATTTAAGTACGTTTTTAAGACGCACTGTGGTATATACGGGAATGAAAATGAATACTATCACCCAGTGAGTTTTATTAGTTTAGTGAGTTTTATTTCGTATAATTTGGATCTTTTATATGCCACAGGTGTCTGTAATTTGATAGAAGTTCTATTATTTTTTCCTTCTCCAGATGCTATCGTAATTGAGCTGCTTCGACGTGTTTGCATTGCAGTCGCCATCGCCATCTTGAATGCAAATAAGAAGAGGAAAGGCGGAGCTTAGTGACATCCAATTTTATCGTCCTCTGATTGGGTCGCCGCTCAGAAATTGAGCAATTTGTATTGTCGAGTACGAACGAATTGCGGCAATTCGGCGGCAAGATTTCTTCCCATTGAAATGTATGGTGTTGCTGAAAAATTCCTGGAAGGAATTACTCCGTGTAATAACCATCGAGGTGAAATACAGGTAGAGAGACTTATGGCAACCTTTCCGTGACCACTGAACTAAGTCACATGACTTAGGCACTCCCCTACGCGCATATTTTCTTGCGCATCTCTCCTTCCATTGCAATTGCATTACGTTTCCGAAAGCGAGAAGGCGCATTGCACGTTTACTTTTACATTCAAGCAAAATAAGGTAATGTCCTGCGCTGCATATGGATATACCTAGGTGTAACGATAGACTCCCACCTAACTTGGAAACTGCACGTAACGAACATAATCAAAAAAGCGTATATAACCATAGGAGCCTTATACCCAATGATAGGAAACGGAAATCTAAGTTATCAAAATAAACTCCTAATTTATAAATCGGTCATCTGCCCGGGAATGCTGTATGCAGCACCCGTATGGGGATATGCCTGTAAAACTACCATAGACTTATTAGAGACAAGACAAAACAAAACCCTAAGGATTATAAAGAAAGCCCCCTAGATACTTAAGAAACTCGGTAATTAGGAAAGACTTCAAAATAAAAACTGTTAGAGCCTAAATCAAAAAGCTAGCGCTTAAATTCTACAAAAATCTGCCATCTGTCCCAAATGAACTATTATTTAATCTGCATGACTATGATCATCGCAAGGCTAAATCTCGTAAGAGACCCCGCTCGGTACTTATCATATAACTCGGTTTTCTACAAAATGTTTAAAATCCTAAACTTCTAAAATGCTAGGTTACCCTCAGATCTGCATCAACCTCCCAAACTGCTTAAACTCTTAATGTGCAACAAACTGCCACACTAGGAGCTAGGACAAATAATAAAAACAGTAAATCAAAAACCTCGAACCTCCAACTATGGACCAATGAAATAATGTCACAGTATGAAGATAAGAACCACACCTAGAGATTGGAGATTAAAGGCGCTTCGCGCCTGGTGCTCTGTTCTGGACGAAACTCTATGAAACATATGGATATACGTCAAAATTTATCAAAGGTGGAGACACTACGTTTCACAGGTAAGTCGTTTCCATTCATTTTAAAATACATTTTATATAAAATAAAGAGTTAATTATCATGTGCGACCATGCCTTCCTATAATAAAAGTAGATTTTCTGGCTTTGCAAATAATGTATAGCCTTGTAATTATTTTTAAAATAAAATATTTTATATATATGTTTGTGTACTTTCATAAACTGTACCTCTATAAATGCTTAAAATTAGAAGAGAAAAATAAAATAAAGGTGAAACTTTTAATACACCTAGTTTCCTCTCTTGGCGACATTTTTTTGCGCCAACTTGGATTGTTTACATTTTCATACTCTTTTCCCCTGACAATGTTTTCATGCCATATAATGCTATGAAAGGATTAATAACTCCCAAGAAATTTATATAAATATCTGTAAGTACACATTTAAAATTGATATTTTTTGCTGAGCTATATTTTTAAAGACTTATAAAAATAAATACAGTGTATGGCCGTAAATATAATTTTTTTTGAGAATTGTAGCAGAAACAATTACTTTTTACACTTTCTTTTAGTATTAACTGTCTTTGTATGCACATTAAAAAATACTCATTAAACATTTCAAAAAAGTCCTTAACTGTATATGTAATGTATCAAATGAAATTGAGCAATTAAAATGCGATTTGAAAATTTTTTTGTGATTATGAAATGTATAAAGTAACCGTATAAAATTCCTAATATTTATCTATGATAAGTGCAATAAAATATACAAAAATATTTTTCAATTCAGTTTTTGTGCATTTAAAACTTTTATTAAAATGTTAGCGAATTTCTATTATTTTTATTAGTTTTCCCAAAGATGAAGAAAGATGTGGGAAACACAACTGAAAAGAGAAAAGTTTTATGTATTAAAATATGCTAAATAGTGCTATATGTGCAAAATATGCTAAATTGCATCAAAATATGCTAAATTGAATCAAAATAGGCTAAATGAAAAAAAAAATTAACGTTTAGTCATTTTAAACAATGAGGGATGAGGATGGTTTTCACAGAAACTTGGGAACAAAACTGATTTATGTTTTCAACTTTGGCTTTTTTCCATATTTTAAAAATGAAAAAATCTAAAGTGCCGCACTGTCTGATGAATATGTAAAGCAAAGAATGAGATTTTAAATAATAAAAAAAAACATATATAATGAGTCGCCGGGTAAATTCATAAAGATTCAAAGTAATACTTTTTTTTAAAATTAGAATGCGAAGATATCATTCCATTATGTTAAAAATTGGAATTGAGAAAATATTAAATTTTGGGATGCAGCAACATACATATAAGAAATTTCATAACACATATTTAAAAAATTAAAAAGAATTTTAAATATGAAGAAATTATTGTCCTATAGATTATATTTAGCTCTTTGAAACTTCGTTCTTTGATCCTTTTAATTATGTCAAAGTAATAATATTTTTGATCAGTGAGGAACTGAGTGTGAAAATGTTTCAAAATTGTGTTTAAAATGTTTATTCATTTTTCCCACTCCTTCCCAGCATTTAACAGGGTGTTGTAACAGGGACCAGTTGGTGAACGCTCGGCCAACTGCTCCATAGACGCTTTTAGTTCCGGGTTCGAACCCCGGCACGAAAACTAAATTTTACAACACATAAAAAAAAATTAAAGCATATATTAAAAAAAAAATCGAATATGCATCTGAAATTATATATCAATCTCATTCAAACTTGTTTATTTAGTATCAGACCCTTGAAGTATCCAACTATTAAAATATATTATTAGAAAAAATAGTTGGCAACACCTCATACTGCTGACGTCATTATAGATAAGATCTAATTCTTAATAGCGTAATGAGAATGTATCACTCATTTGGAGTTTGGACAGCAGCTAGTGAAGACGTGGGATGTGAGTTCTAATTTTCATTATTATTTTTATAAAAAGAAAAAAAATCATTTCGTTATTATAATAGTCGTATATGCTGTTAGATTTATTTTTAAACATATTGCTATATATCACTTAGAATGGGCGAATCTTGTTCACTTCATTTTAACTAAGTATTACATTCAAGTTTTTAAGTGTACAACACTTAAAAGGGTTGAATCCTATTCACTTAACACAAAAATTGTGTTCACTGGAAATCCGTATTCAATTTGATTTTAAACATTTGAAATCATTTCGTTATTATTATAAAAATCATATTGATATATGCTGTTAGATTTATTTAAAAAAAAAAAAATCCACATTGCTATATATCACTTAATACAATGTTAGCTAAGTATTGCATTCATGTTTTTAAGTGTACAACACTTAAAAGGGTTGAATCCTGTTCACTTAACACAATTTTGAAAATGTGTAACTATACTTGAGTTTATTCAATTCATTTAAAAAAAAATCATAGTGTACACTGAATACAATTTTTGTGTTCATTGGAAATCCGTATTCAATTTGTTTTAAAAATCACAACACAATTTTATATTCACTCCGTAACATTCTGTTTTAAAACGCACCGAAATCCCTTTATAAAATACATCGCTATTCAATCTGTTCACCGAGCGAAAAATATTCTATCTCCGGCTTCCTCTGATAAGGTACAGTTCGAAGATAACTTTCTATGGAGCAAGGCCTTGTGGCATAGCGGGTAAGATGCGGGCGTTGTAATCGGATGGTTCCGAGTTCGAAAACAGCTCCTGACAAGTGAGACATTAAATTCATTTGGAAAAAAAAATGCCAATAGATGGCAGCACTTCATCAAAATTCGCCAGAGGGCGCTTTAACTACGTCACGCTGATAAGAACGTTCACTTTGTTCGCAGACAGCAGAGAGGGAGGACGTGTGCTTAAGAGCTCCAAGGTGCGACACGTCATTTCCAGATTGTGCGATACTCAAAGGTCAGTCAGCAATTGCGACATCCATTGAAACCACTTCCTCAGGTCAAGGGTCATCCCCTCTCAAGACAATTCACTCCGTGGGTATGAGTCATCACGCCTCTTTCGCAATACTAGGAAAGAGGCATCGTCCCAACAGAGGCATTGGGTACTGCACCGCCTCACCAAACTTCCTCCCAAAAGAGGGGGGGCACCGAGAGGCATCCTCCCAAAGAGGATCCTCCCAAAAGAGGATCCTCCCGAAAGAGGGACCCTCCTCCAGGCGCGCATTGCGCCCGCTGGTGCTCAACGCACTTTTCTCTTCTACTAACACCATAACAAGGGGTCAGTCTGTTAAAGTTCTTCAAGGATCGATTCCCCCCCCTAACGGTCACTCCCCCTCATGCAGCAGCATAGGTTTTTTTGGGGTTTTTTTTTCACATACCTGCTTAACCGGCCGTCCAATTACCTACTCTATATCTTAAGGATGAGTCGAACGGTCTGGGTCTTCAACATACCTGCTTAAAAATGTACGACAATACTAATATTTCACAAGTTGTTAGTGTGATCCGTGACTTTCATAAACATTCTGAACTTAACTGTATGGTTTAAAAATGACGAGGTGCTTAAACATTTTAATGTTTAAAATAAATTTCACAAAGAATAGCGTACTTCAAAATAAATGGCTTCAGTTATGTATGCAAAGTTTTTTTTACAGATAAATTAATATTAGGCTTAAAATATTTTCATACATCAAGAAGACAAAAAAACTTTACACACGTTATATAAATACCGCGATGTTTTAAAAAAAGTTTTTTTACAGACAAACTAATTTACGCTTGAAATATTTTTATATATCAAGAAGACAAGAAAAAATACGCACGTTATATAAATGCGTGAAGTTTCAAAGATCCAATTATATTTTTCCAAAGCCATATTATATAATAATATAACAGAAATGCGCATGTTTTCTTTAGTTAATATAATTATGCATAAATTACCAACTAAAATTTTCCTACATAAAAGTCCTTTGATTGTTAAGACAATAAGTCTATTTTTATCTTCCCCCATTATAAGCTTCGTAAACGTATGTGGGTAAAAAAATGTCCTGAAAGAAAATTAAAAAAAAGAACATCTTATGCTATTCACCGGCAAAAAGTTATTTTTTTTTCCTCTCCACAATAAATTAAATTTACGTGTTATCTTGTGGAGAAAAATAATTCGACTTTTTAAGATTGCACTTTATCCTAGTGTTAAAAAGGCCTTGCAGAGAAGCGATGTGAAAGCATATTTAATGAGACATTTCCATAAGGAAAACATGTTTATGTTAAAAAAAATGTTCATTATTAATTAGATTGTATTCATAATGATTACAGATGAAGTAGAAGTCCGATTTAAAAAAAAAATTATGTGGTCCATATATGGCTTTCCATACATTTATTTATGCCTTCTTCTATATATAATGTAAGAACATAATATAAACATATTCTTTATTTTGTTTCGCTACATTATTTGAGTTATTTCAAATAACACCTTACTTTCCTCTGATGTAAGTTACATACTATCCCTCAGGTCTCACTATGAAGTGATATGACATTTGAATAAAACACAAGGACACAACACAAATTAAAATATGAAAGGCATTTATTGAACTTCCTAAAAGACGTACAAAATAATTATAAGAGCCAGAGTTCTTTGAAGCGTATAAACGCCCTTCATCAGTGGCAACAAATGATGTAAAACATTTAATCGTTCATATATAGCGACCAGAAACACTGGAAACTTTGCAGAAATGAAATGGTAATGTACAAGGCTATTAATTAATAATAAAATGTGAGAACAAACAGAAAATAAAAGAACTTTCAGCTATGATTAACGTTATGTATCATTACGTTGTGCGTTTTGTTTGCAATAACCCTCCAATTATTTACTTTTGCTTGAGTCATGTAAAGTAATTATTAATTAATATAATACTAAAAGGATTATTCCATTTAAACTTTAACAATAGCATTTATTAACAACATAAAATACTTATTAAATTCAATTACAATATTTAATTATATTATTTCAGCCGAGGGGACATATGCGACCAGTACGGAACCGCCTAAATAGTGGTTAGGACCAGATATCATTTTCAATGGGTACATACCTTCAAATCTATCTTGTACTTTGTCAGCATCTGTACTTAATGTCGTCTATTTACCGGCATTAACTCTTGGTGTAATGCTCCGACACGTAAATTTTACTGAACATATTGTACTGCTGTAACTCTGTACAAATCAAAACGTCATGTCTGCAACTTAAGTCGTATTATATCATCACTGCTCTAGTTGTTGATCAGTGTCCTTAAGTCATGATCCCAGTTATCTGATTAAGTCATATTGTACAAGTTATATATTCCAAGTCATGTTAGTATATCTGTCTGCTTCTCGGGTCACAGGCTGTGGCTCTCCTCTTTCTAGGGGGCGTCATTTTCCCCCTTGCTTTCATTTGAAGCATTGAATGTGACGTAACAAGTACTTTCTCCATTGGTTAATCCTTTAACCAATGGAACCACTCCACATCTTCGCACGGGCCAGCTCGGTCCCCTTGTCTTGGCGCTCCTAAATTTATGGTTTTCTGACCTTTAGGTTCACGGGTTGTAAAACTCTGAGCTGTCAGTATTGTCCGAAGTTTCGAACACAATAAATTAAAGGCATAAAGCTGTCTCATCAAAGTGTGAGATCAATTTCTGGTCTCACAGTAATGTACAAGGCTATTAATTAATAATAAATCTCTAAAATTCAAATAAACAAACATGCACCGATTATTTAAAGCAGGTCAGTTACAAGCAAAATGCAAATGTGACAAAACTGCAAGCCTGAAAATACAGAAAATAAAAAAAAAGTCAAAGGTAACTGTGTATCAAAGGTAACTGTGCCCTCAAATAATGTAATATATATATTACATTATTTGAGTTATTTCTAGTAACACATTACTTTCCTCTTATGTAAATCACATACTCATTCCCCAAGTATCATTATGAAGTGATATTAAATTATTTGAGTTATTTCTAATAACATCATACTTTTCTCTTATGTAAATCACATACCCATCCCCCAGGTCTCATTATGAAGTGATATTACATTATTTGAGTTCATTCAAATAACCCATTAATTTCCTCTTATATAAATCATATACTGATCTCTCAGGTTTTATGAAGTGATATTACATTGAGTTATTTCAAATTACACCTTATTTTCTTGTTATGTAAATCACATACAAATCATACGCACTAATCATACGCATAATTAGACCCCACTATGAAGTGATATTACAATATTTAAGTTACTTCAAATAACAACTTACTTTCCTCTTATGTAAATCACATGCCCATCTATCTCACTATAAAGGAATATTACATTATTTGAGTTATTTCAAATAGCACTTTATTTTCTCTTATGTAAATCACATAGCCATTTCTTAGCTTCCACTATGAAGTGACATTACATTATTTGAGTTATTTTAAATAACACCTTACTGTCCTCTTATGTAAATTATATACTCACCTCTCAAGTTTTATGAAGTGATCCGTGACGCACTTCAAAATGAAATATGGTATCCATCTTGTTGTTGTTGTTGAGACCCAGACCGTCCGACCTACCAGAAAGGTGTAAGGTAACTGTATGGACGGCCGGGAAGTGCCACCCAATTTAGACCGGAACCCAGTGGGGGAGGCATCCACAGGGGGTATCCATCTTGTGTCAAAATCGTGATTATTAAAGATCTTTTTAATTTATAGTGTTGCATCCGTCCTAAAACCGCTTATTTTCTTGTTATGTAAATCATATACAAATAATATGCAAATCCTCAGACCCCACTATGAAGTGATATTACATTATTTAAGTTACTTCAAATAACAAATAACAACTTACTTTCCTCTTATGTAAATCACATGCCCATTCCTCAGGGCTCACTATAAAGGAATATTACATTATTTGAGTTATTTCAAATAACACTTTATTTTCCTCTTATGTAAATCACATAGCCATTTCTCAGGTTCCCCTATGAAATGATATTACATTATTTGAGTTATTTGAAATAACACCTTACTTTCCTCTTATGTAAATCACATACTCATCACTCAAGTTTTATGAAGTGCTCCTTGACGCACTTCAAAATAAAATATGGTATCCATCTTGTGTCAAAATCGTGATTATTAAAGTTCTTTTTAATTTATATTTAGTGTTACATCCGTCCTAAATCCGCTTTATTTTTGCGTTTTTTCTGTGCATCCATATTCTGCGCAAACGCAGTTACAATATTTTTGAGTTTAAATGATCATCAAACTTTGAACTTTGATTATTTCTACAACAAAGACTAACTTTAATGAATGTAAAATGTAAACAAACGTATATATATATATATATATATATATATATATATATATTGGATGGCTCTTGCCCAGTTTGTTATTAACGATAATGCTATAACCCCGCAATATTTTACTTTATGAATTCCTTTTTATAACCACTTTACAACATAGTTAAAAAGTGTTTATGACTTTGTTTACTCTACCTGTCTGTCTGTCCGTTCGTACGTTAACTGCCGTAAAAATGACTTTATCAAAATGAAATTACTTATTATTACATTATATAATTAATTATTATTACACACACACGCATATACCGGGTGTTTCAAAAGTTCGGAGCAAAAGTAAAACGCTATAAAAAAATATCTATGGGTCGGAGAGACATGCGGTTTGCAGATTAATATTCAACGTGGTGGGGGATTTCGTGTAGCATGAAAAAAAATTAGTTCAAACTCTCGACACTCAAGGGATTGCAGCAGATAAAGCCATGGAGATGACTTATGCATGGAGGTGAGTGAACACATGAGTGGCCTGCGAGATCCCCAGATCTCACACCCGTGATTTTAGGTATCCCCCACAACGAGAAATCACAGGGTTTAAGATCTGAGGATCTCGCAGGCCAGTCATGTGTGCAATCACAACCATGCATAAGTCATCTCCATGGCTTTATCTGCCGCAGCCCCCCCCCCTAGTGTAGAGAGTTTGAACTAATTTTTTTTCATGCCACACAAAATCCCCCACCACAGTGAATATTTATTTGCAAACCGCCTGTCTCTACGACCCATAGATATTTTTTATAGCGTTTTACTTTTGTTCCGAACTTTGAATCACCCGATATATATATATATATATATATATATATATATATATATATATATATATATATATATATATATATATATATATATATAAATATATACATATATATATGTGTGTGTGTGTGTATAAAGAGAGAGAGAGAGATCAGCCTGGATTTGACACACAATTTGGATAAACAGATAGTACTTAATTATTTTTTTTTTTTGAAAGATAAATAACTTTGGATTTTTACTTACCTGTTAATGTTTTGTAAATTTAATACCAGCAGGCACAATTAACCAACTTTTCTGCATAAAAGTGCCTTGATTGTTAAGACAAAAAGAAAAATAATCTGTTTATATTTTTCCTTTAAAAGCTTTGTAAAACTTATGGGGAGAAAAACTGTCCTTAAACAAAAGAAAGAGGAACTTGTTATTTTATTCAGCCGCAGAAAGTTATTTTTTCTCTCCACATTAAATTAAATTTACGCCTTATCTGGTGTGGGTAAAAGGTCCTGTCTTTTTAAGATTACACTTCTTCGCAACGCTCTGAGTGTTGGTAGATAGAAGCGATACAAAAATATATTTAATGAGGCGTCCACATTATGAAAACATGTTTTTACACAAAAATGTGCTCATTATTAATTTTGCCTTTGCACCTTCAAATGTTGCTGCTGTGTGTTGGATAGAAAAAGAAAATTTCGTTTTATCTGAACTTTTGCATTTTAAGTTGTGTAATAAGACCCTTTTTAACATCCGTTTAAGACATTTTAAAAAAGTAAAATCACCTGTCTTTGTGGATGTGTGAAGTAGTTTTAAATTCATTTGTTGCTAGATAAAGACGGTGTATATTAGAGTATTGCATTGAAAAATCTTTATATTTGAGCCCAATAGAACATTGTATCGCTCACTGCATATAATATACTTTTGATAACAGCCGCAATAGCTCATCGGTTACGATATCTAGTAGCACGTTAATATCCGGAATACATCGGCTGCCAAAGTAGCTCAATGGTTAGGATCTCTAGTAGCATGGACCAATATTCGAAATATTAGGTGCCAAAGTAGCTCATTGGTAAGGATCTCTAGTAGCACGAACCAATATTCGAAATACATTGGCTGCCTAAATAGTTCACTGGTTAAGATCTCTAGTATCATGGACCAATAATTGGAATACAGTGACTGTCAAAGTAGCTTATAGGTAAAGATCTCTAGTAGCATGGACCAATATTCGGAATACATTGGCTGCCAAAGTAGCTCACTGATTAGGATCTCTAGTGGCATGGACCAATAATTGGAATACAGTGACTGCCAAAGTAGCTTATAGATAAAGGTCTCTAGTAGCATGGACCAATATTCGGCATACATTGGCTGCCAAAGTAGCTCAATGGTTAGGATCTCTAGTAGCATGGACCAATATTCGGAATACATTAGGTGCCAAAGTAGCTCATTGGTAAGGATCTCTAGTAGCACGGACCAATATTCGAAATACATTGGCTGCCTAAATAGCTCACTGGTTAAGATTTCTAGTATCATGGACCAATAATTGGAATACAGTGACTATCAAAGTAGCTTATAGCAGTGGTTCCCAAACTTTCCACTCTGCGGACCACCTCAGAGAAAAAAGAAAATTCGCGGACCCCTTAAAACCATATTGCAAGGGAGTGTTTCTATTGGATATGTACAACAAGCATAATTTAGTGTGAACAGTGATGCTGCTTTCTTGCAATTAGCTCAATAATATTCGGTTTAATGTCTGATAATTTCAGTCTTAAATCACTTAAATCACCTTCACCCAAACAATTTAATTCTGATTGAAGATATAACCTATCAGTTTAAAATTAATTTCATGAATGTATTTAATTAAAAGTTATTTAGAAAAAAAGTTCATTATTATTTTATTTAAAAAAATAAAATAAAAAAAGAGTGGAGAAAAATAATGATTTTTTTTTTTTTAAAGCTAACTATTTATTAGTTAAATATTGCGTGTTGTTCACAGACCCCATAAAACCTCGTCGCGGACCCCCAGGGGTCCGGGGACCACAGTTTGGGAACCACTGGCTTATAGGTAAAGATCTCTAGTAGCATGGACCAATAATTGAAATAAAGTGGCTGTCAAACTAGCTCATAGGTAAAGATCTCTAGTAGCATGGACTAATATTCGGAATACATTGGCTGCTAGAGTAGCTCATTGGTTAGGGTCTCTAGTAGTATGAACCAATAATCGGAATACAGTGGCTGCCAAAGTAGCTTATTGGTAAGGATCTCTAGTAGCATGGACCAATATTCGGAATACATTGGCTGCCAAAATTGGATAGATATTAGCATTACAGTATAATACCAATATTTGCATTACATTAAAATTATTACCAATTAAACGCCAATATTTTGAATATAGTATTAGCTAAATATTAGGCTAAATATATCAGCCAATATTAGCTAAATATTGGGTATATACATTGGCATGCCAACATATTGGCTATAAATTGCCAGAAAAAAGTGACTCAATATTGTTATCCATTACTGGCCCACTATTGCCAAAGTGTCTAGATTTCATATTAGTCCAATATTGTCAAAGTGTCTAGATTTCATATTGGTTCAATATTGGTATGCTACTAGGGATGTATTGGATAAGATATATATATTTCAGAACCTAGTAAATAACAATATCAAATAATTTTACTTGTATCGAAAATATGGTAAAAATGCCCAGCAGAAAATCTAGTTTCCAGATAAATAATTTGTTTTCAAAATGCTAGTAAGTTTTTGAGGCATCGTCTTGCCGAGTTGAAGAAGACTGGAAATTTTCAGTTTTCACAGTATGTAATATATATATCTAAACATCTAAAAAATTTAGCCATGAACTTTAAAAGGTAATTCGTGATTCTTTGAAAGATATACGCTGAAATATAAATCAATTTTGGATCAGATTCTTAGTTTTCGAATTCGATGTTTTAATATTTTGAACTAATTTGAAAAGGTGGTTTTAATTTCAATATTTTCTTATTTTGAATAATTTTGAAAATATGGTTTAAATCTCCATACTTTAATATTTTGACCTGTTTTGAAAATATTGTTCAAATTTCGACATTTTAATATTTTGAACTATTTTGAAATATGTCTCTAATTTCCATATTTCAAGAATTTGAACTCTTTTGAAAATATGGTTTTAATATTTTAATATTACGAACTGCTTTGAATATATGGTTCAAATTTTGATATTTCAATATTTTGAACTTTTTTTTAAAATATGGTTCTAATTTCGATATCCCAATATTTTGAACAGTTTTGAAAATATGGTTCTAATTTCGAGATATTAATATTTTGAGCTATTGTGAAAATATAGTTTTAATTTCGATATATTAATTTTCGAATTATTTTGAAAAGATGGGTCTAATTTTGATATCTTAATATTGTGAACTATTTTGAAAATATGATTCCAATTTCAATATTTTAATGTTTTGAACCATTTTGAAAATATAGTTTTAATTTCGACATTTTAATATTTTGAACTGTTTTATTAATGTTTAAACAGAGCAAATCAGACATAAAAAAAATGTTATTCATCCAAAATCATTTCGGCTCTATTGCCACTGCAGATTTGGTATGTCTATTTTATACGATGTATACGATGTATTTTACAATATACGATGTATTTTGATATGTCTATTTTATACATATTTTTATGCCGAAATAAATATTTAAAATATACCTAAAGAGTTTGCACATATTTTAATCATACAAAAAACCAAACTCTTTCTTTATATTCAGAAAAATCCTGTACATTTCTTTTATTCTCCAGACACTTGATTATGCTGAACAATATAATCCGTAAAATTTAACGACAATGGCGTTAGATCTAAGTTTAATAATATTTTTCTAAAATTTTGAATAGGTATTTTAAGAATCTTTCATAATCCTCTTTCCAACTCAGATAACAAGATTTCCTTCAATTTTCTTGAAAGGCATTTTAAACTTTTTCTAACACACGTAGTCGCAGAAGTTATGCCAAGAAAACAGATTATAATATCTATAAAAAGAAATAGTAGCCATTATTGCACTGCGTTATCTTGTTTAAACATTTATAAGAACCATTTATGGTTATTTGATATGAAATTTTCACTTTGGTAAAATTTAGTTCTTTCAATATGTCTAATTATTTTTCTGCGATACATCTAAATGTACAGAGAAAGTACAGTAATAGGATGCAGGGTTGAAATTCGAGTTTATGACAGATCTACATGTATTGGCCACTTCGGAGCACAAATGTACTGTTCGTAACTTCTGGGTGTGTCTGTCTGTCTGTCTGTGAAATGTACAGTCGTGTAAAAAATAATAAATCACAAATTTACTTTTATAACTTTTATGTGTAAAATGGACAGTAATACATTTAAAGTGATGTCTAAATGTATTTAATATAGTACTGACTAATATATTGGAAAGAACCTTGCTGCTTCAACGGGAAATCCAACGGATCGTCGAACTGACCACCCGACACTCTACCGTTAAGCTACTGGATGAGAATTGCAAGCTCTTATTTTTACGTTATACCTTTCTGGTAGGTCGAACGGTCTAGGTCGAAGAAGAAGCTCTTATATTTGACGTGGACCCTGCATGCTCCACGTTCTAACGTCAAATCACCTTCTAACTCAACTTCACTAACCTGCTGATTTGATTTGTTTACACACCATTGTATAAACTCTTGCTGCTCCAACAGGGAAACGAACCCTGGATCTTCAAACAGCCTATCCGACGTTCTACCATTAAGCTACTGAGACATAATTTCTAGCTCTTATATTTAAAGTGGACTTTCTAACATTGAAGAGGAGGGCATGCAAAAATTCTCAAACATTATTTATATAAAAATGTTTATGTGTTGTTGAGACCCAGACCGTCCGACCTACCAGAAAGGTATAAGGTAACTGTTTGGACGGCCGGGAAGAGCCACCCAATTTAGACCGGAACCCAGTGGGGGAGGCATCCACAGGGACCGTACCCTCCTTCCCCTACCACCAACCTCTCGGAAGGACTTACGGACCCACATGTTTAACGTGATCGTACTCCGCATGAAAACGGCGACAGTTGTGGCAGCGTGCAAATCCAGCGAGCAAACCACCGGGCTACCGCACCCGAAATGTGCCAACAGCACGCGGTGTTCCCAGGTGGTCACCCACCCAAGTACTAACCGCGCCCGATGCTGCTTGACTTCGGTGATCTAACGAGAACCGGTGTTTTCAACACGGTACGGCCGTTGGCCCAGAAATACTTATGTGTTGTTGAGATCCAGACCGTCCGACCTACCAGAAAGGTGTAAGCTAACTGTTTGGACGGAAATGTTATTTTGTTTTTGGAGTATTTTGAAAAATTTGGAGCCATGTGTTTAGAAGATGAGCAGTAGTGATTGAATGGCAGAGAGTTGAGTATTGTCCAGGAGAATGAGAGGGAAGAAACCCATAAATTTAAATGTTTATGTGTTGTTGTTGTTGAAACCCAGACCGTCCGACCTACCAGAAAGGTGTAAGGTAACTGTTTGGACGGTCGGGAAGTGCCACCCAATTTAGACCGGAACCCAGTGGGGGAGGCATCCACAGGGACCGTACCTTCCTTCCCCTACCACCAACCTCTCGGAAGGACTTTCGGACCCACATGTTTAACGTGATCGTACTCCGCATGAGCACGGAGGCAGTTTTGGCAGTGGCTGGAATCGAACCCGGGCCTACCGAGTGCAACTCCAGCGCGCTAACCAATGGGCTACCGCGCCCTAAATGTTTATGTGTTGAAGGCCCAGACCATCCGACTCGTCCTAGGACTTAGAGCACTTTTGTGGATGGCCGGGAAATGTTTATGTGTGAAATATTTCAAAAAAATATTTCACACAAAAAAACTTTCCCCGCCATCCACAAAAGTGCTCTAAGTCCTAGGACGAGTCGGATGGTCTGGGCCTTCAACACATAAACATTTAGGGCGCGGTAGCCCATTGGTTAGCGCGCTGGAGTTGCACTCGGTAGGCCCGGGTTCGATATAAACATTTCAAAATAATGAGAAATATGTGACCTTCCTATTTGACTAAATATTTAATAATTAAGGGAAATGGACGATATTCTCATTTTATTAAGTATTTAATAAGATTTTTTCATAATTACAAAAAAAAAAACGGGTTTGCTAAATACTCGAGATGACATGAAGCAATATCTATTGTCCTATAAAATGGATATAGGGCGATGACACTTGACATTTGGATATAATATTCAATGCACTAAAAATAGAATGAAACATTTGGATTTGTTACGCTATATTAAGCATTTTTTTTTACATTGATATATATATTTTGAATATTAGACATTAATGCAATTTTAGCACTATTGTATATAGTGGCTTAAACGCAAACATAATCAAAAGAAATTGTATGAAATTTGCTCATGTGTGTGTAATCCTGGAGATAATCGAACTTTAACACTATTATAAAAAAAAATTTAAAAAAAATGTTCTTAATGTACTAATTAAATTAAATATTTGTTTTAGGCTTAATTGCTATAACGGAATGGATATGATTTGATTTTTCTTTTTTGTGATTGATAATTTGATTGATAATTTGATCTTATCCCGACTTCTCATTACGTTAGAGCTTAGCTTTAAGGCCATTCATGGTCTCAGCTAACAAAGACTAATTTCTAATTTTAACAATTTTATCATATCCCAGCTTCTCATTACGCTAGAGCTTAGTTTTAAAGTCATCCATTCACTCATGATCTGAGCTAACAAAGACACATTTCTAACTTTAATAATTTGATCATATCCCAGCTTCTCATTACACTAGAGCTTAGCTTTCAAACCATTCATGGTCCGAACTAACAAAGACTAATTTCTAATTTTAATAATTTGATCATATCCCAGCTTCTCATTACGCTAGAGCTTAGCTTTCAAGCCATTCATGGTCCGAACTAACAAAGACTAATTTCTAATTTTAATAATTTGATCATATCCCATTACACTAGAGCTTAGCGTTAAAGACATTCATGGCATGAGCTAACGAAAACTCGTTTCTAATTTCAATAATTTAATCATATCCAAGCTTCTCTTAACGCTAAAGCATGGGTTTGAAAACATTCCTGACCAGAGCTGACAAAGACTAATTTGTAATTTCAATAATTTGTCGTGTCGAAAATCGTCTTCGACGGATCTGTATGTTTTAGGACCTCGAGAGCACGAAAAAGCTATTTTTAGTTTGACACCTGTGTGTGTGTGTGTATGTGAGTGTGTTTTCTATGAATGTATCCACTCTAACTGATAAACTAATTGACCCAATTTCATAAAATTTTAATTTATCGGTAAGTCACTTGTGGGTTACTCTGGTGTTTATTAGATTTTGGTACGATTTGGAATAAAATAACTTGCCTGTGTTTGCTAAAAGGCTAGCAAAACTCATATGTATCCATTCTAGGAATTGAACTTTATCCAAATTTAAAAAATTTGGTAAATAAGTCACTTATGGGTTATTGTGATGCCGATTACCCTTTGGCATGTTTCGAAAAAAAACATGTCATTTTTTTGCGAAATGTCTCGAAAAAATCGACGAAATCTAAAATGAGAAACGATGTATGCTCTAACGTATTACTTAAATCCTTGTTTTATAAGTTAATTTTGGCGGTAAAAATAATACTAATCTCATTACTCTAGGACTAGCTGTTCTTAAGATATTTTATTTTATTTTAGTATTTTTGCTTCGCACGCTGATCGAAGATAGATGGCGCCACTCCGATTTAAAGACTTGGCGTTTTTTCGACTCTTCTTTCACGGCCTTGCCACAGGCCAATAGCATGGCTAGCATTTGCCACTCGCGTTGCGTTTTTACGGTTCTCTCGTCCACGTTCACAAGTTTTAACTTAGTAACTTTAATTTTGTATTGTACATAACTGTACAAGTTTACTCTGCACAACATCTTGCAGAGTAGTGTGTAAAACTTTTTTCTTCAGAACAAGAGCGACTTGAAAGTATTGTTAGTGAACGTAAATTGTCAAATGAAAATTATTATGTAAATTGTTTTTCCTAATATCTTTCAATTTTATTGCATACAGTACCTTAATATTTAATCCTGTAAATTTTTCTTATATATCATTTACATACTTGTAACTTGTTCCAATCATTCTGATTGGTCCCTGTCCTTGCTCCTCCCCCTTTCCCTTCCATACCTACTTACGGGTTCAGCCTTCCAAGACAGAGTCTCCATCTCAACTCAAGCATGCATGAAACAAGTCACCAGCAAAGAGCACCCTCTTCGGAGCCGAGTGCAAAGCTAGATCATCATATTTCTATTGCTATAACTAATGGACATTCTGCATTTTCGATGTGGGGTTACGTGTCTGAGACACAGGCACCCCGTAAACATGCGTCTTGGCTTGGCTTGGCTTGGCTTTTTGCTTCGCTGCCTTTTAGAATACGTCCAATTTCCAAATGAAAACGAAAATTGAATTAAAAGTGCAAATTCCGTATAGTTTTAAAAATTTATGTTAATTTGTACAATTAAACTCCAATTAATAAATTATTCAAGAGACTAAAAGGAATTTGAGTCTGTAAGGAAAGTCATATGCTACCCACATCGAATTTTTTTGTCTTGCTACCAGCAAATTTAATAATGGATAGGCTTTAAGAGCAAAAATGTACATTTTTCTATGTAATTTGATTAAGTTTATTTTATAATTTTTAAAAATAATTTGGAAATGATTTTAGACATGCACAAGCATAAAGTTTCGTATTCTTTTGTTGTGTTGTGCATAAATCCTTACAAAAGAATTTATGACTTGATCAATAGAATTACTGCACAATAGAATTTATGAATTGATAAATGAAGAATGGCGTAAGAAAATTCTCAACAAGCTTATAATATTATAAAGTCAAAACTAATCGTATAATTGAGAATCCATGAAGTTAATATTAAAATAATGGATGATATTTATAACGAACATTGAATTTTATCATAAAATATTTGAATTTCTCCTTTTTTTTTACATTTCAAAACACTTCAAATAATGTGCTTGAAAAATGTATTAAATTGTCAGAAAACATATAAAATTTTGATTCATATTTTCCAATTCAGTACTTTTTATAATGAAAACTTCTTCAATGCATGCAGCCTAATGTTATTTTAAACGCTTGAAATAGTAAAAGCATGAAATACTTTAAACACTTAGGGCAAAGTATTTAGCTATTACATTTCTTTAGAATTCAAGATATTTTTATTGTCATTAGAACTCTTCCAGATCATTTTCTATCACGTTCGTGTATTTCAGGTAAGATCATTCTGTCATAATATGCAAGAATTAATTTTAAAATATATCTGCTACTCGTTTAGAATTATAATACTTTTGTGGTGAATGAAAAAAAGAAGCAAGTGTGTAAAAAAAGTAACTTTTCCAAAACCAACAAAAGTGAGATAAAGGGAATTAGCATAAATCAAAATAACAAATATATACACAATTTTACCTGTGTATGAAAACAAAATTATATTGTGACAAATATGCTATAAAAAATATATTTTAAAATATACTTTTTATATACAAGATGCATTCAATTTTCCATCAGGGTTATCGACTTAGTTATTTCATGTTTATATTTAGCTATTTTAGTACCCATAAGATGGCTAAAATAGCTAAAATGGCATAAAATGGGCAAAATGGTTGAAGTCGCAAAAAATGGCATCGAACCATAAAATGGCTAAATTTCTGTCTGGGAAATTTAGCAAAAATTAGGAAATTTAGCAGTTTTCCATGATTTTAACCATAAGGTTGGCAACTCTGTTCTCACTGGCCTTTATTAACCAGGTGCTACTAGTATATTAAACTTTAGCAGCGACTTTGTATTAAAGTATAAACGAATACAAATTCAAGTAGTTACAATTTTCCGTTTTTATACAGTTTCCTTTTTGCCAGAATGTTTTCTTTGGGGGGGGGGGGGCAGATTGCAAATTAGGTTACTTTTTAGTGTTATCTACGACGTTATTTTACTAGTTGCTACTGGTCTACTTTCAGAGCAACTTTTCATTTCAGTGAAGAAAGGATTATCTGCTACAGCTAGCAGCTTAAACTTTATCACAAGTTAGTGATTATAACTATAAAATTTGTCTTATATTTTCTATTAATTTCATTATATTAAATATATTGTCCAAATTTTATTGTCCTGTTTAATATTGTACTTAAACTACAACTAATTTTCTGCTACAGAGGAAGAAGCGAGGGATAATCTGCTTGATTTGGGGCTTCATATAAAAGAAATTTAAAGTGAAATGATTTTTAAAATTCCATTTCAGCCATCATTAGGATGAGCTTTAGCAATCACTCATTAGTAAAACATTTTTGGAGACTGTGAAGGGTTTCCAGATTAAACTATTGTATTTTCCATTTCTCCAAATATAATTTCTCATAACTTTAATGGGTTATGAAAGGTTTCTGGGGATTTGTGACCATAACCCCCTCTTTGGTGACACTATCGCTGGCAATATTGCACACTGAATTGTACGCTGGCAATATTGTACACTGGCAATATTGTACGCTGGCAATATTGTACTGAATATTGTATACGATGAATGATTCTGAGATATTGTTTTTTTATCCTATGCCCGTCTCCGATCTCTCTGTCATAAGCCGACGAGCAGCCCAATACAAATAAGAGCAATAAAATAGCCACTAAAAGCCTTGTCAGTAACACATAAAGGAAAACAGAAAAGAACAGCAGGGCATATGTTGAGGTGCTCTCCAGTCATGGTAACGCCATGATCGCAAAGAGGGCAGACATATGTTATTCCGAGATAAAATACTTTATTCTCTGACCTTTGAATATTTCACAATTTCAATCAATAAATCCCTATTTCCATTAATTAATTAGCCATTAATTGAGTATATTAGGCATATTCGTAGGCATAGCCTCTCTGATCGAATGGGGTGGGGAGGGCGTTGTTATGGTGCTAAATCTTGTTTCAAGTATAAATCCTATAGAGAACTAATGCAATGTTTCTCTCTAATGGGGATTACCACCCCTTCTTTATCCATGTCCCTATGTATTTTAAAATATTGATTAATCTAGTATTTAAACCTGTCAATTACAGAAACTAGCACTCATTTAAAAATTTAGTTGCAATCTTTTTATAAGTTTTGTTTTCTATGACAATGTGTGGCTCTTAGCGTCTATAAAAGTCGCCTTAATTCGTACAGCTTTCTAGATGACCGAGGGACTTTTGAGGGCTTGGAAATACTTTTCGACCTTCTCTCATGCTTTGTTTGCTACTTGGGCGGCATTGAAAATTCGGCTTCATTATATTCTGTCCCGTGGATGATACTAAGTGCAAAGTTTGATACTAAGTGCGAAATGTGGAAAAGTTTGATACCAAGTGCGATGGGTGCAAAATTTGATACTAAGTATTTAATGTGCAAAGCTTGACACCAAGTCCAAAGTGTGCAACGTTTTAAGCATTAAATGCTACCTGGAACTTTCTGTAGAGTCTGTAAAGAATTCAAATAATTCTGCACCCCACCACTTTGGAAGGGAATCAGAAATCCGATTCCAATAGTTTCTATAATCCGTAATCAATACTAAAATTATGCAAAATTCAGTCTTTCAGGTCATCGGGGAGTTTCAGAAGAGTCGATAAAGGCTTTTCAATCACTATTTTTTCCACCTCTGAGGTTGGTCTCCAAAATCGGGCTGAGTTAGGTTCTGTCCCGTAATCGATAATAAAAGTTTACAAAAGTTCAGCTTTCTCGATCATCGGGAGGTTTCTGATGGGTTTTGGATGTCCAAAATACCATAGGCAATTATTATATAGATTGATTAGCACATTGAATGTTCCGAGGTACATATGTTATGTGCTGAGGGAAAAAACAATACGATTTATACGCAAAATTGAATTGCGAATATTTGTGACAGTGACATCGTCCAATGACGTCATTAGGTGATGCCATAAATTAAAAATCGAGCAACTTTTCTAGTTTTTAACACTTTACAACAAAGTTGAATAGTGTTTATGACTTTGTTCATTCTGTGTGTCTGTCCGTTAGAACGATAACTGCCGTAAAAATGACTTAATCAAAATAAAATTTTAGTATGTTATTCAGACGGTCTGTGGGACCTATGGGAATATAAATAGAAAATATCGCCCAATTAGTTTTGGATTGACCCCGGGTTGAAAAAATGAAATGCATTGAACCCTATGGGACCTAATTTTTCAAACATTTTTTAAGCGGATTTAAAATTCACAAATTGCTTCGAAAATTTTAGGTAATATTCAAATTGTTCCATAAAATATATAAAAAAAAATTCAGCAAAATATATTCAGTAGTTTTTTTAAATAAAAATTAAAATAATAATTACACCTCTTACATGAAGCAATCACGTGACCATGATACGAAAAGATCACGTGACCCACTTCAAAATGAAATATGGCATCCATCTTGTTTCAAAATTGTAATTTTTAAAGTTCTTTTTAATTCATATTGAGTGTTGTGTCCATCCTAAAACCGCTTTATTTTTGCTTAAGTTCTGTGCATCTACATACTGAAACAACTCAATTTCAATATATTTGAGTTTAAATGATCATCCAAATTTGATTATTTCTACAACGAAGCCTATTTTTCACCTATGTAAAATGTAAACAGCAAAATATGTAGAATGAGTTGCATAAAAATTGCTGTATTTCTTTAACGCAAAATTATTTAGCTCATGGAGTCTGCATAGCTGATATGAATGAAATATTCATTGATTCTACAGAGAGAAGGATGATTTTTTTCGATGAAGTTTTAAGCATAGAGTTTAATTACGTGTAGATCCATGGTCTTAATTTTTAAATAAAATAAATTATTATAGTATTGTGATGAATGAAATGAATGGGAAAATGTTATGAATAAAATGTTGCTTTTATAGAGAGAGCCAGGCGTGTTATTTTTTCTATGACGTCATTTGAATGAATTTCAGTTGTTTTCGAGATGAAGTTTTCAAATATAATAAATTATCGTAGTATTATGATAATTCTAAAATTATTACCAAGGAATTTATCGCATTTTAGAGATGTTTAAACCAGGCAATTTATATTTCAATGCCGTCATTTGAATGAAGTTCATTTTTTTCGATGAAGGTTTAAGTTTTCAAATATAATAAATTAATGTAGTGTTGTGATAAGTTTTAAAATATTACCGAGGAATGTATTGCATTTTATAGATGTTTAAATAAAATTACATTGAAGTTGGAAAGTGTCTCATAATCAATGCTTTAAGCATGATTGGTCTTTCTTGTTTTAACTACATTTACAACCATAAATGCTGCTTTTCTTTTAAACCATCTGGAAACATTGATTTCATAAGATACATTTCTTCCAAATAAAGTCATTCACAAGTAGTGATTTAAATTTATTTTCGCAGAACCAGCTAGATAAACAGAAAACCTGCTTGTCAGAAGTTAAATTATAGTAACAAATTTTACCAAACGTGACATGTTTTTCCCCAATACTCATGGGACAAAACTTGGGAATACTTTGGGGGGGAAAAAATAAAAGAAATGAAATGTGATTTATTCTAAGTAGATTTGTCAAGTTTCTGGACAAAGCGGATAAGGGGAATGTCAAAAAGTTATATATTGCAACGAAAATCATATTGACAATATTGAATTTATTTTCAATATTTAAAAGTGCAATCAAATATATTGAAGTTATATCACATACATTTTTTTTAATATTTTATTAAGGCTAAACTTTTAAAAGGTCATAGATTTATTTTTATAACAATCTGAATCTCCGATAGCATTGCAGATATCAGTATAATGGAACTTTTTTCATGCTTTTTATACGCTTATTAATATAAAATTAATTAGCGATACATGCAGTAAAATAGTCGATAACAGCCATAGCACTATCAGCAATTACCGATAACAGCCACAGCATTATCAGCAATAGCCGATAGTAGTCATATTATATATCGGCAATAGCCGATAACAAACATATCAGGTAGGGGAAGGACAAGTAACAGGTATAACTAGTATCGGCAATAGCTAGTAACAGCCATACCAGATATTGACAATAGCCGCTAACAACCATATAAGGTATTGGAAGTAGCCGGTAACAGCCATATTAAGTATCAGCTATGAACACATAAAAAATTAGAAACCAATCTGTGGATGCTATTATCTGCAATGAGAGAGAAATCCTATCTGTCAGAACTAATATTACCTATTGGCGAGTGTGCGAATGCAATTAGATTCTATTTTATAGTAAAACGTTCTAGTACTTCCTTACTTTAAGAAACGCAGGTATAAACATTTAAGGCGACTACCCTAACAGCATTTTTTTTTCACAGTGACGTAAGATTTACGTCACACTGTGACTTTGGGACGTCACAGAACATCGCAGTCGTCTCGGCAATGTCATATTGAGGTCACAGCGAAGTCATTTCGGTCATTTTCATGGTCTTTCGTGACGTCGCATATTAACTTGTTTGTGACGTCACATTGCAATTGCCATTGTAATGTCGTCAGATTGTTACGTGTTAATTAAATTATGGAAACGTCACAGAATTTGGTCACAGTGAAGTTACAAAGTTACTAATACGTAACGTCGCGTAGAAGTCCCAAATATGATGTCACATTTTGACCCAGGTGTCACGTGACTACAACGCCACTGTCACACATGTGACGATCTTTGTTGTGAGGGTACTATAGTATCGAAGGTGCTTTGAGACCTATTTCTCAGGTCATAAACTTGTCCTTTAACAAACCCTAAGGAATAAATGCCGTTATACTTAAGTATCAGTTAATATAAGGAAATCTAATCAGAAAGAGATCTCCATTGCTGATAACAACATTCATGGGTCGATTTCGCGTATATTATATTCTCTTCGTCATGGGGTTGCCGTTATCCGCAATGACAGCAAGAAGCGCCCTGTATACTGCAATTTTCCAAACTTCTATGGGAACTGATAATTTTAAGTCCTTCAATGTTGCCAGTATCAAATTATTGCATAAATTTTCTCGGGATATACGAAGCTTCAAAGGCCAAGTCTAAAATCACAGAATTTGATTGTCGACAACGTGGAAGGACTGAAATTACTAGTTCCCATAGAAGTTCACAAAATTGCAGTATATAGCAAGTTATCGCAGTCATGCAGTATATTACAACCATATAATATTCAAAGAATCAGTATTTTTTGTCATATATCATTATATCACAACCGTATATTTTTATGAGAAGCCAGATTTGTTGTTATATTTCATGATACAACCATATACTGTTAAAATAACCAATTTTGGAGTTACATTCCTTTATGTCACAACAATAACATATTTAAAGAATCTGTATTTTGTTTCATATTCCATGATATGACAATCATACACTATTCAAAGAAGTCGTATTTTGTATCATTTTCTACGATATCACAATCATATACTATTCAAAGAAGCCGTATTTTGTGTCATATTCTATGATACAAAATCATATGCTATTCAAGGAATGCGCATTTTGTGTTATATTTTATGACATTCCAACCATATACTATTCAAAGAAGACGTATTTTGTGTCATATCTTATGATGCAAAACCAAATTCTATTCAAAGAACTCGTATTTTGTGTTATATTCTACGACATTCCAGCCATATACGTATCCTGTGTCATATTCCATGACTTCAGAGTCAAAGGGGATATTGCTAATGAATAATTATTTTCTAAACGGAAATCATATTTAAAATATTACTTATTTTTTCCATAAAGCCTTATCAATCATAAAATATGATATCAATCACTGAAGGTGAAAGCGTGATTCAACATTTGTTGAGAAAAAATTCTCAATATTGTCGGGTGTGATCGATGAGATGAGAATTAAATTAGAAACTTTAATAAGGACTTTTTTTTTGGATGGGTTGAATTTTATTCTGTTACATTCACTACAATACGTAGTATATGTAAAGGGGAAGTATTGTAACTAGATTAAATATTCGAATATCGAATTTTGATTGATCTAAACGTTTTGGTCATCGTTGACTACTAATCAGTCTTGTTTTTTTTTATTTCTGTATCTGACAATATATATCTGTCTCTCTGTATACATTGAGCGAATTAATCGGAAATTAATACAATAGTAAATGAAGAGAAAGAGCCATATTAATTCTCAGATAGATTATATATACACACACACACACACACACACATATATATATATATATATATATATATATATAAATTAGTAAATCCAATGTTAGAATGTAAGTAGTAACTCATAATACACTATTCCAAAATTTTCTACAAAAAAGAAATAAAAGAAATTAAAACATAAAGAAGAAATTATAAAGCGTATATATATATATGTATATATATATATATATATATATATATATATATATATATATATATATATATGTATATATATATATATATATACATATATATATATATATATATATATATATATATATATATATATATATATATATATATATATATACATATATATATATATATATATATATATATATATATATATATATATATATATATATATATATATATAATGAGAATGAGAAAAGAACATAATTTATTTTTATACTTAGGGTCTCTGAATGATGTTTTTCGATATCCCACTGAATAGGAATGAACATTACGAACACATTTCTTTCACTCGGTTTGCTTCCATATTTACGTTACTGTAGGCGTCACGATGCAGGGGAAAAAATATTTAAATATTTTCAGAAGCTAGAAATAAGCCGCAGTTTGCTCCAAGATATAAACAAAATGCAGAGGGTAAGGGGGAAAAAGAATCTTCTTTGACCAAATCTGCTTTGAAAGATATTTTTTTTCCGTTTGCATTTTTGAACTCAATGTATTTGCGAATGTATACGGAAGATATATATATATATATATTTTTGGTATATTTAGATTCATATGGGTACTCTTATCGATTTAGTGGTGCTATGTTTTCTACTAGCATGGTAAGATATGTAGTCGAATTATTATACATATTTTAATATTTCTAGTACATCATTTATTCGATATTTATATATATATATATATATATATATATTCTATGAGGTCCTACTCGCTGCACTTGCAGAGCTCGCTTCATATATATCTCTCCTAAATATTCTACTTTCAAAAATCTCTTTTACTATTCCTGCCTATTTTCCGCAGGAGGTAAAAGCAGGGATTTATCTTAGCCCAGGGAATCCAAAAACTGAATTCTTTGATTCTGAGCTCGCTTCGCGAGGTATTTCATGCTAAACTAATATTTAAATTCATAAACGGTTTATTTCATCGTGTTACCTTATTGTTTCTCTATAAATATACCAAATTCAATATTTTTGTATGCAATAGTACATAAAATTAAATATCTACTTCGAAAGTAAAAAAAAAACGGGTCAGTCCTGCAAAAATTCATCCATGTAAGTACTTGCCTGCAAAAATTTGTGGACTTGCTATTGTTAGTCTATCCAGGACTTGAACTCGAAGCTCGAATATTTTGTCTTTGATTTTGACATTAAATATTTCTTAAACTACAATTTATATATCGAAAAACTTTATTTCAGCGTATTCCCAAAAACTTTTTCTACAAGTGTACCACATTTCATATTTTTATATGCAATAGTTTTTGCGGTATGTATCAGAGCATCTCGAGAAAGAAGAAATTTGGCAAACGGCGGCGGCGGCGGCGGCGGCGGCAGCAGCTACTTTTTTTATATGCAGGGGGGCCAAAATTTAAGTAGATGTGTTTAGATCCCGATAGTGAGAAAACTGTTGGGATAAACCCAACCAAATTTTCTGTAAATACTATTTGGACCATGGGAATTGATTTTTAAAAGAAGAAAAAAAAATTCGGGTTTTACCACCATAGGTCACAGTGGCGCTCTAAGGTCTATTTTTGGAGTAAAATAGGCATAGGAAGTACAGAAAGTTAACATTTTACATGCATTTTAATATTGATATCACATTTTACATTCACATTTGTACTTACATTTTATCAAATATTTTAGCAATCATGCCTCCCATACGCAGTAGTGCTCTGTAGTAAATATGTAGATATTCTCGAAGAAAAGAGGTGGTATTGCAAAACCTTAGCAAATCAATGCACGTCAAGCAAAACAATGGAGATCTGCTGCATTCTGCAGTAGAGAATGCTGTTCAGTGAATGCACTTTTTGGAACATATGCAAGGTAAACATATTGAATCACACATGTAAATGATGCCAATATAAAAAAAAAAATCTGATGTGGGCACACATGACTTTCCTTATATAATGCAATGAATTTATTACTTTTACAGTAAAAAAAAATAGCTTATTTCTATACTAGATATTTATATTCTTTCCAAGATATTGAATTTTCGTCAATGGGTTGTCACTTTCATTGATTTAGCGTCATTTTTATCCATTTCGCGAGTTTTTTGTTAATTAGCAACATTTAAAAAAGTCGCTAAGTTGGCAACATTCCACCAAATTCGGCGCCAAAATATCGCCAAGCGTTATGGATGGAGAAATAAGTTATTCTTATAGCAGATAAATGGCTATTGGCGTTCAAATACAAAAGTATTAATCAAAATATCTATTTTCATGAATGGAACGAGCTAGATCCACCAGAATGATGTCACCAAATTTATCGCATGGTGTGTCATATAACAAGTCCACATGTTTCTCAATAAGAAATATTTTATTTTTATTTTACATAATTTTTTGATACTTTTCTTGAAAAATGTGCAATTTCTCGAGAACGGTTCATGTTAGCGTTCTAAAATGTATGTCAATCGTTTTCTAATGAAAAATTACATAAGAAATGTCTATTTGAGTAACTTTATTAGAGGTTTTGATTTTTTTGACAATTCTTTCAAAATTTCACTTGAAAATTTAGGGGGATTCTGAACATTCGATTGCGTATAAAAACAATAGGCTTCCAGTGTTTGCGGATTGTAATTTTTGTACCAAATTTCGTTCGAATCGGTCTGTTCGTTCGTCAGTTATCGTCTCCCACTGACACGCACACACACACACACACACAGACATCACTTCAGAAATGTTCGATTCGTGATGAGAGATGCTTGAAACGTGCTCTCCCATCGAAAACTCGAATTCGAATTTTCGACCACGTCACAATACTTTCCTTATACATTATTGTATATAAGGAAATTAATTAATGTCATACGTATGTAAATGTAACATGAAATGTAATTATAAAATATACTAAATACGTATAAAATGTAAATGTGATGTCCTTTTCAAAATCCTTTTCAATGTCCTTCAAGATCGAAATTACTCTAAAAAACTGTTCGCATCATTATGGTTATGGTCCCATGAAGGCTTTTTTAACTACAAAATATTCTGATAAACATCGTGAACTACATAGGATGTTACCGTAAGTTTGTGAGGAATTTTGTTTTATACTTCCATAAACCTCGCCTTGCCATTTATTATTTCACATATAAAACTCGGACATCTAAATATCTGTTTTACTGAACTAGTGCAGAGAAAAAATGTGGCAGCTTGTCTAACTGAATCTTTCAGCGTTTATGTTGTTACTGCAGACAGGGAGAAAATGCGTTCAAACCAAGAAATATCGGATTTGTTCGGTAAAATGAAAGAAAAGCTTTGAAACGGAACGGTATGAAATACAAAAACACTGTATTAATATATACTATATGCATGTATTATTGAATACATGTGATTTTAAAATACAAATTCTTTCTGAGCATTTAAAAATACGTTTGTTGATATATTTAGAGTTCCAGATATTTTAAAAGTTTGCCTTTAAATGCGATTCATATTGAACTATTTTTTGTTTCAGACGGAGTTGATTTTTGAATATTATTTATGTCCAAAATCACAAGAAAACCCTGAGACAGGAACGCTATCCATCTTCCTTTTAATTCATGTTAATTTGAATAACGTCAAATACAGGCTGATTGATAAAATATAGGCCAAACTTTACGAGGTGGTAGTATATACCAAACCAAGCATTTTTCGTCATAATTTACAGGGTCGGAAATGAAATATAAAGGCGCCAGAGGGCGCTCAATGGTGAAACCGAGGAAGTGAGGCAAAAACACAAGAATTAAGTTATAAAATGACATTAAATAAACAATAATTACAGCAATGACTCAAAAAAGCGACAGCCAACCTAAATGCACTTGTTTATTGTTATTGAAAATAAAATGTGCGAAAGAAAAGTCAGTATCTCTGGGCCTCTGGCTATCACATTTGGTGACAAATGTGGCTCAATATCCCCAACTTGACTCCATGACTGTGGCGTTTTGGGAAATGTCGCCAAATTGACAATAATTACAAATACACTCACGGACAATGAAAGTTGCGCACCAAGAAGAAAACATGGTACAACCGTGAAATGATGTAAATAGCTAGAGGGCGGGCTGGTATGTAAATGATCCCAGTCTGGTTTGGTTGTGCACGACCGTACAACCGTGAGTGGCGCTGCAAGCATGAGCCAACGACCTTATAAACCGGCATGTAGTCGGAGCCACAACAATGCGATAAGCTTAGACCGACGTAAGCACGAGTACGGAGTGAAAAGAATGGTGGGCAGATGCTAATAGCATCCATATACGCAACTGGCGAACTTCGAGAGGGGCTTGATCATCGGGCTAAAAACCAGTGGGTGTTCTGTGCGCCGCATAGACCGTCACGTGGATAGTTCGGACTGTACCGTCTGACAGCACTGGTCACGGGACGCCACCGAGACACGGAGGACCGGCTCTGAACGGACCAGGCATACCACGAGTAGAGAAGATCGAATGATCATGCTGCAGGCATGTATAGAGCCCACGGCGACCAGATCCGCGATACAGGCACACGTTGCGGCTCCTGAGTGCCCACGAACCATATCTAGACACCTGAAGGAAGTGAATCTGCGATCCCAGCGTCCCTTACGTATTCTGTCGTTAACCCGGGAACATCGACGGCTCCGGTTGCAGTGGTGCCGCGTAAGAACAACGTGGAACATCACAGTTGGCGATGGGGAGTCCTTAGCGATGAGTGCCGCTTCGTTTTGGGGGCCGATGATCAGCATGTTCAGGTGTGGAGGTCTCCTACACAAAGCCACAATCCCAACCTCGTTATCAAGCGCCACATACGATCCACTGCAGGTATCATGGGCTGGGGAGTCATATCCTACGACAGCTGATCCTCTCTAGTAGTGGTACCTGGAACATTGATGGGTCAGCGGTACGTGAATGAGATTCTATGGCTCCATGTGCTCCCATTCATTGCTGGGATTCCAGGTGCCCAGACACTTCCATGGTCTACCCGCTCTCCACACCTGTCCCCTATGGAGCATGTGTGGAACCAGTTGAAGCACCAGCTGCATCGTTGCCGCAATCTTCGGGATTCGAAACGTAACGTCCAATAGATGTGAACTCGTCTGCCGCAGGACAACATCAGACGTCTGTTCGACACCATGCCGAACCGTATTGCTGCTTGTATCGCGCTATTAGTCCAGGCAATAAAGGCCAAAAAACACTGATTAGAAAAAAAATCGTGTAGTTTTGAAATTTGGCAGAGTTGTGGAGGGGAGTGTCCTGAACAACATACTAAACGTCCCCGTGGATGGGGGGTGCGCGGGGGCGTTGAAATTCCGTTCTTCTCAGTTTTCCCTAAATATCTCAAAAACTAGGAATTCCAGCCAAAAACACTTATTTACAAAATTAAACTACATAAAATTTCCTACAAAAATAATCCATATCATTTTTCTGGAGGATTAATAGTTTAGAAAATAGAGGGGGGGTGAAGAATGACATAGTTCAGAAAATTTTTGTTATATTGGTTTTATTTAAAACAAAACAGAAAGAAGATATATGTAGTAAAGGTAAATAATACATATAAAACTTATTATTGTAGAACATAGAGAACTAGTAACTAGAGGTAAAATACTTCACATACAACACTGTAATCTGAGGGCAATACTGTAGAAGTAGTGAAGTTCGTTTCAAGGGCAAGTGATGTGAAAGTCGCCCGCAGCGGAAGTTGAGAAACTGGTTTGGAACCCCCGCCCCTCATCAGCACAGCTCGTCTGCGAGATGTGAGAACACCTATTTCCCCCACTCACAACTATTCACACCTTGACTGCAGCTATTCATACCATCTTTCTAAATACCTTGTATTCATACTGCTATTCCCCTCTTCATCCTCCCACGCCTTCCGCAATCGCTTGCCGTTCCCATTCCACATCCCCGTGTGTTTACGTACCATACGTTGGTGTGTGTCTAGTGTTCGTGCTTTATACAATTTGGGCAGTTGTAGTATACTGAAAATGGCTGAAAAGTGTATTATATGTGAGGATGATATTGTAAGTGATAGGTGTGATGTAGGTGAAAAAGGGATTAAGGGGCTAATAAAGGCAAGTGATGCAAGAAAAGAAGGAAAGCATGAACTTTTTGCAGGGAAGAAAAATGTTATTCTTCATGCTTCTGGCAGGAAACAGTATACGAGGCCTTAAACAATTGCAAGAGACTTGAAAGTAGCTCCTTCAGAGCAGCAGCGAGGAACATCAAGGTCAGACCCCTGTTTGCGTTCAACCCAACTTCAATTTGAGGATGATGTTGTAAGTGATAGGTGTGATGTAGGTGAAAAAGGGATTAAGGGGCTAATAAAGGCAAGAGATGCAAGAAAAGAAGGAAAGCATGAACTTTTTGCAGGGAGGAAAAATGTTATTCTTCATGCTTCTTGCAGGAAACAGTATGCGAGGCCTCAAACAATTGCAAGAGACTTGAAAGTAGCTCCTTCAGAGCAACAACCAGGAACATCAAGGTCAGACCCCTGTTTGCGTTCAACCCAACTTCAATTTGATTTTAAAACAAAGTGTTTGTTATGTAGTGAAACTTTTGACGATAAATTTGACGCTATACAGAGCAAAAGACATCTCCATAAGCGTAGACAGGTTTACCCTGTGCGAACAACTAAATTTGATGAATCTCTTTTAACTCGTGCAAAAGACCGCAAGGATGAATGGGGAGACACTATTGCAAGACGTGTCAGCATAGTAGGAGACTTACATGCAGCTGACGCGATCTATCACGATGATTGCTATAAAAAAAATTTATAGCCGCTGCACCTACTGGAAGAAAAAGAGGTCGCCCTGAGGATAACGCCATTTCAGAAGCAATGGAAGAGATTTACAGCTATCTAGATGGAAAGGATGATTTTCAATATTCTCTAGATGAGCTGATGGAGCAAATTTCGGGAGAAAAACCAACACCAGCAACATTCAGAGAAAAAATGAAGAAAAAATACGGACACCCATTGTTTTTAGCACTGTCCGGACACGAAAAACTATTGTATGCTTTCGTGATGCTTGCGAAAAATTTTAAACGATAGCTGGTATACTTCAAGGTGTAGTGATGAAAATGCAGAACGGGAAAGAATTGTTAGAACCGCTGGTGCAATATTATTGCAAGATATGCAGTCAATGGTGTATGAAACCACTGTTTTTCCGCCTAGTGACGATTTCTGCAACGAGGCCGAGGAAATGGTGCCTCAGACTCTCAGGGCTCTCATGGATTCTCTTTCAGGAAAAAGGAAGGATAACGAGAAAATGAAAAAAATGTTAATTGCCATTTCCCATGCCATTATCTCAACCATTAGACCTCGATCATTTCTATCTCCTGTCCTACACGGTATCGCTTTGTTTATCTACAGAAAGTTTGGATCAAAAAACTTGGTGAATCTACTGTTACGTTTGGGATACAGTGCGTCACGATGCCCAACAACTGGAGCTATCAATCATCTACCACCCTTCAGAACCTACCCCTAACAGGAACATTCAGTCAATATATAGTTTTGACAATGCGGATTTTAATGTGGCCACTCTTGATGGTTTTAATACTTTCCACAGCATGGGAGGTATCAAATGCATCACACCAGCCCGGACTCTTCCTCTCGCAGAAAAAATTAAAAGGTTGAAAACAGTTCCCTCTGCTGTAGAAATAGGCATGCTAGGTGTTCTGGAATTGCAGGCATTTCAGAATGGGAACAAGGACACATTAAAGCGCATTGTTGTTCAGGACTTGAATATGCAACATCCCATTCCATCTGATATATTTGCACCCAGCCTTCCAGATGTATTATGGATGGCAAGTAAATGGATTTACTCACTGCAGAACACCCCCAGAAGTGCCAGTCATTCCAGAGTGGAAGGGTTTCATGCAATTGGTTTGCGAATCGGTAAATTCTGATAAAAGTTCTGTGAAACCTCTACCGTTCATAAATTCACCACCTAGCGACTTCGACACAGTGTTCACTGCTCTGAAATATGCTGTCACGGATAGTCATCAGCAAGGTTCCAAAACTTGTTTCGTGACATTCGATCAGCCTCTGTACATTAAGGCTCGAGAAATAGTTTGTTCCTTTTCAGAGGAGCCTCTGTTTGAAACAATAATCGTGAGACTGTTTTACTGTACCATTTTAATTACCATCTGCTCTCTTTTTAGTTTCAAATAATAACAATATAACAGGAATTTTCAGAGCTATGCCATTCTTCACCCCCCCCCCTCTATTTTCTAAACTATTAATCCTACAGAAAAATTATATTGATCATTTTTTTAGGAAATTTTATATAGTTTAGTTTTGTAAATAAGTATTTTTTGCTAGAATTCATAGTTTTTGAAATATTTAGGATAAACTGAGAAGAACAACAATTCAACGCCCCCCCTACCCCCCCGCGCACCCCCATCCACGGGGACTTTTAGTATGTTGTTCAGGACACTCCCCCCCCCCCCCCCCAGAACTCTGCCATATTTCAAAACTACACGATTTTTTTTTCCTATTTTTCTTTTGTTACATGGGCTATATTGAGGATGACCGGACTGTGTACCACAGCTCCCTCTGTACGTGTTCTGCTGCGCTGTTTTTGTGATCATGTATATCATTCATCTGCATCCTTCCATCAACGAAATTTTAGGTCCATCCTATGTTTCCTTCTTGATGCGCAACATTCATTGTCCATGAGTGTAGTTTAAAATTCAATTTCGTATCATTTGGAATCCTAACGGCTTTCTATAAATTATAATTTTAATTGTCTTGATTCAAAATATAGTTAGTATCAGTGTTCGTAGGAGAGGTATGTTTTATTAAGGGGATTGGGGACTCCGACATATAACGTATCTAGTACAAAATAATTACTTTATTGATGTTAAAATATACCAATTTTGTTAAAATATATATAATAAATACGTAGAACATTAAAGTAATTTAGGCGTAATTCAATGCATATTATATTAATTCCTCTAAATCAATTTCCTATGCAATGTAATACTTATATGCAATGTATAATCTTCTTTATTTATTATCATAAATAATAGAAATACTATGGTGTAGACAGCAAATAATTTCCATTGCATAATCGATGGCTTTACTTATTTTACAGCAACATAAATTTGCACAAAATCCACGACACATTGTTTTTGGGTGTAAATTCACAGTGAAATGATGGTGTACAAGAACCACGGCACCTTGTTTTTGGGATTGCATTTACAGCGAAATGATGGTGCACAAGAACCATGGCACATTGTTTTGGGGATAGAATTTACAGCGAAATGATGGTGCATAAGAACCACGGCGCATTGTTTTTGGGATTGCATTTTTAGCAAAAGGATGGTGTACAAGAACCACGGCATATTGTTTTGGAATTGCATTTATAGCGAAATGATGGTGTACAAGAACCACGACACATTGTTTTTGGGATTGCATTTACAGCGAAATGGTGAGTACAAGAACCAAGGCACATTGTTTTTGCATTGAATTTACAGCGAAATGAGGGTGCACAAGGAACCACGGTACATTGTTTTTGGGATTGCATTTACAGCGAAATGGTGGTGTACAAGAACCACAGCACATTGTTTTTGGATTGAATTTACAGATCATAATTTGGAATGAATTTACAGATCATAATAATTTGATCATATCCCATTACACTAGAGCTTAGCGTTAAAGACATTCATGGCATGAGCTAAAGATGACTAGTTTCCAATTTCAATAATTTAATCATATCCAAGCTTCTCTTAACGCTAAAGCATGGGTTTGAAAACATTCCTGACCAGTGCTAACAAAGACCAATTTGTAATTTCAATAATTTGTCGTGTCAAAAATCGTCTTCGACGGATCTGTATGTTTTAGGACCTCGAGAGTACGAAAAAGCTATTTTTAGCTTGACACCTGTGTGTGTGTGTGTGTATGTGAGTGTGTTTTCTATGAATGTATCCACTCTAACTGAAAAACTAATTGACCCAATTTCATAAAATTTTAATTTATCGGTAAGTCACTTGTGGGTTACTCTGGTGTTTATTAGATTTTGGTACGATTTGGAATAAAATAACTTGCCTGTGTTTGCTAAAAGGCTAGCAAAACTCATATGTATCCATTCTAGCTATTGAACTTTATCCAAATTTAAAAAATTTGGTAAATAAGTCACTTATGGGTTATTGTGATGCCGATTACCCTTTGGCATGTTTCGAAAAAAAACATGTCATTTTTTTGCGAAATGTCTCGAAAAAATCGACGAAATCTAAAATGAGAAACGATGTATGCTCTAACGTATTACTTAAATCCTTGTTTTATAAGTTAATTTTGGCGGTAAAAATAATACTAATCTCATTACTCTAGGACTAGCTGTTCTTAAGATATTTTATTTTATTTTAGTATTTTTGCTTCGCACGCTGATCGAAGATAGATGGCGCCACTCCGATTTAAAGACTTGGCGTTTTTTCGACTCTTCTTTCACGGCCTTGCCACAGGCCAATAGCATGGCTAGCATTTGCCACTCGCGTTGCGTTTTTACGGTTCTCTCGTCCACGTTCACAAGTTTTAACTTAGTAACTTTAATTTTGTATTGTACATAACTGTACAAGTTTACTCTGCACAACATCTTGCAGAGTAGTGTGTAAAACTTTTTTCTTCACAACAAGAGCGACTTGAAAGTATTGTTAGTAAACGTAAATTGTCAAATGAAAATTATTATGTAAATTGTTTTTCCTAATATCTTTCAATTTTATTGCATACAGTACCTTAATATTTAATCCTGTAAATTTGTAAATTTTTCTTATATATCATTTACATACTTGTAACTTGCTCCAATCATTCTGATTGGTCCCTGTCCTTGCTCCTCCCCCTTTCCCTTCCATACCTACTTACGGGTTCAGCCTTCCAAGACAGAGTCTCCATCCTCAAGCATGCATGAAGCAAGTCACCAGCAAAGAGCACCCTCTTCGGAGCCGAGTGCAAAACTAGATCATCATATTGCTATTGCTATAACTAATGGACATTCTGCATTTTCGATGTGGGGTTACGTGTCTGAGACACAGGCACCCCGTAAACATGCGTCTTGGCTTGGCTTTTTGCTTCGCTGCCTTTTAGAATACGTCCAATTTCCAAATGAAAACGAAAATTGAATTAAAAGTGCAAATTCAGTATAGTTTTAAAAAAATATGTTAATTTGTACAATTAAACTCCAATTAATAAATTATTCAAGAGACTAAAAGGAATTTGAGTCTGTAAGGAAAGTCATATGCTACCCACATCGAATTTTTTTGTCTTGCTACCAGCAAATTTAATAATGGATAGGCTTTAAGAGCAAAAATGTACATTTTTTTATGTCATTTGATTAAGTTTATTTTATAATTTTTAAAAATAATTTGGAAATAATTTTAGACATGCACAAGCATAAAGTTTCGTATTCTTTTGTTGTGTTGTGCATAAATCCTTACAAAAGAATTTATGACTTGATCAATAGAATTACTGCACAATAGAATTTATGAATTGATAAATGAAGAATGGCGTAAGAAAATTCCCAACAAGCTTATAATATTATAAAGTCAAAACTAATCGTATAATTGAGAATCCATGAAGTTAATATTAAAATAATGGATGATATTTATAACGAACATTGAATTTTATCATAAAATATTTGAATTTCTCCTTTTTTTTTACATTTCAAAACACTTCAAATAATGTGCTTGAAAAATGTATTAAATTGTCAGAAAACATATAAAATTTTGATTCATATTTTCCAATTCAGTACTTTTTATAATGAAAACTTCTTCAATGCATGCAGCCTAATGTTATTTTAAACGCTTGAAATAGTAAAAGCATGAAATACTTTAAACACTTATGGCAAAGTATTTAGCTATTACATTTCTTTAGAATTCAAGATATTTTTATTGTCATTAGAACTCTTCCAGATCATTTTCTATCACGTTCGTGTATTTCAGGTAAGATCATTCTGTCATAATATGCAAGAATTAATTTTAAAATATATCTGCTACTCGTTTAGAATTATAATACTTTTGTGGTGAATGAAAAAAAGAAGCAAGTGTCTAAAAAAAGTAACTTTTCCAAAACCAACAAAAGTGAGATAAAGGGAATTAGCATAAATCAAAATAACAAATATATACACAATTTTACCTGTGTATGAAAACAAAATTATATTGTGACAAATATGCTATAAAAAATATATTTTAAAATATACTTTTTATATACAAGATGCATTCAATTTTCCATCAGGGTTATCGACTTAGTTATTTCATGTTTATATTTAGCTATTTTAGTACCCATAAGATGGCTAAAATGGCATAAAATGGGCAAAATGGTTGAAGTCGCAAAAAATGGCATCGAACCATAAAATGGCTAAATTTCTGTCTGGGAAATTTAGCAAAAATTAGGAAATTTAGCAGTTTTCCATGATTTTAACCATAAGGTTGGCAACTCTGTTCTCACTGGCCTTTATTAACCAGGTGCTACTAGTATATTAAACTTTAGCAGCGACTTTGTATTAAAGTATAAACCAATACAAATTCAAGTAGTTACAATTTTCCGTTTTTATACAGTTTTCTTTTTGCCAGAATGTTTTCTTTGGGGGGGGGGGGCAGATTGCAAATTAGGTTACTTTTTAGTGTTATCTACGACGTTATTTTACTAGTTGCTACTGGTCTACTTTCAGAGCAACTTTTCATTTCAGTGAAGAAAGGATTATCTGCTACAGCTAGCAGCTTAAACTTTATCACAAGTTAGTGATTATAACTATAAAATTTGTCTTATATTTTCTATTAATTTCATTATATTAAATATATTGTCCAAATTTTATTGTCCTGTTTAATATTGTACTTAAACTACAACTAATTTTCTGCTACAGAGGAAGAAGCGAGGGATAATCTGCTTGATTTGGGGCTTCATATAAAAGAAATTTAAAGTGAAATGATTTTTAAAATTCCATTTCAGCCATCATTAGGATGAGCTTTAGCAATCACTCATTAGTAAAACATTTTTGGAGACTGTGAAGGGTTTCCAGATTAAACTATTGTATTTTCCATTTCTCCAAATATAATTTCTCATAACTTTAATGGGTTATGAAAGGTTTCTGGGGATTTGTGACCATAACCCCCTCTTTGGTGACACTATCGCTGGCAATATTGTACACTGAATTGTACGCTGGTAATATTGTACACTGGCAATATTGTACGCTGGCAATATTGTACTGAATATTGTATACGATGAATGATTCTGAGATATTGTTTTTTTATCCTATGCCCGTCTCCGATCTCTCTGTCATAAGCCGACGAGCAGCCCAATACAAATAAGAGCAATAAAATAGCCACTAAAAGCCTTGTCAGTAACACATAAAGGAAAACAGAAAAGAACAGCAGGGCATATGTTGAGGTGCTCTCCAGTCATGGTAACGCCATGATCGCAAAGAGGGCAGACATATGTTATTCCGAGATAAAATACTTTATTCTCTGACCTTTGAATATTTCACAATTTCAATCAATAAATTCATATTTCCATTAATTAATTAGCCATTAATTGAGTATATTAGGCATATTCGTAGGCATAGCCTCTCTGATCGAATGGGGTGGGGGAGGGCATTGTTATGGTACTAAATCTTGTTTCAAATATAAATCCTATAGAGAACTAATGCAATGTTTCTCTCCAATGGGGATTACCACCCCTTCTTTATACATGTCCCTATGTATTTTAAAATATTGATTGATCTAGTATTTAATCCTGTCAATTACAGAAACTAGCACTCATTAAAAAATTTAGTTGCAATCTTTTTATAAGTTTTGTTTTCTATGACAATGTGTGGCTCTTAGCGTCTATAAAAGTCGTCTTTATTCGTACAGCTTTCTAGATGGCCTAGGCCCTAGGGGCTTTTGAGGGCTTGGAAATACTTTTCGACCTTCTCTCATGTTTTGTTTGCCACTTGTGAATTGATTGCCACTTGTGAATTGAAAATTCGGCTTCATTATATTCTGTCCCGTGGATGATACTAAGTGCAAAGTTTGATACTAAGTGCGAAATGTGGAAAAGTTTGATACCAAGTGCAATGGGTGCAAAATTTGATACTAAGTATTTAATGTGCAAAGCTTGACACCGAGTCCAAAGTGTGCAACGTTTTAAGCATTAAATGCTACCTGGAACTTTCTGTAGAGTCTGTAAAGAATTCAAATAATTCTGCACCCCACCACTTTGGAAGGGAATCAGAAATCCGATTCCAATAGTTTCTATAATCCGTAATCAATACTAAAATTATGCAAAATTCAGTCTTTCAGGTCATCGGGGAATTTCAGAAGAGTCGATAAAGGCTTTTCAATCACTATTTTTTCCACCTCTGAGGTTGGTCTCTAAAATCGGGCTCAGTTAGGTTCTGTCCCGTAAGCGATACTAAAAGTTTACAAAAGTTCAGCTTTCTCGATCATCGGGAGGTTTCTGATGGGTTTTGGATGTCCAAAATACCATAGGCAATTATTATATAGATTGATTAGCACATTGAATGTTGCGAGGTACATATGTTATGTGCTGAGGGAAAAAACAATACGATTTATATGCAAAATTGAATTGCGAATATTTGTGACAGTGACATCGTCCAATGACGTCATTAGGTGATGCCATAAATTAAAAATCGAGCAACTTTTCTAGTTTTTAACACTTTACAACAAAGTTGAATAGTGTTTATGACTTTGTTCATTCTGTCTGTCTGTCCGTTAGAACGATAACTGCCGTAAAAATGACTTAATCAAAATAAAATTTTAGTATGTTATTCAGACGGTCTGTGGGACCTATGGGAATATAAATAGAAAATATCGCCCAATTAGTTTTGGATTGACAACGGGTTGAAAAAAGGAAATGCATTGAACCCTATGGGACCTAATTTTTCAAACATTTTTTAACCGGATTTAAAATTCACAAATTGCTTCGAAGATTTTAGGTAATATTCAAATTGTTCCATAAAATATATAAAAAAAAATTCAGCAAAATATATTCAGTAGTTTTTTTAAATAAAAATTAAAATAATAATTACACCTCTTACATGAAGCGATCACGTGACCATGATACGAAAAGATCACGTGACCCACTTCAAAATGAAATATGGCATCCATCTTGTCTCAAAATTGTGATTTTTAAAGTTCTTTTTAATTCATATTGAGTGTTGTGTCCGTCCTAAAACCGCTTTATTTTTGCTTAAGTTCTGTGCATCTACATACTGAAACAACTCAATTACAATATATTTGAGTTTAAATGATCATCCAAATTTGATTATTTCTACAACGAAGCCTATTTTTCACCTATGTAAAATGTAAACTGCAAAATATGTAGAATGAGTTGTATAAAAATTGCTGTATTTCTTTAACGCAAAATTATTTAGCTCATGGAGTCTGCATAGCTGATATGAATGAAATATTCATTGATTCTACAGAGAGAAGGACGATTTTTTTCGATGAAGTTTTAAGCATAGATTTTAATTACGTGTAGCTCCATGGTCTTAATTTTTAAATAAAATAAATTATTATAGTATTGTGATGAATGAAATGAATGGGAAAATGTTATGAATAAAATGTTGCTTTTATAGAGAGAGCCATGCGTGTTATTTTTTCTATGACGTCATTTGAATGAATTTCAGTTGTTTTCGAGATGAAGTTTTCAAATATAATAAATTATCGCAGTATTATGATAATTCTAAAATTATTACCAAGGAATTTATCGCATTTTAGAGATGTTTAAACCAGGCAATTTATATTTCAATGCCGTCATTTGAATGAAGTTCATTTTTTTCGATGAAGGTTTAAGTTTTCAGATATAATAAATTAATGTAGTGTTGTGATAAGTTTTAAAATATTACCGAGGAATGTATTGCATTTTATAGATGTTTAAATAAAATTGCATTGAAGTTGGAAAGTGTCTCATAATCAATGCTTTAAGCATGATTGGTCTTTCTTGTTTTAACTACATTTACAACCATAAATGCTACTTTTCTTTTAAACCATCTGGAAACATTGATTTCATAAGATATATTTCTTCCAAATAAAGTCATTCACAAGTAGTGATTTAAATTTATTTTCGCAGAACCAGCTAGATAAACAGAAAACCTGCTTGTCAGAAGTTAAATTATAGTAACAAATTTTACCAAACGTGACATGTTTTTCCCCAATACTCATGGGACAAAACTTGGGAATACTTTGGGGGGAAAAAAATAAAAGAAATGAAATGTGATTTATTCTAAGTAGATTTGTCAAGTTTCTGGACAAAGCGGATAAGGGGAATGTCAAAAAGTTATATATTGCAACGAAAAACATATTGACAATATTGAATTTATTTTCAATATTTAAAAGTGCAATCAAATATATTGAAGTTATATCACAGACATTTTTTTTTAATATTTTATTAAGGCTAAACTTTTAAAAGGTCATAGATTTATTTTTATAACAATCTGAATCTCCGATAGCATTGCAGATATCAGTATAATGGAACTTTTTCATGCTTTTTATACGCTTATTAATATAAAATTAATTAGCGATACATGCAGTAAAATAGTCGATAACAGCCATAGCACTATCAGCTATTACCGATAACAGCCACAGCATTATCAGCAATAGCCGATAGTAGCCATATTATATATCGGCAATAGCCGATAACAAACATATCAGGTAGGGAAAGGACAAGTAACAGGTATAACTAGTATCGGCAATAGCTAGTAACAGCCATACCAGATATTGACAATAGCCGCTAACAACCATATAAGGTATTGGAAGTAGCCGGTAACAGCCATATTAAGTATCAGCTATGAACACATAAAAAATTAGAAACCAATCTGTGGATGCTATTATCTGCAATGAGAGAGAAATCCTATCTGTCAGAACTAATATTACCTATTGGCGAGTGTGTGAATGCAATTAGATTCTATTTTATAGTAAAACGTTCTAGTACTTCCTTACTTTAAGAAACGCAGGTATAAACATTTAAGGCGACTACCCTAACAGCATTTTTTTTTCACAGTGACGTAAGATTTACGTCACACTGTGACTTTGGGACGTCACAGAACGTCGCAGTCGTCTCGGCAATGTCATATTGAGGTCACAGCGAAGTCATTTTGGTCATTTTCATGGTCTTTTGTGACGTCGCATATTAACTTGTTTGTGACGTCACATTGCAATTGCCATTGTAATGTCGTCAGATTGTTACGTGTTAATTAAATTATGGAAACGTCACAGAATTTGGTCACAGTGAAGTTACAAAGTTACTAATACGTAACGCCGCGTAGAAGTCACAAATATGATGTCACATTTTGACCCAGATGTCACGTGACTACAACGCCACTGTCACACATGTGACGATCTTTGTTGTGAGGGTACTATAGTATCGAAGGTGTTTTAAGACCTATTTCTCAGGCCATAAACTTGTCCTTTAACAAACCCTAAGGAATAAATGCCGTTATACTTAAGTATCAGTTAATATAAGGAAATCTAATCAGAAAGAGATCTCCATTGCTGATAACAACATTCATGGGCCGATTTCGCGTATATTATATTCTCGTCGTCATGGGGTAGCCGTTATCCGCAATGACAGCAAGAAGCGCCCTGTATACTGCAATTTTCCAAACTTCTATGGGAACTGATAATTTCAGTCCTTCAATGTTGCCAGTATCAAATTATTGCATAAATTTTCTCGGGATATACGAAGCTTCAAAGGCCAAGTCTAAAATCACAGAATTTGATTGTCGGTAACATGGAATGACTGAAATTACTAGTTCCCATAGAAGTTCACAAAATTGCAGTATATAGCAAGTTATCGCAGTCATGCAGTATATTACAACCATATAATATTCAAAGAATCAGTATTTTTTGTCATATATCATTATATCACAACCGTATATTTTTATAAGAAGCCAGATTTGTTGTTATATTTCATGATACAACCATATACTATTAAAATAACCAATTTTGAAGTTACATTCCTTTATGTCACAACAATAACATATTTAAAGAATCTGTATTTTGTTTCATATTCCATGATATGACAATCATACACTATTTAAAGAAGTCGTATTTTGGATCATTTTCTACGATATCACAATCATATACTATTCAAAGAAGCCGTATTTTGTGTCATATTCTATGATACAAAATCATATGCTATTCAAGGAATGCGCATTTTGTGTTATATTTTATGACATTCCAACCATATACTATTCAAAGAAGACGTAATTTGTGTCATATCTTATGATGCAAAACCAAATTCTATTCAAAGAACTCGTATTTTGTGTTATATTCTACGACATTCCAGCCATATACGTATCCTGTGTCATATTCCATGACTTCAGAGTCAAAGGGGATATTGCTAATGAATAATTATTTTCTAAACGGAAATCATATTTAAAATATTACTTATTTTTTCCATAAAGCCTTATCAATCATAAAATATGATATCAATCACTGAAGGTGAAAGCGTGATTCAACATTTGTTGAGAAAAAATTCTCAATATTGTCGGGTGTGATCGAGGAGATGAGAATCAAATTAGAAACTTTAATAAGGATATTTTTGGATGGGTTGAATTTTATTCTGTTACATTCACTACAATACGTAGTATATGTAAAGGGGAAGTATTGTAACTAGATTAAATATTCGAATATCGAATTTTGATTGATCTAAACGTTTTGGTCATCGTTGACTACTAATCAGTCTTGTTTTTTTTATTTCTGTATCTGACAATATATATCTGTCTCTCTGTATACATTGAGCGAATTAATCGGAAATTAATACAATAGTAAATGAAGAGAAAGAGCCATATTAATTCTCAGATAGATTATATACACACACACACACACACACACATATATATATATATATATATAAATTAGTAAATCCAATGTTAGAATGTAAGTAGTAACTCATAGTACACTATTCCAAAATTTTCTACAAAAAAGAAATAAAAGAAATTAAAACATAAAGAAGAAATTATAAAGCGTATATATATATATATATATATATATATATATATATATATATATATATATATGTATATATATATATATAGATATATATGTATATATATGTATATATATATATACATATATATATACATATATATATATATATATATATATATATATATATATATATATATATATATATATACATATATATATATATATATATATATATATATATATATATATATACATATATATATATATATACATATATATATATATATATACACATATATATATATATATATATATATATATATAATTATAATTATATATATATATATAATTTTCTCAAACTTGTCATAGAGTCCATTTTGATTTTAAATTTTCACTTCAGTCGACCCTTTCATTTTCACATTTGCTCAGCAGACCATTGTCAATAAATGATCAATCCCTGGTATTTGTAGTACAGGTAAATTAAAATTCTTAATATATATATATATTCATATATATATATATATATATATATATATATATATATATACCGTAACAAACTTTAAAAATTATGAATGCTTTGCAATTATGCAAATGTAAAAATTGCGTAAATAGGAATGACAAAACAAAATTCATTTAATTTATTGAGCAAATGCAGCTAATAAATAAAATGATTTCAATAAGAAAAAAAGGTTTGAAGATCCAATGAAAGAAAAGTGAGAATCTGCAACACTAAAATTCAAAAATCTAACAGGCTTACGAAATAAAAGTATAAATCAACAAATCCTCAAGCAAGTGGAAAAAAATAAAAGACAAATGAATAAAATAAATATCGAATCAACAAGTCAATGAAAAGTATCAAAATACAAAGGTATGGAATCGAGAAAAAGAATAACAAACGAAATCAAGTACAAACGCTATACAAGTGGGCAAGGCTCTAAGCCTAAATCATGAATTGCTCACTTCCACAAAAATTGTATCCATGCCCAAGTTTTTTGTAGAAGCAAACACAAAAATGTATGTTTCTGAAGAAATAGACAGATTATATCTATAAGCTATTTCTACTTGGGCGACATACATAAAAAAGAAAAAGAAAAGGAAAAATGGATACCAAAAAGTGAACTGAAAAAACACAATAACCGAGTAAGCATGGGAACACAGAAACAAGTGACATTTATATATATATATATATATATATATTTATATACATATATACATATACATATACATATATACATTATATACATATTTATATACATATTTATATATATATATATATATATATATATATATATATATATATATATATATATATATATATATATATACACACACACATATATATATATAGATATACGTTATCCCGAGATATTTAAAATAAATGAGAATGAGAAAAGAACATAATTTATTTTTATACTTAGGGTCTCTGAATGATGTTTTTCGATATCCCACTGAATAGGAATGAACATTACGAACACATTTCTTTCACTCGGTTTGCTTCCATATTTACGTTACTGTAGGCGTCACGATGCAGGGGAAAAAATATTTAAATATTTTCAGAAGCTAGAAATAAGCCGCAGTTTGCTCCAAGATATAAACAAAATGCAGAGGGTAAGGGGGAAAAAGAATCTTCTTTGACCAAATCTGCTTTGAAAGATATTTTTTTTCCGTTTGCATTTTTGAACTCAATGTATTTGCGAATGTATACGGAAGATATTTTTGGTATATTTAGATTCATATGGGTACTCTTATCGATTTAGTGGTGCTATGTTTTCTACTAGCATAGTAAGATATGTAGTCGAATTATTATACATATTTTAATATTTCTAGTACGTCATTTATTCAAAATTTATATATATATATATATATATATTCTAGGAGGTCCTACTCGCTGCACTTGCAGAGCTCGCTTCATATATATCTCTCCAAAATATTCTACTTTGAAAAATCTCTTTTACTATTCCTGCCTATTTTCCGCAGGAGGTAAAAGCAGGGATTTATCTTAGCCCAGGGAATCCAAAAACTGAATTCTTTGATTCTGAGCTCGCTTCGCGAGGTATTTCATGCTAAACTAATATTTAAATTCATAAACGGTTTATTTCATCGTGTTACCCTATTATTTCTCTATAAATGTACCAAATTTAATATTTTTGTATGCAATAGTGCATAAAATTAAATATCTACTTCGAAAGTAAAAAAAAAACGGGTCAGTCCTGCAAAAATTCATCCATGTAAGTACTTGCCCGCAAAAATTTGTGGACTTGCTATTGTTAGTCTATCCAGGACTTGAACTCGAAGCTCAAATATTTTGTCTTTGATTTTGACATTAAATATTTCTTAAACTACAATTTATATATCAAAAAACTTTATTTCAGCGTATTCCCAAAAACTTTTTCTACAAGTGTACCACATTTCATATTTTTATATGCAATAGTTTTTGCGGTATGTATCACAGCATCTCGAGAAAGAAGAAATTTGACAAACGGCGGCGGCGGCGTCAGCTATTTTTTTCATATGCAGGGGGCCATAATTTAAGTAGATGTTTTTAGATCCCGATAGTGAGAAAACTGTTGGGACAAACCCAACCAAATTTTCTGTAAATACTATTTGGACCATGGGTATTAATTTTTAAAAGAAAAAAAAATAGTTCGGGTTGTTGCCACCATGGGACACAGTGGCGCTGTAAGGTCCATTTTTGGAGTAAAATAGACGTAGGAAGTACAGAAAGTTAACATTTTACATGCATTTTAATATTGATATCACATTTTACATTCACATTTGTACTTACATTTTATCAAATATTTTAGCAATCATGCCTCCCATACGCAGTAGTGCTCTGTAGTAAATATGCAGATATTCTCGAAGAAAAGAGGTGGTATTGCAAAACCTTAGCAAATCAATGCACGTCAAGCAAAACAATGGAGATCTGCTGCATTCTGCAGTAGAGAATGCTGTTCAGTGAATGCACTTTTTGGAACATATGCAAGGTAAACATATTGAATCACACATGTAAATGATGCCAATATAAAAAAAAAAATCTGATGTGGGCACACATGACTTTCCTTATATAATGCAATGAATTTATTACTTTTACAGTAAAAAAAAAATAGCTTATTTCTATACTAGATATTTATATTCTTTCCAAGATATTGAATTTTCGTCAATGGGTTGTCACTTTCATTGATTTAGCGCAATTTTTATCCATTTCGCGAGTTTTTTGTTAATTAGCAACATTTAAAAAAGTCGCTAAGTTGGCAACATTCCACCAAATTCGGCGCCAAAATATCGCCAAGCGTTATGGATGGAGAAATAAGTTATTCTTATAGCAGATAAATGGCTATTGGCGTTCAAATACAAAAGTATTAATCAAAATATCTATTTTCATGAATGGAACGAGCTAGATCCACCAGAATGATGTCACCAAATTTATCGCATGGTGTGTCATATAACAAGTCCACATGTTTCTCAATAAGAAATATTTTATTTTTATTTTACATAATTTTTTGATACTTTTCTTGAAAAATGTGCAATTTCTCGAGAACGGTTCATGTTAGCGTTCTAAAATGTATGTCAATCGTTTTCTAATGAAAAATTACATAAGAAATGTCTATTTGAGTAACTTTATTAGAGGTTTTGATTTTTTTGACAATTCTTTCAAAATTTCACTTGAAAATTTAGGGGGATTCTGAACATTCGATTGCGTATAAAAACAATAGGCTTCCAGTGTTTGCGGATTGTAATTTTTGTACCAAATTTCGTTCGAATCGGTCTGTTCGTTCGTCAGTTATCGTCTCCCACTGACACGCACACACACACACACACACACAGACATCACTTCAGAAATGTTCGATTCGTGATGAGAGATGCTTGAAACGTGCTCTCCCATCGAAAACTCGAATTCGAATTTTCGACCACGTCACAATACTTTCCTTATACATTATTGTATATAAGGAAATTAATTAATGTCATACGTATGTAAATGTAACATGAAATGTAATTATAAAATATACTAAATACGTATAAAATGTAAATGTGATGTCCTTTTCAAAATCCTTTTCAATGTCCTTCAAGATCGAAATTACTCTAAAAAACTGTTCGCATCATTATGGTTATGGTCCCATGAAGGCTTTTTTAACTACAAAATATTCTGATAAACATCGTGAACTACATAGGATGTTACCGTAAGTTTGTGAGGAATTTTGTTTTATACTTCCATAAACCTCGCCCTGCCATTTATTATTTCACATATAAAACTCGGACATCTAAATATCTGTTTTACTGAACTAGTGCAGAGAAAAAATGTGGCAGCTTGTCTAACTGCATCTTTCAGCGTTTATGTTGTTACTGCAGACAGGAAGAAAATGCGTTCAAACCAAGAAATATCGGATTTGTTCGGTAAAATGAAAGAAAAGCTTTGAAACGGAACGGTATGAAATACAAAAATACTGTATCAATATATACTATATGCATGTATTATTGAATACATGTGATTTTAAAATACAAATTCTTTCTGAGCATTTAAAAATACGTTTGTTGATATATTTAGAGTTCCAGATATTTTGAAAGTTTGCCTTTAAATGCGATTCATATTGAACTATTTTTTGTTTCAGACGGAGTTGATTTTTGAATATTATTTATGTCCAAAATCACAAGAAAACCCTGAGACAGGGACGTTATCCGTCTTCCTTTTAATTCATGTTATTTTGAATAACGTCAAATACAGGGTGATTGATAAAATATAGGCCGAACTTTACGAGGTGGTAGTACACACCAAACCAAGCATTTTTCGTCATATTTTACAGGGTCGGAAAGGAAATATAAAGGCGGCAGTGGGCTCTCAATGGTGAAACCGAGGAAGTGGGGCAAAAACACAAGAATGAAGTTATAAAATGACATTAAATAAACAATAATTACAGTAATGGCTCAAAAAAGCGACAGCCAACCTGAATGCACTTCTTTATTGTTATTGGAAATAAAATGTGCGAAAGAAAAGTCAGTATCTCTGGGCCTCTGGCTGTCACATTTGGTGACAAATGTGGCTCAATATCCCCAACTTGACTCCATGACTGTGGCGTTTTGGGAAATGTCGCCAAATTGACAATAATTAAAAATACACTGACGGACAATGAAAGTTTCGCACCAAGAAGAAAACATGGTACAACCGTGAAATGATGTAAATAGCTAGAGGGCAGGCTGGTATGTAAATGATCCCAGTCTGGTTTGGTTGTGCACGACCGTACACCCGTGAGTGGCGCTGCAAGCATGAGCCAACGACCTTATAAACCGGCATGTAGTCGAAGCCACAACAATGCGATAAGCTTCGACCGACGTAAGCACGAGTACGGAGTGAAAAGAATGGTGGGCAGATGCTAATAGCATCCATATACGCAACTGGCGAACTTCGAGAGGGGCTTGATCATCGGGCTAAAAACCAGTGGGTGTTCTGTGCGCCGCATAGACCGTCACGTGGATAGTTCGGACTGTACCGTCTGACAGCACTGGTCACGGGACGCCACCGAGACACGGAGGACCGGCTCTGAACGGACCAGGCATACCACGAGTAGAGAAGATCGAATGATCATGCTGCAGGCATGTATAGAGCCCACGGCGACCAGATCCGCGATACAGGCACACGTTGCGGCTCCTGAGTGCCCACGAACCATATCTAGACACCTGAAGGAAGTGAATCTGCGATCCCAGCGTCCCTTACGTATTCTGTCGTTAACCCGGGAACATCGACGGCTCCGGTTGCAGTGGTGCCGCGTAAGAACAACGTGGAACACCACAGTTGGCGATGGGGAGTGCTTAGCGATGAGTGCCGCTTCGTTTTGGGGGCCGATGATCAGCATGTTCAGGTGTGGAGGTCTCCTACACAAAGCCACAATCCCAACCTCGTTATCAAGCGCCACATACGATCCACTGCAGGTATCATGGGCTGGGGAGTCATATCCTACGACAGCTGATCCTCTCTAGTAGTGGTACCTTTAACATTGATGGGTCAGCGGTACGTGAATGAGATTCTATGGCTCCATGTGCTCCCATTCATTGCTGGGATTCCAGGTGCCCAGACACTTCCATGGTCTACCCGCTCTCCACACCTGTCCCCTATGGAGCATGTGTGGAACCAGTTGAAGCACCAGCTGCATCGTTGCCGCAATCTTCGGGATTCGAAACGTAACGTCCAATAGATGTGAACTCGTCTGCCGCAGGACAACATCAGACGTCTGTTCGACACCATGCCGAACCGTATTGCTGCTTGTATCGCGCTATTAGTCCAGGCAATAAAGGCCAAAAAACACTGATTAGAAAAAAAAATCGTGTAGTTTTGAAATTTGGCAGAGTTGAGGCGGGGGAGTGTCCGGAACAACATACTAAACGTCCCTGTGGATGGGGGGTGCGCGGGGGCGTTGAAATGCCGTTCTTCTCAGTTTTCCCTAAATATCTCAAAAACTATGAATTCCAGCCAAAAACACTTATTTACAAAATTAAACTACATAAAATTTCCTACAAAAATAATCCATATCATTTTTCTGGAGGATTAATAGTTTAGAAAATAGAGGGGGGGGGGTGAAGAATGACATAGTTCAGAAAATTTTTGTTATATTGGTTTTATTTAAAACAAAACAGAAAGAAGATATATGTAGTAAAGCTAAATAATACATATAAAACTTATTATTGTAGAACATAGAGAACTAGTAACTAGAGGTAAAATACTTCACATACAACACTGTAATCTGAGGGCAATACTGTAGAAGTAGTGAAGTTCGTTTCAAGGCCAAGTGATGTGAAAGTCGTCCGAAAATGTTATCCTTCATGCTTCCTTTGAAAAATGTTATCCTTCATGCTTCTTGCAGGAAACAGCATACGAGGCCTCAAACAATTGCAAGAGACTTGAAAGTAGCTCCTTCAGAGCAACAACCAGGAACATCAAGGTCAGACCCCTGTTTGCGTTCAACCCAACTTCAATTTGATTTTAAAACAAAGTGTTTGTTATGTAGTGAAACTATTGACGATAAATTTTACGCTATACAGAGCAAAAGATATCTCCATAAGCGTAGACAGGTTTACCCTGTGCGAACAACTAAATTTGATGAATCTCTTTTAACTCGTGCAAAAGACCGCAAGGATGAATGGGGAGACACTATTGCAAGACGTGTCAGCATTGTAGGAGACTTACATGCAGCTGACGCGATCTATCACGATGATTGCTATAAAAAAAATTTATAGCCGCTGCACCTACTGGAAGAAAAAGAGGTCGCCCTGAGGATAACGCCATTTCGTAAGCAATGGAAGAGATTTACAGCTATCTAGATGGAAAGGATGATTTTCAATATTCTCTAGATGAGCTGATGGAGCAAATTTCGGGAGAAAAACCAACACCAGCAACATTCAGAGAAAAAATGAAGAAAAAATACGGACACCCATTGTTTTTAGCACTGTCCGGACACGAAAAACTATTGTATGCTTTCGTGATGCTTGCGAAAAATTTTAAACGATAGCTGGTATACTTCAAGGTGTAGTGATGAAAATGCAGAACGGGAAAGAATTGTTAGAACCGCTGGTGCAATATTATTGCAAGATATGCAGTCAATGGTGTATGAAACCACTGTTTTTCCGCCTAGTGACGATTTCTGCAACGAGGCCGAGGAAATGGTGCCTCAGACTCTCAGGGCTCTCATGGATTCTCTTTCAGGAAAAAGGAAGGATAACGAGAAAATGAAAAAAATGTTAATTGCCATTTCCCATGCCATTATCTCAACCATTAGACCTCGATCATTTCTATCTCCTGTCCTACACGGTATCGCTTTGTTTATCTACAGAAAGTTTGGATCAAAAAACTTGGTGAATCTACTGTTACGTTTGGGATACAGTGCGTCACGATGCCCAACAACTGGAGCTATCAATCATCTACCACCCTTCAGAACCTACCCCTAACAGGAACATTCAGTCAATATATAGTTTTGACAATGCGGATTTTAATGTGGCCACTCTTGATGGTTTTAATACTTTCCACAGCATGGGAGGTATCAAATGCATCACACCAGCCCGGACTCTTCCTCTCGCAGAAAAAATTAAAAGGTTGAAAACAGTTCCCTCTGCTGTAGAAATAGGCATGCTAGGTGTTCTGGAATTGCAGGCATTTCAGAATGGGAACAAGGACACATTAAAGCGCATTGTTGTTCAGGACTTGAATATGCAACATCCCATTCCATCTGATATATTTGCACCCAGCCTTCCAGATGTATTATGGATGGCAAGTAAATGGATTTACTCACTGCAGAACACCCCCAGAAGTGCCAGTCATTCCAGAGTGGAAGGGTTTCATGCAATTGGTTTGCGAATCGGTAAATTCTGATAAAAGTTCTGTGAAACCTCTACCGTTCATAAATTCACCACCTAGCGACTTCGACACAGTGTTCACTGCTCTGAAATATGCTGTCACGGATAGTCATCAGCAAGGTTCCAAAACTTGTTTCGTGACATTCGATCAGCCTCTGTACATTAAGGCTCGAGAAATAGTTTGTTCCTTTTCAGAGGAGCCTCTGTTTGAAACAATAATCGTGAGACTGTTTTACTGTACCATTTTAATTACCATCTGCTCTCTTTTTAGTTTCAAATAATAACAATATAACAGGAATTTTCAGAGCTATGCCATTCTTCACCCCCCCCCCTCTATTTTCTAAACTATTAATCCTACAGAAAAATTATATTGATCATTTTTTTAGGAAATTTTATATAGTTTAGTTTTGTAAATAAGTATTTTTTGCTAGAATTCATAGTTTTTGAAATATTTAGGATAAACTGAGAAGAACAACAATTCAACGCCCCCCCTACCCCCCCGCGCACCCCCATCCACGGGGACTTTTAGTATGTTGTTCAGGACACTCCCCCTCCCCCCCAGAACTCTGCCATATTTCAAAACTACACGATTTTTTTTTCCTATTTTTCTTTTGTTACATGGGCTATATTGAGGATGACCGGACTGTGTACCACAGCTCCCTCTGTACGTGTTCTGCTGCGCTGTTTTTGTGATCATGTATATCATTCATCTGCATCCTTCCATCAACGAAATTTTAGGTCCATCCTATGTTTCCTTCTTGATGCGCAACATTCATTGTCCATGAGTGTAGTTTAAAATTCAATTTCGTATCATTTGGAATCCTAACGGCTTTCTATAAATTATAATTTTAATTGTCTTGATTCAAAATATAGTTAGTATCAGTGTTCGTAGGAGAGGTATGTTTTATTAAGGGGATTGGGGACTCCGACATATAACGTATCTAGTACAAAATAATTACTTTATTGATGTTAAAATATACCAATTTTGTTAAAATATATATAATAAATACGTAGAACATTAAAGTAATTTAGGCGTAATTCAATGCATATTATATTAATTCCTCTAAATCAATTTCCTATGCAATGTAATACTTATATGCAATGTATAATCTTCTTTATTTATTATCATAAATAATAGAAATACTATGGTGTAGACAGCAAATAATTTCCATTGCATAATCGATGGCTTTACTTATTTTACAGCAACATAAATTTGCACAAAATCCACGACACATTGTTTTTGGGTGTAAATTCACAGTGAAATGATGGTGTACAAGAACCACGGCACCTTGTTTTTGGGATTGCATTTACAGCGAAATGATGGTGCACAAGAACCATGGCACATTGTTTTGGGGATAGAATTTACAGCGAAATGATGGTGCATAAGAACCACGGCGCATTGTTTTTGGGATTGCATTTTTAGCAAAAGGATGGTGTACAAGAACCACGGCATATTGTTTTGGAATTGCATTTATAGCGAAATGATGGTGTACAAGAACCACGACACATTGTTTTTGGGATTGCATTTACAGCGAAATGGTGAGTACAAGAACCAAGGCACATTGTTTTTGCATTGAATTTACAGCGAAATGAGGGTGCACAAGGAACCACGGTACATTGTTTTTGGGATTGCATTTACAGCGAAATGGTGGTGTACAAGAACCACAGCACATTGTTTTTGGATTGAATTTACAGCGAAATGGTGGCGTACAAGAACCACGGCACATTGCTTTGGGGATTGCATTTATATCTAAATGATGGTGTACAAGAACCACGACACATTGTTTTTGGTTGAGTACAGTTCACGTTAGCACTCTGAAGGCGTATATACTTTGTTTTCTAATAAAAAATACGTATAAAATGATAATTTATTTATCTTATTAACGTTCCTAATACTTTAATGATCTTTTTCAATTCATTCGAATAGGGCAGGAACTTTGGAACATTCGTTTGTGTTTAAAATTCAATAGGGTTCCAGTATCGTGCACTTTAATAATCTTTTCAAATTACTTTCGAAATGCTTCACTCTTTTGTGAGATATTGCAAACTTACGAATACTGATATTAAAATACATACATACATATACACACATTAAATGCATGCAAACACACACTCACTTGCATACACACATATACACATCAAGCATTTTGTGCAAATGATAAAGAAAACGTGAGCAACGTATTTAAGCACAAATAATTTAAGTACTTATAAACACAGCGTATTTAAGCAAAAATAATTTAAGTACTTATAAAAGACGGCGTATTTAAGCATCAATAATTCAAGTACTTATAAATACAACGTATTTAAGCACAACTAATTCAAGTACTTATAAACAAAATATTTAAGCAAAAATATTTTGAGTACTTATAAACATAGTATTTAAGTACTTATAAATACAACGTATTTAAGCACAACTAATTCAAGTACTTATAAACACAACGTATTAAACAAAAATATTTTGAGTACTTATAAACATAACGTATTTAAGTACTTATAAATACAACGTATTTAGGCGCACCTAATTCAAGTACTTATAAACACAACGTATTTAAGCAAAAATATTTTGAGTTCTTATAAACGTAATGTATTCAAGTACTTATAAATACAACGTATTTAAGTAAAAATATTTTGAGTACTTATAAACATAACGTATTTAAGTACAAATTATTTAAGTACATATAAACACAACGCAATTAAGCACGCATAATTTAAGTGCATATAAACACAACGTATTTAAGCACAAATAATTCAAGTACTTATAAATACAACGTATTTAAGTACAAATTATTTAAGTAATTATAAACACAACGTATCTAAGCAATTATTATTATTTTATTTGCACTTAAATATGCAACTCAAGTTTTCCTCACAACATCATACACATATTTTACTTGAAAACGTTCGACTTGATTTCACGGAAACTTAAAACTTGCTCTTTCATCGAAAATCCATGGCCGAATTTTTGGCTCTATATAATACTTTCTAGATACTTTCTACTATGTATGTAGGGGAAGCAAAAAATTTGACAATCATGGATAAAAATACATACATTTATTCTTTATGTACTTTTTACATCAGCTGCACGTTTCGGGAGAATATCTTTTTTATACTTCAAAAAATCTCGTTCTAACATTTATTATTTGACATACACACAGAGAATATATGTTTTACAGAACTAGGGTAAAAGAAACGTGACAGCTTGTCTGACTGTGATTTTGAGTTTATGTAGTTACCGCAGATAACAAGAAGAAATGGGAAAAAATGAGAAAAATTCAAAATAAGAATTGTTGTTTTTCGAAAGGAAAAAAACAAACTGCGTGAAATATAGAAGAAAACAAAGTGTATTCTTATGTATTATTGAACGTATGTGGTTTTGAAAACAAAATTCATTTTAAATGTTATGTTTTCCTTTTATGTTTCGGGTATGACAGTTTAAAATAGTTTTAGCTTTAAGAGCGATTTAAAAATATTATTTAATTTCCACAATACTTCAGAGAAGTTAATTATGTTTAGTAATTTCTTCACATGCGTGGAATAATATATAAGGAGGCATTGTGACGGGGTTTTAAAATTTGAATTCGAGATTTTGATGGAAAAGCTTTAAGAAATCCCTGAATTGGAATCGAATATTATTGTGATGGTGTCCATGTGTGTGTGTGTATGCTTGTGTGTGTGTTTGTGAGTCTATGGATGCGATATTTATATACAAAAGATGCGTTTCAAGAAGAATTTGCTGCGATTTATTACAATCAGTGAATATTGAAACGCTGTTGATATTAAACTGAACCGTCTGGTAAATATCAGATTGCATCAGAAGACACCCAAAATAATAATCCCTTTGGAAGAGACGGCTTTTAAAAATGACTGACACGAACTTTTTTCTTTGCTCTGATTGGTTAATTTTTTCCCCGTCAACCGTCTGTGTGAAGGGGTCTACCATGGCCGCAAAATTCCAATTGTCATCGTTACGTCGACCTTTGTGTTGAACCATCAGCGGTAAATGTAAAGGCACCTTCAGAATGTTTTAATGAAATCAACACTCTACCATTACCGAGCGGACCCTTTTCCGTAGCTGATCAACCTCCTGAGGCCCCTCCCACGCACGGAGGAGTCTGTCTCCCTTTTGATGCCAGTCCTACGTGTCCGTCGTTATCTCATGCATTAAATAGAGAACACAGGAGATTTTGAACAGTGAAGCAATTATATAGCAATCATCAAATCGCGCTATACAATTGGCATGGTTTCAAAGGGAAAAGATTGAGTGCGGAAACGATTTTTGTTCAAAACAGGAAATTGAGTTGTGTTGTTTTCATCCTGATTTGTATTATTTACACGGGTGTATACTAATACGGCACCGGGGAATTCGTTCTAGTAATAAATAATTTTGAGTTAAAAATTGTGTATTTTATGAACTGTCATTTAGTTGCAAATTTTACTTTACAACTAAGGTATTTCTTTCGATGCAGCAGTCAAATTGAGGAGTTATTTTCAAATCGTAACGCAATATCATCATCATTATCATCATCATCATCATCCACTACTCTACAGTCCATCGCAGGCCTTGACCTTCCTCGTAAGGTTCTTTCAAGCTGTCCTCCTTGGAGCAATTATTCTCCTATTTGTAATATTTAACACCTCATAGTCCTTCCCCACACATTCGATCCAAATAAATGTCCGCCTTCTTTTCGATCTTTTATTATGTCAGAATTTTTGTATAATTTGTATAATTCAAAAACACAATATTATAGTTTATACTAATGTTAACTATATATCATGATTACTTATTATCAATTACAATTTTCGCCCTTATAAAATTCTAGCACCACAAATTTAATATAAAATTTTCAATTTAAACTTAATATACATTTTTTATATATTTATTATCTAATATAAATAAATTTGTTATTTATTTTTATTTATTTACTATTATTTATTATTATTTATTATTTATTGTTTAATATAAGATAATTTAAATTTAATATAAAATTTTAGCACCACAATGATATGACAAAATACGACAAACATGTAATTTCATGTAAATCAATTCATATATTTCGTATCAAAATAAAATTTACATTGTGAGTGGAATATTTTCTTCACGTTCTAAATTACGTGAAAGGAAATGGAAAAACCGAAACAAAGCTCTATAATATTTACACTTCAATAGTGTAGCTTTTATATAACACAAATCCTTAGATTTCCTACATGCCTATTTTTGTTGGAATAAAAGTATTCTTCATTCAATTTGGTTAGATTCAAATATGTATCAAAATGTCTCATTATTTATTAATAAATACATCATGTTAATTCAATCCATGTATTCTGAATAAGGTGATGAAGTACCTACCCTTTCAGCAAAAGATTTAGTTTTTATTTCGAATATTTTTAAATGAATATACTTATGTTTGCTTGTTCAATGTGCAGATGAATTTAAAGTTGCAATTAGTTTTATTTAGAAGATGTTTACTTGCATAAAAATTCTATTCACAGGTTTTAATTCATGAAATATGAAGAGCTTTTGAGATTAACTAAAGAATGGCTGAAATGTGGATTTTAATTTGTTTAAGAGCACTTTCGGATATAGAATTATCGGTTCTGTTTGTTTCTTTAAATTCATTTCATTTACTATTCCATTATTGACTTTATTAATAAATATATTTTTAATTAATAGTAACGTATATTCTATTACGTGCTACATATATTCCGGAAAATTATAAAAATACTTAAATGGAGTGAGGTCCAACTCGGCTTTCTCATACTAAAACTCCTTTCTAAGCAGTTTTTGATTTATTTATTTTTCAAATTTTACAAAAAAAAATCTGATGTGGGCAGCACATGACTTTCCTTATATAATGCAATGAATTTGCTACTTTTACAGCAAAAAAAAATAGGTTATTCTTATAGTAGATACTTATATTCTTTCCAAGATATTGAATTTTCGTTAATTAGTCGTCATTTTCATCAATTTAGAGACATTTTTTTCCATTTAGCGATATTTTCGTTAATTTGGCAACATTTAAAAAGTCGCCAAGTTGACGACAGTCCGCCAAATTCGTCGCCAAAATCTCGCCAAGCGTTATGGACGGGTAAATAAGTTATTCTTATAGAAGATAAATGACTATTGGCGTTCAAATACAAATGTATTCCTTAAAGTATCTGTTCTTATGAATGGAACGAGCTAGATCCACGAGAATGATGTCACTAAATTTATCGCATGATATTACATATAAAAAATGAACATGTTTCTCAACAGTTAATATATATTTTTTAATTAATGGGATTTTTTAATAAATTTATTTGAAAAATGTGCAATATCTCTAGAACGGTTTATGCTGTCGTTCTAAAGTTTATGTCAATCGTTTTCTAAGGAAAAATTACATAAGAAATGTCTATTTGCGTAACTTTAATAAAGGTTTTGATTTTTTGATGATTTTTTCAAAATTTCACTCGAAAATTTAGGGGGGTTATGAACATTCGATTGCATTTAAAAACAATAAGCGTCCAGCATTCACGGATTGAGATTTTTGTACCAAATTTCATTCGAATCGCTCCATTCGTTTGTGAGATATCGTCTCCACAGACTCACTGACACATACACACACGCACACTAACATCACCTCACAATGTTTGATTTGTGATCAGGGATTCTTGAAACGAGCTCTCCCGTCGAAAACTCGAATTCGAATTTTCGACCCCGTCACAATACTTTCCTTATACATTATGTATATAGGGAAAGTAAAAAAACCTACGCCGCTAGTATTAAGATTGAAACTCTGCAAGAATATTTCAGGGCATCATTAGATATCATAGAAAGGTTGTATCTACATATGAAAGATAAATATTTTTTTTTAATTTCAATAATAATTCAATAACGTAAGTCAATTGTGGATTATCCTTGTGATTGTTGGATTTGGGTTTGATTAGAGAAAAAGGCACTTGCTTTCTTTAGTAAAACGACCCAAAAATATCGTGTTTATCCACTTTAGCTGAGAAACTTATTGACCAGCTATCGAAGAATTTGGTAGATAAATCGCTTGTGGGGTTGTGCTGGTACGATTTTGGCACTATCCGTAAAAAAGATAATTTTCCTCTTTTCTTCAAAATGGCAAGCAAAAATCGCTAAAATCTCAAAAATCTGATGTGGGCAACACATGACTTTCCTTATATAATATAATGAATTCACTCCTTTTACAGTAAAAAAAATAGGTATTTCTTATAGTAGATACTAATATTCTTTCCAAGATATTGAATTTTCGGCAATTTGTCGTCATTTTCATTGATTTGGCGTCATTTTTATCCATTTGGCGAGATTTTCGTTAATTTGGCAACATTTCAAAAAGTCGCCAAGTTGGCGACATTTCGCCAAATTCATCGCCAACATCGTTATGGACCTCGTTATGGACGAAGAAATAAGTTATTCTTACAGCAGATAAATGACTATTGGCGTTCAAATACAAAAGTATTACTTAAAGTATCTTTTTTCATGAATGGAATGAGCTAGATCCACGAGAATGATGTCACCCAATTGATCGCATGGTATTACATATGAAAAGTAAACATGCTTTTCAATAGGAAATGTTTTTTTTTTATTTTATATTACTTTTTGATAATTTTTTTCTAAAAATATACAATATCTCGAGAACGGTTCATGTTAATGTTCTAAAATTTATGTCAATCGTTTTCTAATGAAAAATTACATAAGAAATGTCTGTTTGCGTAAATTTATTAGCATGAAAAAAAAGCTAAAATTGATGAAATGTAATAATTAAATACCTTTCCTTTAAGTAATTTTTGACAGAAAATTGAATAAGACTATAGGATGACCCGTTCTAGAAACAGTTTAGTGTTTTTGGAATTTCGAGGAAACGAAAACTTTAAAGTTTATTAAGTTGCTAAATGAAGCGAAGATGCGTTAAACATGCAAATTAGATTTCATATCAGAAAAGTATACATGTTATTTTCGGCGATTAAAAATTAATACTTCATGAAATAAAAAACCTAATGTGCAGCACATACTTTTCTTGCAGACTCAAATTCATTTTTTCTTTATTTCATTAATAATTCATTAAATTGAGTTTGATTGCACTAAACAACACGCATAATTAATTGAAATGGCTCTAAATTTTCACTTTTAATTCACTTTTTGTTTTCATTTGGTAACTAGGAGTATTTTCAAAACCTGCGAAGCAAAAATGTGAATAAACTGAAATATCGCGATAGCGAATAGTCTTAGAATAATGGGGTTGGTCTTATTCATCGTTAAAAATTACGTATAAAACAAACATTTAATTGATACATTTGAGCATATGTAGCCTTTATTTTAAATTTTCAGGATTTTATGGGGTCTTTTCGCAAAAAAATGCAGGTTATTTTTACTTTCCTTATATACATAATGTATACGGAAAGTATTATGACGTGGTCGAGATTTCGAATTCGAGTTTTCGACGGGAGAGCACGTTTCAAGCATCCCTGATCACGAATCAAAAATTTTTGAGGTGATGTCTCTCTCTCTCTCTCTCTCTCTCTCTCTCTCTTTCTCTCTTTCTGTGTGTGTGTGTGTGTGTGTGTGTGTCAGTGAGTCTATGGAGACGATAACTGACGAACGAATGGACCGATTCGAACGAAATTTAGTACAAAAATCATAATTCTTAAACACTGGAAACCTATTGTTTTTATCCGCAATGGAATGCTCAGAATTCCCCTAAATTTTCGAGTGAAATTTTGAAGAAAAAGTCAAAAAATCAAAACCGCTAATAAAGTTGCGCAAATGGACATTTCTTATGTAATTTTTCATTAGAAAACGATTGACATAAATTTTAGAACGGTAACAAGAACCGTTCTCGAGATATTGCACATTTTTCAAAAAAAATTATCAAAAGTCGTATAAAATAAAAAAAAAATATTTCCTATTGTGAAACATGTTCACTTTTCATATGTAATGCCATGTGATAAATTTGGTGATATCATTCTCTTGGATCTGGCTCGTTCCATTCATGACAAAGATACTTTGAGTAATACCTTTGTATTTGAACGTCAATAGTCATTTATCTGCTGTAAGAATAACTTATTTCTTCGTCCATAACGCTTGGCGAGATTTTTGCGACGAATTTGGTGGAATGTCGCCAACTAACCGACTTTTTTAAATGTTGCTAAATTAACGAGAAACTCGCCAAATGGAAAAAAATGACGCTAAATCAATGACGATTCAATGATGATGACGACATGGAAAATGACGACTTATTGACAAAAATTCAATGTCTTGGAAATAATATAAATAACTACTGTAAAAATAATCTGTATTTTTTACTGTAAAAGTAGTAAATTCATTTCATTATATAAGGAAAGCCATGTGCTGCCCACATCAGATTTTTTTTACCGAAGTGTGCTAAAATCTAATCAGTACCAGGGTAACCCACAAGTGACTTCTCTAACAGAATTATAGAGTTTGGTCTATTAGTTTTGCAGCTAGAGTGGATACAGACAATTTTTCGGACCATTTCACTAAGAAAAGCAGGTTCTTTTATCTTGAATCATACCAAAATCGAATCAGTCCCAGAGTAGTCTATCAGTGACTTGTCCATAAAATATTGTGAAATTTCGTACATTAGTTTTCGAGTTAGAACTGATACATGCATTGCACAGATAAACACACAAACATATACACAGACGTTACTCTAAAAATAGCTTTTTCGAGTTCTATGGGACGAAACGTGTAGATCCATCTAAAACTTGATTTGCGATTTTCGACATGATTCCAATATTTTCCCTATACATTACCGTGTATCGCAGAGAAAGTATAAAAAATCTGATTTGGACAGCACATGACTTTCCTTATATAATGCAATAAATTTACTACTTTTACAGTTAAAAAAATTTTTATTTTTATAGTAGATACTTATTTTCTTTCCAAGATATTGAATTTTCTTCAATTAGTCGTTATTTACATTGATTTAGAGTCATTTTTATTCATTTGGCGAGATTTTTGTTAATTTAGCAACACTTAAAAATAAAATCGCTAAGTTGGCGACATTCCGTTCAAGTTGGTGACTTTTTTAAATATTACCAAATTAACGAAAATCTCTCCAAATGGATAAACATGACGCTAAGTCAATGAAAATGACGACTAATTGACGAAAATTCAATATCTTGGAAAGAATATAAGTATCTACTATAAGAATAACCTATTTATTTGCTGTAAAAGTAGTAAATTTATTGCATTATATAAGGAAAGTCATGTACTTCCCACATCAGATTTTTTCCGTAGCGACATGACAGTATAACTTTATTTGTTTTGCTATACAGAATTTCTTCTTTAATATTTATTTTTTTATTTTAGACTGGCATATTATTTTGGGACATTTTGAAGAAGGTCAGATCTTATTCCCTAATATACCGAATCTTACCAACATCAGTATTAATTTAGTATAAGTGCCTGTATTAAATTTGGTCAGATTTGTATATTTTATGAACTTTGTTTCATAAATTGCACAGATACACATATACAATTATTACGCTAAAGAGAGTTAATTATTTAGCGTTATAATTGTGTATGGTTAATTATTTAGCGGAATGATTACAAATTATCTATTCATATACTATGCAGCGTAGGTAAACTAATACTCAAATAATAAAAATCTGTCTGCATTAAATTTTGTTACAATTCTAAGAGAACGCATATACAGTATAACTAAATGAAAACGTTACAAATAATCTGAAAAGTATATATCTAGTTCTTTCAGAGCCGAACTGTTGCTCCTTTATTAAGACACATGCTAGTGACGTGAATGTAATACAAATGGCAAACTTCTGAAACTGATTGCTGAAGTATCATTAGTTTTTCGTTGCCAAAATGAGAAATTCTTTCTTTTGATGAGTAAATAAATTTATGCAGTGTATATTTTGGAAAGATGGCTGCCCTTAAAATACCAAAATAGACATTTAGGAATGTATCTTACGTAATAAAAGAATATGTGTGTGTGCAGTTAGTAGTGGAAAATCAAAGTATCGCAGGAATTTTGTACACAGGTACTTCAGGACCAAGAAAGATGTAATTTGAAGTTATTTTTTTACATTCTAATTATTTTTTAGTTATTTAATGTTTTAGCGATTTAAAAATTGATTAGCGATTTGAAAACGATATTAAAAATTGATTTCTTAGTGATTGAAATTATTATTGCTAAGTTTCCATCTTGATACCATCGGAAAGATGGAAAAATTCATTTTCAAACAAACATTGAACAGAATCCATACGATTAGTGGACAAATTCTCGTGAATTTTTAAAAAATATATCGGAAAAATTGAAACATTATCTTTCAAAAAAACATTGAACAGAATTCATACGATTAATGGGCGAATTCTCGTCAATTTTTAAAAATGTATCGGAAAGATTGAAAAATTCTCATTCAAACAAATATTGAACAGAATTTATACGATTAAGGGAAGAATTTTCGTGAATTTTTAGAAAATATATCGGAAAGATCGAAAAATTATCTTTCAAACAAACATTGAACAGAATTCATACGATTGCTGGGCGAATTCTCGTGAATTTTTCCAAAATATATCAGAAACATTGAAAAATTCTCTTTCAAGCAAACATTGTACAGAATTTATATGATTAAAGGACGAATTCTCGACAAGTTTTAAAAAATTTATCGGAAAGATCGAAAAATTATATTTTAAACAAACATTGAACAGAATCCATACGATTAATGGGCGAATTCTGTGAATTTAAAAAAAATATATCGGAAAGGTTGAAAAATTCTCTTTCAAACAAACATTGAACAGAATGTATACGATTAATGGACGAATTCTCGACAAGTTTTCAAAAATATATCGGAAAGATTGAAAAATTATCTTTTAAACAAGCATTGAACAGAATCCATACGACTAATGAGCGAATTCTCGTGAGTTTTTAAAAAATACATTGGAAAGATTGAAAAATTATCTTTCAAACAAACATTGAACAGAATTTATACGATTAATGGACGAATTCTCACAATTTTTAGAGAATATATCTGAAAAATCGAGAAATTATCTTTCAAACAAATATTGAATACAATCCATACGATTAATGGGCGGATTCTCGTGAATTTTTAAAAAATATATAAACGTGTGTGTTTAAATCGAATTCCTATTTCCATATTGATATATAAAAGTTAACTGACAATTCGATATTTATAATTTAACATCTGCTTTTTTTTAAACATTCCACACTGCTTCAAAACAACAACAACAACAAAAATTCTGAAGTCATGTATTCTTTAAATATAATTTTATATGGCATAAATGTATTGCTAGATTTAACATAGTAAAGACTCTGGCCGTTCTTCCTTCACGGTTTTATCCGCTACCGCCATCTATTAGTAAATATATTTAAAAAGCTGTACAATTTAAAATGATGTAAAATTGGAAAAATAAATATGGAAGATCCACTGAATTTTTAACAAGAAAATATTTTCATTGTTTTTACCCTATAGGAAAAGAGGACACATATTTGTATAGTGTAGTTAATAAAACGATGTTAAATTCAAATTTATTAATACAACAAACAAAACAATACTGACGAATACAACAACATGCAGGAAAATGTAATATAACATAAAATGTATAACATAAAATGCTATTACAATGTGGACTAGGAATTCCATTCTAGTCGCTAAGGTAATCTATAATATGGAGAGATTGGCAACAGGTGCAAAACAATAATTAACAAAAATTATACTTAATAATTACTTAGAATAATAAAAAAAATATTTCTGTACCTGTATATGAATATACATAAATTTTCCGTTTATATTTAAAATTGTTAGGTGACATTACAGACTTTAGTTCATTAAATAAAACATTACAGTTTTTAGAAGCTAATCACAATAGTTTTATTTTACTAAAATATGTTAATGATGTGTATTATTTGTAAACCATAAGATTTTCACGAAGAAACACAATCAAGAATTTGCTTTGTACCAGGAATCACATAAATATTTACCACGACATAAAAGAAAAATTAACGTTTTGTATTACTTTGAAGACGAAGTTGATTGCAATATTTTCGCATATGAAACCTGAAATTACACAAGAAACTCGTAAAAATCTTTATATCATGTTTTTTGAAAGTTCTGAAGTTTATCTTTAAAATTTAAATTGAAAATACTCCCTGGGGAATAATATTCAGCTTGGAAATATTTAAATTCATTTTATTGAATAAACATTTAGATTTGTATCATATTTCTTTTGAAATGCGTATTACTGTAATTTATATTTTAATATAATGCCGGTTTGATATAATATATGAAAAGGAAAAATTTCAATACATGCTTCTAATTTAAATAAACTCTTGAATTGCCAAATGGATTTTGGTGATATTAATTTCTCTATATGCATGGTACAATGTAAAAGTACATGTATAAAGTGTTAGTTGTACATGTATAGTGTGGTAATAAAAATATAATTAGTAAATTAGTATTATTTGTTATTTGGTAGTATGATCATTAAATTAGAGTATGAATAATAAACTGAATTTGGTCTCTTAATCGATTGTGATTTATCATATATGTCCCATATATAGCACACCTGCTTGCAACGTCTGGTATCATCTATCAATCTAAAATAAACACAACTTTTAAAAGATTAAACATAAAAATACAGAAACTAATAAAGGATGTTACTTTGTTTTGTGAAACTTAAATATTTATTACAATTGTTGCACCTTTTCATTAAGCATTTCATTTTACAATTACACTCATTAAATTTACAATTGCCAATTAGTTCATCAATCTTCAATTTAAATTTGGAGCTGGATGGAATGACAGATATTTTGATATATGCTTTAGAGTCAATTTATTAATTAATATAGGAAAGTTAAAGTGTACCTCGCCCTCATGGACGCTAAAGGGCAACTGTTGCTTTTTCTTGTCGCATCATTTGGTTGAAGCATCTTTGGATGCAGTCATTGTTGTTAAATTTACTAAATGTTTATTTTGAACTCGTCTGGAATTTGGGACTCCATTTTACAGTCAATAAGTCTGAACTGGCATATTGGAATTGTCTATATCAACTCGCACATTTTAACTCCATTTTTAACTTCACTGACGCGAACTGCTATTATGTTTTTCCAACTGTCCTTGATGGTTCCGACTTCTCTTTCCCTTGCATACATTGGCCGCAGCCCCCCCCCCCCCCATGTAACTCCATGGTTTTGACTTCATTGGCTTCAGCCAAAGGAGCGTAGGGCCAGTTTTATTGCCCACCATAAATTAATTGAAATTTAATTTTAATTCTTGGCGTCAACCATGCTGCCTTTATTGTCACTTGGAATTTTGTGTTCATTGCTTAGCTTCCGCCGAAAGAGAACGTTTTAAGTATCATTGAATACAAATCGAACGTTTCTCAGATGATGTCTGCTTCTGCATGCATGTTAGTATGTGTATGTATGTTAGTGTGTGTATGTAAGTTAGTGTGTATGTATGCCTATACTTGTGTGTGCATGCATGTTAGTGTATGTGTTTGTGTATGTTAGTGTGTGTGTCCGAGAATCAATGGCCGTTATTACTCATGAATGAATAGAGCGCTTCGAAAATGATTCGAAACGATTAGTACTATTAAGGAATACTGAAACCTTATTGATTTTGAACGCGAACGAATGTTTTGAAAGACCCGCCAATTTTCAAATGAATTTTTCAAAATATCATTAAACATTAGTAATTCTAATAGTGAAACATTTATCATTATTTTGAAGAAAAATTTCACTACAAAACGAATGACATAAATTTTAGAACACTATAGAATGAACATTTTTTGAGATATTGCACATTTTTCTAATCAATTTATCAAAAACGACATAAAATTAAAAATATAGTAAATTTTATAAAATGTATGTTCAATTTACGTATGAAATATAATGCAATAAAATGGTTATCATTAATCTCGTCGATGTAGCTTATGCCACTCTCAAAAGAAGATACTTATTGTAATACTTTTGTATTTTAATGTCAAGTATTCGATAATAGTCATACACTTTTTTACATAGTTATTAAATGTGCATATTATTTTTATGATTATATTTCATGATAGTAAGTAATTTTGTATTTTGGCGTGAAAGAATTCGCCAATATTATCTATTTCATATACTTATTAAATGTTAATATTATTTTTATAATTATTTTTTATAAGAGGATAAGTAAGTAATTCTATATGAACTGACAAATTGCCAAAAGCGCCCCATTGCAATTTACAAATTTTAATGTAGCAAAAGTCATGCGTTACCCACATCATATGTATATAGTGTAATTAATGAGACATATTTATTATTTTTACTTTAATAATACAAATTAATGATATATATTATATGTAATTCATACGAATTTCTCAAATAAACATCATTAGGTATTTATTTTGCTCTTTTTTATCAGAAACCACATAAATATTTACCACTACATGAAACAAAAGGTAGCATTTTCATTACATTCCAGAAAGCTTTGAAGACTATAGAAAACAATATACAGTTTTACCTTCGAATATAAAATCTGAAATTACACAAGAAAGACATAAAAATGTTTATATCATGTCATTTGAAATTCCTGGAGTTTGTGTTTTAAATTCAAATTTAGAAATGCCAGCTGATAAATAATATTCGGCTTCCATATATCTGAATTCATTTTATGGAATAAACATTTACCTTACTTACATAGTTTCTTTGTAATGTGTGTGAATGTTATCTATACTTTAATGCAAAATATAATTTAATATAATATATGTAAAATGGAGACTTCAATGCTAGCTTTTAACTTACATCTCTTCTGAGCAGTAAGATGGATTTTGACGTTTTTACTTTTCCTACATACATAAAATAATGAATAGGGAATAAATATATTGCTACGAGGTCGAACATTCGAATTTGAGTTCTTGACGGAAGAAGACGTTTTAAGCATTTCTGAATATGCATCGAACGTTTGTCAGATGATATATGTGTGAGTGAATATATTTTAGAGCGTGTTTGTGTATGCATGTGTGTATGCTAATATGTGTGTGTTTGTGTGTTTGTAAATCTGTGGACGCGATATCTCCCGAACAAATTAAACCTTTCTAAAAATACTTTTTGGGTTTAAAACTTTATTGATTTCAAAGACAATCGAATATCTGGAAAACCGCTTCCCCTTATTTCCAAATGATTTTTTTGAAAAATTCAAAGAACTACCAGGACTTTCGATAACCAATAATACCATTTCCTCATGTTACCCTTCATTCTTACTTTCCTTATATACATAATGTATAAGAAAAGTATTGTGACGGGGCCGAAAATTCGAATTCGAGTTTTCGAAGGGAGAGCACGTTTCAAGCATCCCTAATCACAAATTAAACATTTTTAAGGTGATGTCTGTGTGTGTGTGTGTGTGTGTGTGTCAGTGAGACTATGGAGACGATATCCCACGAACAAATGCAGCGATTCGAATGAAATTTGGTAAAAAAATCACAATCCATGAATACTGGAAGCCTGTTGTTTCTAAACGTCATCGAATGTTCAGAACCCTCCTAAATTTTTGAGTGAAATTAAAAAAAAATCATCAAAAAATTAAAACCCTTAATAAAATTACTCAAATAGACATTTCTTATGTACGTTTTCCTTAGAAAACGATTGATATAAACTTTACAATGTTAGCACGAACAGTTCTCAAGATATTGCATATTTTTTAAATAAATTTATCTAAATATCCCATAAATTAAAAGAAATATTAACTGTTGAGAAACATGTTCACTTTTTATATGTAATATCATGCGATGAATTTGGTGACTTCATTCTCGTGATTCTAGCTTGCTCCATTCATGAGAAAAGATACGTTGAGTAATACTTTTGTATTTAAACGCCAATAATCATTTATCTGCTATAAGAATAACTTATTTATCCATCCATAACGCTTGGTGATTTTGGTAACGAATTTGGCGGAATATAGCGCTCTTTAAATGTTGCCAAATTAACGAAAATCTCACCAAATGGATAAAAATGACGCGAAATCAATGAATATGACGACAATTGACGAAATTTCAGTATCTTGGAAAGAATATGAGTATCTACTATAAGAATAACCTATTTTTTTACTATAAAAGTAGTAAATTTATAGCATTATATAAGGAAAGTCATGTACTGTCCACATGAGATTTTTATGCTTTGCATATGGGGAAAGTAAAATGTATAAATACCATAAAGAGTCAGAAATGGCAAAGTGGCTAAGAGTACCCACTCTTCTTACTTTTTAGTTTTATTAAAAGTTTATAATTTAGAACGCGAAGAATCGCCGTCCATTAACGAGGAATTTATGCAAGCCCATTAACCACAAATAATCGTTTTTATATCCGCTAATTGCTCAGGGGTTCTCCATTATGCACAAGTATCCTAAATGGAGCACACTAGAATTTAAAGGCATAAAGATAAATCATTCGAATTCATAATCGAATGAATTTCGGAAAAGCGGAATAAAAATTTAGTGATGTTCTTAATGTGGATAGCATTTGCATAATATGAAAAATCATATCATATGAAACTTATGCTAGTAGAAGGAATATATACATGTTCTCAAATTTGCGTAAATAAAAACTTGATTAAATGCATAAAAATTATCTGAGTTTAGATCGACTTTTCCCACTTTATTCTCAAACAATACTTTATGCGACATCACATTCAGCATCTGCATGGGACTAAACGTATCATATAAAGCAGAGGCTTGAGCATCGGCAGCATTGAGATCCACTTTTGATATGTATTTAAGCTACATATCATATAAAGTATTTAAATGTATTATATAAGGCATTTAAATGTATCACATAAAGCAGAGGATTGGGAGCATCAGCAGCATTGAGATCTATTTTTATATACATTTAAACTATGTATCATATAAGGCATTTAAACGTATGACATGAAGCACAGGATTGAGCATCAGCAGCATTGAGATCCACTTTTTATATACATTTAGGCTATGTATCATATAAAGAATCTAAATGTATCATATAAAGCAGAGGACTGAGCATCAGTAGCAATGAGATCCACTTTTTATATGCATTTAAGCTACGTATCATATAAAGTATCTAAATGTATCATATAAAGCAGAGGATTGAGCATCAGCAGCATTGAGACCCACTTTTCATATACATTTAAGCTATGTATCATATAAGGCATTTAAATGTATCACATAAAGCAGAGGATGGAGCATCAGCAGCATTGAGATCCACTTTCTATATTCATTTAGGCTATGTATCATATAAAGCATCTAAATGTATCATATAAAGCAGAGGATTGAGCATCAGCAGCATTGAGATCCACTTTTTATACACATTTAAGTTATGTATAAGGCATTTAAACGTATGACATAAAGCACAGGATTGAGCATCAGCAGCATTGAGATCCACTTTTTATATACATTTAAGCTATGTATCATATAAAGCATCTAAATGTATCTAATAAAGCAGAGGATTGAGCAACAGTAGCAATGAGATCCACTTTTTATATGCATTTAAGCTACGTATCATATAACGTATCTAAATGTATCATATAAAGCAGAGGATTGAGCATCAGCAGCATTGAGACCCACTTTTCATATACATTTAAGGTATGTATCATATAAGGCATTTAAATGCATCACATAAAGCAGAGGATGGAGCATCAGCAGCATTGAGATCCACTTTCTATATTCATTTAAGCTATGTATCATATAAAGCATCTAAATGTATCATATAAGGCAGAGGATTGAGCATCAGCAGTATTGAGATCCACTTTTCATATACATTTAAGCTAACGATCGATTTCTACATGTAGCTAAAATAGCATATTTAAGGAGGAAGGGAAGCTCAATCCCTTTCTCCGAACTGAAAAAAATCTGATATGGGAATCACATGACTCTCTCTCTCTCCCTCTGTATATATATATATATATATATATATATATATATATATATATATATATATATATATATGAATGTACTAATTTTACAGTCAAAAAATTATGTATAACATTCACGGTACTGTGTTTTTATCGTTGAATTGTATATTTGGCGAATTTTCGGATGACAACATGTAAAATAATTAATAAGTACACAATTAACTTATGTTTCGCGCAACTCTAAAATAAAAAATTATCACGATTGATAACATTCTCTATAAGCGATATAGTCCATATGTTAAAATATTTTCATATTTAATTTATCAATCATTCATCGTCATTTTCATTAATTTGGCGTTATTTTTGCAATTTTGACGATATTTTTGTCAAGTTAGGGCGTCATATCGCCAAGTTGGCGATGCGTTGTCATATTCTTCACATAGTTCGCTATATGCATCACCAAGTATTACAGACAAACGGAGAGAAGAGCATTTCTTATATACTAGAAGGTATATGCCCGTCATATGCCGGAAATCAGAATTTACGAAACATTAATTCCCATTTGGCGTCATTTTCATTCAATTTGGCGACATTTTTGCCTCTTTGGCAAAAATTGAAATAGACGCCAAGTTGCCGACGGTCCGCTAAATTTCTCGTCAAACTTTATGGACAGATGAACTTAGATATGAATTATTCTTACAGTCTGTTATATAATTCTATTATATAAAAATCTGATGTGGGCAGCACATGACTTTCCCTGCAGACTTATATACACATTATTTTTATTTTAATTACATTTAATTCACTATTAATTCAATTTTCGTTCTTATTTGGTAACTGGACTCATTTTCAAAGGTGGCGTAGAGAAAAAACTAAAAAACGAAAATATCTCGAGAACGGCACGTCCTAGTGTAATGGGGTTGGTCTTATTATTTTCTTCCTTAAAAATTACGTATAAAACAAGCATTTAATGGATATATTTCAGCATGCGTAGTTTTTTTATTTTAGATTTTGTCGATTTTTGAGGGCCATTTTGCAAAAAAAGGCAGGTTATTTTTTTCTGAATCATACCAAAATCTAATCAGCACCAAGGTGACCCACAAGCGACTTATCCACCAAATTTTGTGAAATTTCGATAGATTAGATTTTCAGCTAGAGTGGATACAAGCTTTTGCGGGTCATTTCGCAAAAAACAGCGGGTTCTTTTATTCCGAATCCTACCCAAAACTAATCAGCACCAAATTCGCCTACAAGTCACTTACCTACCCAATTTTATGAAATTTGGTTCATTAGTTTTTTAGTTAGAGTGGATACAAAATCTGCACAGACAGACACACAGACAGACACACAGACAGACACACAGACAGACACACGGATAGACACACAGACACACACACAGACGTCACGCTAAAAATAGTTTTTTCGCATTCTAAAGGTCTTGAAACGTGTAGATCCGTCGAAAACTCGAGTTGCGATTTTCGACATGATTCCAATACTTTCCATATACATTACCATGTATTGCAGGGAAAGTAAAAATGTCTCCTATGTATTATCATCCAGTTTTATCTTTTTTGTGATGTGTCACAAATTTACATTTCTAATTTGATATAGTGTCCCCATTCACAATGTTCAATTTTCAATTAAATATAACTCGCTCAATTTTAAAGATACAGATATGCAGGTTTTTGTAATGATCTTGTTGCATTAAGAATAAAAAAAAATCTGATTGACTAAATTTGTCTAAGGGGGATCGTATAGAAATTTAAAAAGTGTAACTTTTTGAAAATTAATGGGAAAACTATTTCGTTAACTTAGTCTTATTTCCTACCTTACTTTTAACATTTTTGCAATTTATATTACCCACTTATCTCCAACAGGTAAAGAATTAAAGCGCGTTTCAATCTTTTTGGGACATCCTGTATAAGAAATGATCTTCTCCCTGCTTGTCTGTAATACTTGCTGATGCATTTGGCGAACATGGCGAATAATTTAGCAAAGTATATCCAACTTGGCGATATTTCGTCCTAGATTGACAAAATATCGTCATAATTGCAAAAACAACGATAAATTAATGAAAATGACGCCTAATTTGTGAATTAATTAATAAAATATTGTAATATGTGGACAATATCGGTTATTGAGGATGCTGTTAATATTGATAATTGTTTATTTAGAGTTGAGTGAAATATAATTTAATTGGGATACGATAAAAACACAGTACCGTGGACCTCATACATTATTTTTTTACTGCAAAAATAGTACATTCATTGCATTATATTAGGAAAGTTATGTGCTGCTCACATAAGATATTTTATCCTGAAGAAGAAGAATGTGTATTTTCTAAAAACTAGTAGGTACCATTATGCTGTAGAAGATATTGTGTTTTAGCTAAAAAGTTTCTATTTTGGTTAAAGAAAATTTTGTAGCTTAGATAAATGTATCATTTTATAAGCTTGCTTTCGAATTTTCTTGGTATAATTTTTTTAAATTCTTTATAAACAATAAATTAGTAAATAAGTCGGTCAAACTGATGTATTGTATATATGTAGCTAGCTGATTTGATTTAATACTTAAAGTGAGTACTTTGGGCCTGCAAATCAAATTCAAAAGCAAGAATTTTCTAAATACATTATTATAAAAGATGTGGGAATAAGTATTGACCTCTATGGGTTAGAATACCTTGAAATATTTTAATTTCCAATAGTTAAAATTACATTCTTGCGAATTGGAAACAATTCCATGTTAATCTAGTTTTCTCATAATATATTTGAAAATAATCTTCTATTGCAATACTGGTGCTATTTTGCGTTCCCACGCAACATAAATGCACTCATACACACACACACATAAAGACAAAAAGCTTTACAAAAGAATACAAAGGGAGTTCAGAAGGCTTTAAATCTCATATTTTCTTTAGAATCTTAAATTAGATATTTCTAGGGAAACAATGTTCTCTCTAAATATAATTTTGATAAAGCAAGCATGTTGTGTGCATTCGAGCATCAAGTTGGCTTTCTGATTATGGTGGCTACACTGAGATAATGATTGTTAAATATAGTTTAACCTAATTCTTCACTGATTATTTTATTAACCCGCCATATGAATATTTGAAAATAATCTTCTATTGCAATACTGATGTTATTTTGCATTCCCACGCAACAGAAATACACTCATACACGCACACAATGGCAAAAATCTTTACAAAAGTTTTCAAAAAGAGTTCAGAAGGCTTTAAAACTCATATTTTCTTTAGAATCTTAAATTAAAAATTTTTAGGAAAACAATATTCTTCTCAAAATTATTCTAAGTATAATTTTGATAAAGTAAGCATGTGCATACGAGCATCAAGTTGATTTTCTGGTTATGGTGGCTACACTGAGATAGCGATTGATAAATATAAACCAAATTCTTCACTGATTATTATATTAACCCTATGCATCGTATTTTCTTAGTGATCAAAGATAGATTTAACGATGAATTCCATAAAGCTAACCTTAACTTTTATGCAGCATAACAACATCGTAGTTCAATTATGGTGGCTACACTGAGAACGTAATTGTTAAATATAGTTAAACCTAATTCTTTACTGATTGTTATATTAACTTTATGTATCGTATCTTTTTAGTGATCAAAGATAGATTCAAAGATAATTCAATAAAAGTAACGTTTTTAAATATTATACAGCATGACAATATCGTAGTCCAATTATGATGGCTACACTGAGATCGTAATTAACAAATATAGTTAAACCTAATTCTTCACTGATTATAGTACCTATATGTGTTGTGTGTTTTTTGTGATCTGCACGATTTAAATATAAATTCAAGAAAAATACCGTTCTTAAAATTTATTATAGCTTAACAACACCTTAGTCCAATTATGGTGGTTACACTGGGATCGTGATTGAGAAATATAGTTAAACCTAATTCTTCACTGATTATTATAATAACTATAACTTATCTTCTTAGCGATCTGAACGATTCAAAGATAGATTCAACAAATCTAACATTCCTAAATTTTATACCGCATAACAACATCGTAGTCCAAATATTTGTATTGCGATCAAAACCTACCCATTCGAAAGATTACGATATATCTTATGTACAACAGTATCTGCTTGCTTTTGAAAAAAATACAAAGAAGCGTGACTTGAAGACCAAAGGGACGCTAATACAAAGAAATCCACAAAAGATCAATTGTTAACGTCCAGATTTGGTCAAAATAATACTCGGTATTTGTGTTTTAGACCGTGCGGAGATTTATAATGTTGCTAATGATAGCAATGCAAATGTTTATAAAAGTAAATGTCTCCATGACTAATGTTAACTATTGAAAATTAATAACAATAATAGTATAAAGTAATTAAGCAAAAATTAAGTTACAACTCGGGAATATATTGGATTTAATTCGGCAATGCTAAAGAATACTATTTAATATAAAGTACAAAAATTGATGTGGACAGCACATGACTTTCGCTATATGATGCAATTAATTTACGTTTTTTTAGGTGAAAAAATGATGTATAATATCGAAGCTACAATGTTTTTAACACAAAATTGTACATTTGGCGCTCTTTCGACGACAATATGTAAAACTATTTTGAAATACTCAATTAACTTTTATTTTGTTCGACTAAGTTGATAAGCATAAATACTGATAGCATAAGCAGTAAGCGATATTGTTCATATATTAAACTGTTACGCCATTAATAATATTAATAGTTACTTCATCTATCGTCATTTCCATTATTTTGGCGTCAGTTTTGCAATTTTGACTATATTTTCAGTAATCTGGAGCGACTTATAGCCAAGTGAAATAAGAAATTTGTGATAAAGTGATTGAAATAAGAATTTTGTGAAGTCGTAAATCCGCCAAATTTTTCTCCAAGCTTTACACATAGACGAAGGGAAGATCTTTTCTTACATATAAATGACTACTGGCTAATTGTTGGCCGTAAATATCCAAAACTATTACCAAATATTTTTCTCGTGATTGGAAATAACTATATCCATAAGAATGATGTTGGGAAATGTGATGTATAATAGTGCATGAAAAGTGAACATATTTTAACGACAGTTAATACAACTAATCTTATACAATATTTTTGATATATTTATTACAGAAACGTGCAATATCTTAGGAATACTTCACGCCAGCCTTCTAAGTTGATGTCATTTGTTTTGTAATGAAAAATGGCACAAGAAATTATCGCATTATGTCAAATTATATTAAATGATCTGATTTTTAATGATTTTTTTTCTCAAAATGGCATTCGAAAATTTAGGGAATTTTCCGAACTTTTGATTGTGTTTGTTTAAAATCAATAGTTTTCCAGTATTTACCGATTGTCACATTCGTAATATATTTTGTTCGAGTCGCTTTACTCGTTCGATAGCTATCGCTTTCACACACACACATACACACACACACACACACAAAATCGCACACACACAAGAACACAGACATACACAATTGCACACACACCAACACACACACACAATTACGCACACGCACACATAATTACACACACATAATTACTACAGTTACCTTACACCTTTCTGGTAGGTCGGACGGTCTGGGTCTCAACAACAACAACACACATAATTACACACACATACATACCCGGCCACACAAATAGCTGCCATAAGTCTTAGGGTTGGTCGTGTGGTCTGGGTTTTCGACACACATACATACAGACATGATCTCAAAAAGATCGATTCGATTTCATGAATACTTGAAGCCACTTGCCGAAAGTTAGGTAACGCAGGTGAAGCAGCGCTTCACATGCGTCACCTGATGTTCTCTGTTGAATGGGTTATTATTATTATTATTATTATTATTATTATTATTATTATTATTTGGCGAATTTTTCAGACTCGTTTGGTTATTTTCAGATAATATTTGACAATTGTGCCTGCTGCGCGGTGTGTTTTAATGATGTCCGCTGTCGAGGAGAAAGAGAAAATCCCTTTCTGAAGTCACGTACCGCCATTGCTTGAAGCGTGCTCTTCCTTAGAAAATTCGTATTCGCATTGTCACAATACTTTCTCTATATATTATACTATGTATATAAAAAAGTAAAGATAAAGCAGATGGGCTAAAATTTTCAACGCTTCCACATTTGAAATCAAAATTTTTGAATGAATAATGTCTATGGTAGTGTTATTCGGCAAAATTCAGAGCGGTACAAAAAATGTGACACTTTGGATGCTTATATATCCGAATCCAATAGACAAAAATGTAAACAATTTCGACTTGTTTTGTCGGAAGTAGGTTATCATTTATGAATACACAAAAAAAATTAACATTTTAATACTTTGAGCTATTTTTTTTCAAAACAAAAAAGCTAATATTCGAGCGATTTTTCGTTTTACTTTTCTTTCTGTTAATTAAAAAATCTTCTAAATTATAAATATACAACGAATTATATTTTCTGACTTGATTTCATTAGATGGAATTGTTTTCGTTTTAATGTGCAAAATTTCATCAAGAGCGAAAAGCATTTCAAAATATATACCGAATTTTATTCAATGAAAATTAGATATATTTTTGGTAGTTAATTTGTTTGAGTAATTTCATTAAAAACGCAAATAAAAATTAAAATTAATTTAAAACAGTTTATTCTAACAAATTAAAACTGCTTTTATTCCCTTCAATTCCAAATTGCATTTTCTTAATGTGGTTTTAATGAGTTTGTTTTTTGGTTTGACTGTGAAGAAAATTGGGTGAAATAAGGAGAGAGATTCCTTATATATATTTATTTTACCTACGTACATAGTATAATGTATAGGGTATATTATTCTGACGGGGTTAAAAATTCGAATTCGAGATGACGCCGGAAGAGCATGTTTCAAGTTTTCCTCAACTCGTATCGAACGTTCTTGAGGTGATGCTTGTCTGTATAAATACGATATCTCATGAACAAATATAACGTTTCGAACGTAATTTAGCACGATTATTTCGATCTATGAATACTGGAAGCCTTCTGATTTTAAACGCAATCACATGACGCGTTTTTTAAAGCTAAATTTCAACTTTTTGTATCAATTTTGGGGGTTTCCACAAGAAATTTTTGATTCTATCCATCCTCTTATTAGTAATCCCGTATTATCAGCAACTTTATTATTATCCCATATTATTAACAACTGTATTATAATCCCGTATTATTAGGAACTTTATTATTATCCCGTATTATTAGCAACTGTATTATAATCCCGTATTAATTGCAACTTTATTATTATCACGTATTATTAACAACTGTATTACAATCCCGTATTCTTATCCGTATTTATTATTAGCAATTGTGTTATAATCCTGTAATATTTGCACCTTTATTATTATCCCGTATTATTAACAACTGTATTATAATCCAGTATAATTAGCAACTTCATTATTATCCCGTATTATCAGCAACTGTAGTAATAATGATATTGTCAGTCTCTTGTACTCAGTATGAACACAATCATTGTTTATATAATAATTTTGGAAAGCCACTCTTGACAACACTATTTTTCTCTTGCCCTAGTTTCACATTGAACTATTTTTCTCTTGCCCTTTTTTCACATTGCACTATATTTCTCTTGCTCTAGTTTCACATTGAACTATTTTTCTCTTACCCTAGTTTCACACTGAACTATTTTTCTCTAGTCATGGTTTCACATTGAACTATTTTTCTCTTGCTCTAGTTTCACATTGAACTATTTTTCTCTTGCTGTAGTTTCACATTGAACTATTTTTCTCTTGCCCTAGTTTCACATTGAACTATTTTTCTCTTGCTCTAGTTTCACATTGAACTATCTTCACATTGATCGGAAAAGAAGGATTGTCGGAATTCTCCTAAAAATCCAACATGTTTCCTGCAGTTTTTTTTCCTGTTTGCAAATGAACACCAAGCCAGGCGTCATCTAAAAATTCACAGGCATTCGTTTTGTGTTTAGGCTATCTCATCGTATCTGGTGATGTGTTTAAGAATGTGTTTAGCCTTAACATATCTGGAGATAAATCTTTGTTATAAAATTAATTGCTGATTGTGGGATTTTACTTTTACACCAAGAATTTCTGTGAGCATAATATTTTCTCTATCCCAGCTGCAATAGAATCTTTACAATCTGATTCACCGTTATCTAATGGTTTGCGATAAGCGATATGTTTAACATTATGTTTAACATCATGTTTAATATTATGTTTAACATTATATTTAATGATATGTTTAACATTACGTTTAATGATATATTTAACATTATTGCTTACCGCTTGTATTGATCCAAGATGGCAGAAAAATATTCATAAAAACAATACTTCGCTGTAACCAAACTCTCTATAAGTTGGTTCACTGTTTTTAAATCTTGAACAAGGTCGTGCATATCTTCTTGTAAATGTTTATATTTATACGATTACAAGGTAATGTTGCATTTAGTTTTATAAAAATTAAACGAATCTCTGCGCAGAAAAAACACTATTTATTTACACTGCGAAAATACAATCTTTCTCTATCTGAATTCGTTGAGAGCAACGTTTCCTTTTTGGCATGGTTCAGTATCAAGGTTAATAACCATCTTTCTCAGCAGTTTGTTTCCATATTTAAGTCACCAGCCAGGACGGAAATGTAAAAGAAATGAAAGAGAGGGGAAAAAAAAATCTTCTACCCAAAGACTTCGGATACGCTGTTACTCCCCCTCAAAAATAAACAAAGTTCAGAAGAAGCTTATAACGAATCATAAAAAATGCATTCGTTGAAGCAGATGCTGGAAATATCTTAAACATGTTTTGCATATGTGGTTTCGTAGAGTTTGTGAACATTTGAGCTTGGAATGTGATGAATATAGAACTGATAGTGGGGAATGTTTACGGGTGATATTAAAGCTTTATTTACGGAGCGGTTTATGTGAGATATAAAATAGTATATTTTAAATTTAGACAACATGTTAATAATTGTATTTTTTTACTAACGAGTAATCTAATTATGTCTTTAGGGAAATTTACTTTTATAATTAAGTTTTTTAGCCAAAACCTTCATGTTTTAGGAAGCGCGCTGATATATTAATATAGAAATATTTAAACTTTTAAATATTTTTATCAAAAATAAAATTGACTCTGACTTAAGTCTAGAGGGAAAGCGGTTTAGGAAATAACAACTTGTAAAATTAAACACCAATAGAGTTTTCTTCAAGTTCCGGATTTTATAACATCTATATTTTAAAAACTAACAACTCGATCTTAAATCCAACTCGATCTTAATCCGATCTTAATTCAATCCTTTTCAATATCCTTGCAGGATATTAAAAATGATACAAATTAGTTCCTGGCTTTATAACTAGCACTATTAGTTTTCGAAAAGTATTACAAAATTAGGAAACGAAAATATTTCATTCCTCTTCAAATTGACCAGACCATTGCTCAAACAGTATAAGAACTTTGGAAAAACAAACTATTGATCTAGATACTAAATGTTGATCTAAATATTTTCTTTCCTGTTCATATCTATCTTTTATAGTGTATAAAATGTTTTGATTGGAATTAAGCAGAATCACACGGCTAGAACATTTTTATATTTAAAAAAAAATAATAGTTAAAATATTTAAATGAATTTTATATCCACAAATGGTATCCTGTTATGACAGAATAAATCTATTGCTTATATTTTTATTATATTAGTAATTTTATTTATATTATTACATTAGTAATGTTATTTATATTATTTATATTTATTATATTAGTAATGTTATTTATATTAGTAATGTTTACTACATTTACTCATTTAATTACGTTTATTTGTAATTTGAACTGAAAGTTTGGACAAACAATTTTTTGGCTCTAAAATCTAATCCTCTTTTTAATAGTTTCGTAAAAGTTTAATACGTTATGAAACGAATATTACAATGTAAAACAAATAGGTTAAACTGATGTAAAAATAGATAAAAGGTTAAATCTTCATTAATAGCATAAATAAAATTATTAATGATATTAACTCATGCTATTATTAACACACATGATATTATTAGTAATGGCATTAACTCATACTATTATTAACACACATGATATTATAATTAATGGTATTAACTTATTTACGGTAGAAAGCTAAATATTTTACCTGGCGTTTATATTACCTCTTTGATACAATAGGTCTGGTCTTATATTACTTTCCTTATATACATAATGTATAAGGAAAGTATTGTGACGGGATCGAAAATTCGAATTCGTGTTTTCGACGGGAGAGCACGTTTCAAGCATCCCTGATCACGAATCAAACATTTTTGAAGTGATGTCTGTGTGTGTGTGTGTGTGTGTATGTGAAAGTATGTGTGTGTGTGTGTGTCAGTGAGTCTGTGGAGACGATAACTGACAAATGAATGGACCGATTTAAACCAAATTTGGCACAAAAATCACAATCCGTAAACACTGGAAGCCTGTTGTTTTTATACGCAATCGAATGTTCGGAAGCCCCCTAAATTTTCGAATGAAATTTTGAAAATATCGTCAAAAAATCAAAACCACTGATAAAGTTACGCAAATAGACATTTCTTATGTAATTTTTCATTAGAAAACGATTGGCGTAAATTTCAGAATGCTAACATGAACCGTTCTCGAGATATTGCACATTTTTCATAAAAATTATCAGAAAGTCATATAAAATAACAAAATATATGTATTTCCTATTGAGAAACATATTCACTTTTCATATGTAATACCATGCGATAAATTGGATGATATCATTCTCGTGGATCTAGCTCGTTCCATTCATGAAAAAGATACTTTGAGTAATACTTTTGTATTTGAACGCCAATAGTCATTTATCTGCTGTAAGAATAACTAATTTTTCGTCCATAACGCTTGGCGAGAATTTGGCGACGAATTTGGCGGAATGTCGCCAACTTGGCGACTTTTTGGAATGTTGCCAAATTAACGGAAATCTCGCCAAATGGATAAAAATGACGCTAAATCAATGAAAATGACGACTAATTGTCGAAAAATCAATATCTTGGAAAGAATATTAGTATCTACTATAAGAAAAACCTATTTACTTTAGTGTAAAAGTAGTAAATTCATTACATTATATAAGGAAAGTCATATGTTGCCCACATCAGATTTGTTTTCAATTACAGTAGTATTAGATTTTAAAATCCAGTTACAGATATTGCACTTCTGTGTCTTTACAGTAATTGTATAATTATTACTTTCGCTACGATACATAATTTATTTAAAGGTAAGCTTTATAAAGAATTCAAAAATTCCCCAGTTGGATTTTGTTCGATATGTGCGGTTTGATCTTTCCTATATACGAATCAGACATTTTAAAAATCGTTTATGTGTGTCTGTATGTGCATCTGTAAGCACGAAATTTCTTGAACAGATTGAAAAAATTACATAATGCGAATATTTCAATCAATGAAAGTTAGAGGTTTATTGATTTTGGGATTTGGGTGGAATTTGATGCTGAATTTATATTAAACATTATCTTAAATATATCAATAGCTGATCCTGAGAGATAAATGTTGGAAGGAAAATGCTGCAAGGAAAATGTAAATATGTGAGTCGGAAGTAACATCTCCAGATCTGTAAATGAAAATTCTTAGTTAGCTCTTTATCCCCTCCGAAATTCAATCCTGAATCCATATCAGTCATAGTCGAAACTATATCTATAGCTAATCCTTTTTAATAGATGTTTAAAGAAAACATTTTGAACTGGAAATGGAAATACTTAGTAAGCAATCCAATCTCCTTTGGAATTTAATGCTGATTCCATATTTATTATCATTTAAGCTTTATCTATAGCCAATCTTGTGAAATAGATGTTTCATGGATATTGAAACTTTTTTAATCGGAAAAGGGGAAAATAAATAAATGGAAGTATTTTGTAAACTCTTTAACTCCACAATTCGGTGTTGAATCTATATCAGTCATCATCTACAGCATATCCCAAGAAATAGATGTTATAAATATTTTTAGTAAAAACAATTGCATGGCAATATTTTTGCCATTAGTGACATATGCCGTTTTCAATATATATTGCGATGAGAAAATAGTAAAAAACATATATATATATATATATATATATATATATATATTATAATATCAAATTAGTGAATGATTTTTACGATTTTTTTCCAGAAATAAATTAACACCACTGCTTTGGTGTGATTATGCGCTGTTCCTGAGATATTAGAAATTTAAAAAATTACGGATAGTTTAATATCTGTTAAAGAATGCAGCTAATATCATAAAATTCGGTATGCTTAATTTAATTGTTAACAACTATGAGCTATCTTGAAGTTGCTTATAGCTCAAGCTCTATAACACAGCCATAGGATGATCAGCGAAATCTTTAATTGGTGCGAAAATTATACAATACAAGTGCTTCTACCCCAAAATTTTAAATATCTATTTTTTTAGATCTACTATAGATACAGCTTAGATGATGACTAATATGGATCCAGCATCCAATTCAGTACGGGGCAGAGAGGTTTCACTAAAGATTTCCACTTACGGTTACAGCAATATCATTGAAACATTCATTGCACGAGATTGGATATTGATTTTATAGATATAGCTACGGTGATAACTAATTTTGATGGAGCAAAAAATTCCAGAGTGAGTTCACTTATAAATTCCGCTTCCAGTTCTTTTCTGATTTCGCAAAATTTTACATTTACTTTGATTTATTAGAATCGGCATAGATAAATCTTAGATAGCGATTGATAAGGATTTAGTGCCAACCCCAGTAGCATTTAATACTAGTCGAATATTGAACCAATATTTTATATCTTTGTATTACATTGGAAATATTTCTGTAATCCCAATATTGGGCAAATATTTGGGTTACGTTGGCCTCCAATATTGGCTAAATATTTTCATCATAATATTACAAAATTATTGAAAATACTACCAATGAAACGTCAATATTTCGTTTAATATTGTTCCTATATTGTCCCAACATTTTAAGCAAATTCGACCAATTTCGTCAAAATGTACACTTATCCATATTGATCCAATATTTCCAATACTGGCTAAAAATACTGCGCCAATATTAGATTGCTACTAGGGAAGATTTTTAGTAAGTAGGTGGGATTTAGTAAAAATTTCAGTTTTCGGCTCTCTCTCTTTTTTTTTTACTTTCCTTATATACATAATGTATAAGGAAAGTATTGTGACGGGGTCGAAAATTCGAAATCGAGTTTTAGACGGGAGAGCACGTTTCAAGTATCCCTGATCACGAATCAAACATTTTTAAAGTGATGTTTGTGTGTGTGTGTGTAAGTATGCGTGTGTGTGAAGGTATGTGTGTGTGTGTGCGAAAGTATGTGTGTGTGTGTAAAAGTATGTGTGTGTGTGTGAAAGTATGTGTGTGTGTGTGTGTGTGTGTGTCAGTGAGCCTGTGGAGACGATAACTGACGAACGAATGGACCGATTCAAACGATATTTGGTACAAAAATCACAATCTATAAACACTGGAAGCCAGTTGTTTTTATACACAATCGAATGTTCAGAACCCCCCTAAATTTTCGAGTGAAATTTTGAAAAAATCGTCAAAAAATTAAAATCGATAATAAAGTTGCGCAAATAGACATTTCTTATGCAATTTTTCATTAGAAAACGATTGACATAAATTTTAGAATGCTAACATGAACCGTTCTCGAGATATTGCACATTTTCCAAAAAAATTATCAGAAAGTCAAAAAAAATTTCCTATTGAGAAACATGTTCATTTTTCATATATAATACCATGCGATAAATTTGGTGACATCATTTTTGTGGATCTAGCTCGTTCCATTCATGAAAAAAGGTACTTTGAGTAATACTTTTGTATTTGAACGCCAGTAGTTATTTATCTGCTGTAAGAATAACTTATTTCTTCGTCAATAACGCTTGGCGAGATTTTGGCGACGAATTTTGTGGAATGTCGCCAACTTGGCGACTTTTTTAAATGTTGCTAAATTAACTAAAAACTCGCCAAATGGATAAAAATGACGCTGAATCAATGATGACTCATTGATCACGGAAAATGACGACTCTTTGACATAAATTCAATATCTTGGAAAGAATATAAATAACTACTATGAAAATAATCTATTTTTTTTTTACTGTAAAAGTAGTAAATTCATTGCATTATATAAGGAAAGTCATGTGCTGGCCGCATCATATATACATATATTTTTTATCAGTTCAAAAATTTTCTTTGAAACATCGATTTATTTTTAAAGAATCTACTATAGACAGAGCTTGCTCAGATAATGGTTGGTATGGATTATTTAACATAAGAGCTATTGGAGGTAGGGGTATTGGGGGTTAACATTGTTGTTTTCCAATATTATAGAAATTCGGTAATTTGTAGGGAATGACATTTGCTGAACACATGTAATATCTATTTAACAAAATGTTAGAAAATAATTTCAAAGTTAATTAAACAATACAATAGGGTAGTTTTCGTCTGACAAATTATATGAGAAAAGAAAACTAAAAATAGAAACGTAAAAGCATGCTGTAGCGAATTATGGGAGATGAAGATAGAAAAAAAGAACCTCTGGAGGTTTGCCAGAAGTAATAAAAAGATAAACGTAGGGAACTTCAAGTGATATGGGGTGTATAACTGAAGCATTCAAAGTAAAGCAGATTTTCTCTAAAGATAAGAATATTTTTAGCATGTTTCATTTAAATTGACGTGATATGGAAAATGTAGATAGAGCAGCAAATGCCCATTTAGGGTTTTTAAAATAATGCCGTATTTGCAAATATGAACACAAAATTGTAATTTACATAATTTTTTTACTTTTTCTACATGCATAGTATTTTGTATAGGGGAAGTATTGCGACGAGGTCGAAAATTAGAATTTGATTATTTATGGAAGAAACTATTTTAAGCATCCCTGAACTCGAATCGAACGCTTTCAAAGGGATGTTTATGTGTGTATACATCTTTTTAGACGTCTGTGAGTCTATGGACTCGATTTTACACTAGCAAATGAAGCGTTTGGATAATTTTTAACGATTATTACAATCAGAGGAAACTGTAACCCTATTAATAATTTGTCGAATGTTCAGAAGGTTGCTTAAGTTACAAAGGAATTAAAAGTAAATCATAAAAATCAGGATTTTTCAATTCTGTTAAATAAATTAAAGTGCCATACGTAATTTTAATTAGAAATTGAATGGCATAAATGTTAGAACGCTAGCTTGGACAGTTCTCAAGATGCTGCTGTCAAGATATATTGATTAAAATAAATGTATAGAAAAATCAATAAATTAACAAGAAATATTAACCCTGTATAAAGCATTGATTATGAAGCACTTTACAACTGAAAGGCAATTTTATTTAAACATCTCTAAAATGCGATACATTCAGCGGTGATATTTTTAAAATTGTCATAGTATAATAATTGGAAACTTAAAACTTGCTAAAAAAAAGGCATTGCTGTAAAATCGCTTGCTTCTCTATCTAAGTAAAATTAGTGAATATTCCATTCATATCACTTATATTCCAGACTACAGAGCTTAATAAATTTCCTTTAAAAATTCAGCAATTCTTATACAACTCATCTAACAATCGCTTGTTTTGTTTACATTTTATAAACGTTAAAATCAGGCTTCATTGTAGAAGTAAGCAACGTTTAATGATCAATTGAATTAAGAAATATTGTACTTGCGTAAGCACAGAATTTCGAAACACACATAATATGCAAAAATAAAGCGGTTTTAGGACGGATGCAACATTAAATATAGATACAAGAAAGATTAAGCATGCATAAAGCATTGACTATAAAACACTCTCCAACTGTAATTTTATTTAAACATCTCTAAAATACGATACCGTCAGCGACGATATTATTTTAATTATCACAGAACTGCAATAATTTATTTTACTTGGAGAATTAAAACCATGGAGGTTAAAGTATTTTCTAACTCCATGCTTAAAATTTTTCAAACATTATTCAAATGAGGTCTTCGAAATATAAATCGTCTGGCTGGCTCTCTGTTGTTGTTGAGACCCAGAAAGGTGTAAGGTAACCGTTTGGAAGGCCGGGAAGTGCCACCCAATTTAGACCGGAACCCAGTGGGGAGGCATCCACAGGGACCGTACCCTCCTTCCCCTACCACCAACCTCTCGGAAGGACTTACGGACCCACATGTCTAACGTGATCGTACTCCGCATGAACACGGCGGCAGTTGTGGCAGCGTGCAAATCCAGCGCGCAAACCACCGGGCTACCGCGCCCGAAATGTGCCAATAGCACGCGGTTCCCAGGTCGTCACCCACCCAAGTACTAACCGCGCCCGATCCTGCTTGACTTCGGTGATCTAACGAGAACCGGTGTTTTCAGCACGGTAGGGCCGTTGGCCTGTGGCGGGCTCTCTGTTGTTGATGTTGAGACCCAGACCGTCCGACCTACCAGAAAGGTGTAAGGTAACTGTTTGGACGGCCGGGAAGGGCGGGCTCTCTGTGTAAAAGCAGTGAGTATTTCATTTATACACTTTTATTCCAGACTCCAGAGTTAAATAATTTTGAGATCCAGAGTTAAGCATTTTTAGAGAGAGAGAGAATTTTTAAATCCAGAGTTAAGCAATTCTTATACAACTCATCTTACAATCACTTGATTGCATTTTACATTCATTATAGTTAGGCTTCGTTGTAGAAATAATTAAAGTTTGATGGCCATTTAAACTAAAAAATATTGTATAAATATTAAATAACCCAAAAATAAAGAAGTTTCAGGACTGATGCAACACTAAACATACATTAAAAAAATTTAAAAATCACGATTTTGACACAAGATGGATACCATATTTCATTTTGAAGTGGATCATGTGACCTCTTCATATTATCTTGATGTTATTAATATTTTAATTTTTATTTAAAAAATTACCGAACATATTTTGCTGAAATTCCTTTTTATATATTTTACGTGATAATTTAAATACTTGCTAAAATTTTCGAAGCAATCTGTGAATTTTAACTTCGCTTAAAAAAAGTCCCATAGGGTATAATGTATTTCATTTTTTCATCCCGGGTTCAATCCACAACTAAGTGGGTGATATTACTCACTTACATTCCCATATATCCCCCAGACCGTCTTTACAACATACGAAAATTTCATTTTGATAAAGTCATTTTTACGGCTGTTATCGTGTGAACGGAGAGACAGATAGATAGACAGAATGAAAAAAGTCATAAACACTTTTCAACTATGTTGTAAAGTGTTAAAAAGTAGTAAGTATCATCAATTAGGTTCACTTTCCATTGCAATATTATGTACAAATCTGTTACCACAATTCTTGTATATCTAATCTATCCCATTCACGAGAAAATATACTTTGAAATAGTTTTGTATTTTGATCCCATAGAGTTCGCCAATAGTTATTTATTTCACGAGATGTTATTTAAATGTCAACTGAATTTTGATTGGAATTTTGCACGTGAGTATCAATACGCCATTGTATTTGTAATAAAATTATATATTAAAATTAAGATGTCTGCGATGAAATTCAGGATTTTATTGTTAGATTGATAGCTGATAATCTCTATTTGGAATAAAAAGTTGTCAAAAGTTCTGCATTTTTAATTTACATGATTTTCATTCCTGTAGATGTTTTACACTAAATTTTTTCTGTGAAAGAAGTAAATCCATTGCGTAGCGAAAGTCATGTGCTATCCAGATCAGACAAAATTTTATCTTGATCAGACACAATCACAGCATTTTTCACACAATACTTAGTGTACGTGAAAGGAAAATACTGTGATGGAGACAAAAATCTGATGTAGGCAGCACATGACTTTCCCTGCAGACTAATATTCACGTTCTCTTTATTTTAATTAAATTTAATTCACTTTTATTTCAATTTTCGTTCTTATTTGATAACTGGACTTATTTTCAAAGGTGGCGTAGTGAAAATACGAAAAAACTAAAATATCTAGAGAACAGTTATAGTCCTAGTATAATGGGGTTGGTCTTATTCTTATCTTCGTCAAAAATTAGGTATTGAGTAAGCATTTAATGGATATATTTGAGCATACGTAGTTTTTTATTTTAGATTTCGGCGATTTTTGCGGGCCATTTTGCAGAAAAGGCAGGTTATTTTTTCCCAATCGTACCAGAATCTAATCAGCTCCATGGTGACCCACAAGTGATTTATCTACCGAATTTTGTGAAATTCGGTCCATTAGTTTTCAGCTAGAGTGGATACAAGCTTTTGCGGGCCATTTCGCAAAAAAAAAGGCGGTTTTTTTTTTTATCCCGAATCGTACTCAAAACTAATCAGCACCAGATTCGTCCACAAGTGATTTACCTACCAAATTTTATGAAATTCGGTCCATTAGTTTTTTAGTTAGAGTGGATTCAAAATCTGCACAGACAGACAGACAGACAGACACACAGACACACACACAGCCGTCACCTAAAAAATGTTTTTTTCTTATTCTAGAGGTCTCGAAACGTGTAGATCCGTCGAAAACTCGAGTTGCGATTTTCGACATGATTCCAATACTTTCCCTATACATTACCATGTATTGCAGGGAAAGTAAAAATTAGATCCGATGATAACTACAGTAGAGATATCTAGATACCTAGAAGTTTTAAGCTATCTAGGAAAATCACAAAACTGCCGTCAGTGACAATAAAATACAAATAAATGATCAATAAATTCACAATCAGGACGATCGTATTCTGAAAGTTGACATCTTCACAGTGCCCTTTTTCTCATATCACATAACACTGCTTTCTAAACAACGAACTTCCTTATGTACCCCTTTGGAAAGACATAAAAAATTACACTAACTTGCGCAATTCTTTTGACTAATGCATTTGATTCTGTAACTTTCCTAAACTCCTCAAAAGCTGCATGTTGGTGACATTTCGCCAAATTCATCACCAGCATCGCCAAATTTATCGCCGCAGTTCTGCGACACGGACCTTGTTATTATAGCTTTAAAAGTTTCTTTTCATCACTGGTAGGGGAAGACGGAAAAAATATGAAGTATTTTTAACAATATATTGTACCGTAAGTAAAAAATTGAGAACCTTTGACTTTAAAAATCGCTTATATTCTTATGACTACTAGAAAAATACATCTAGACTATCAATATAGTACGTCGGGTAATTTATCTTTGCTTTCTGAGATGATTAATTGTTATTAATTACAGTGCAAAAGAGTTTTGTAGACTGCATTGGCAGATAATTTATTTTAACACAAAGCCTGAAGTTTTACACAGAAAGAGATTTTAATTTTCGCATATATTCAAAAGTTATTTTTTAAAGATGCTATTTATCTAGTCGTATGAAATAATACTTGTAGTTCTGAAAATTGCAGTGTTCGGATTTGAAATAAGGATAACAATTTTCAAACAATCATGAAAAATTCGATGATATATTTTATTATTTTCAACAGCTTGGAAATATATTTAATAGTTGACGTTGGAGGTTAATAAAATAGTTCATTACTCAATTCCAAATTTCTTTTGTGAGACAATTTTAAAATTTTAGGTAATTATCACTTTTCTTATATACATAATATAATGTATAAGGACAGTATAGTCACTTAGTCGAAAATTCGAATTCGAGTTTTCGACCGAAGATCACGTTTCAAGCATCACTGAACACGAATCAGACGTTTTTGAGGTGATGTCTGTGTCTATATGTGTGTGTGTCAGTGAGTCTGTGGAGACGATATCTCAAGAACAAATAAAGTAATTCAAATAAATTTGGGTTCAAAAATTCTAATCCGTAAATACTGGGAGCCTATTGTTTTTAACGCAATCGAATGTTCAGAATCAGCAAAATTTTCACGCGAAATTTTGATAAAATCATCAAAAAGTCAAAACCTTTAATAAAGTTACGCAAACACTTTCTTATCGACTCATATGCTATTGTATATAGTTCTACTTGTATCACAGTAGTATCAGAATGGGGAAAAAACGATGTATCATTTTAGATTTCGTACCCAAGTCATTTTTTAAAATGGTTCTTATTTATTTATTTTTTTGTAAGAATTGATATTTTTAAGTCGGTAACATCGACTAATTGTATTTAGGTGACTTATTACTTATTTGAAAGATATTAACATTCATTGCGTTGTTAAAATCATCAATTTCTTTTATATATTATATACTCCCATCATTGCTCGAGAAATTACCACTGATTGTATTTTCCATAGAAAATAATACGTAGGAATTTTAAAAATTCGAATAATTCGATTTGTAATCATAAGAGTTTCTAAAACGTCTACCTTGTTTTAGTACTTTTCACAATGTAATAACACATAAAATTCGAAAGGTGTATCTGTAATTTTTCTTGTGTTATCGTGCACACACATCACAAGCACGCACACACACGTGCATGTAAGTAGCAGTATATTGGCTAATTTATACCTTTAACATTATGAAAAATCTTTTGCTTCAACAGATTATGAAATTTACAGATATGTTGATGATCTGATTTGTTTGGTTTATACAGACAACTGTGTCATAGGTATAGATTTCTATCCGGATAATTTGGAACTAATTCCTAATGAAGTCACTATTAGTAATAACATAATTTTTTTGGATTTAAATCTAATTATTGAACCTACTAATAGGATAGTTACTAATTTATATGATAAAAAAGACTATTTTAATTTTAACATTAGTAAAATATTACTATTTAATTCCTGTAACTCGATTCAATTGTTCAATTCAAATTTCATTCTATGCATATTAATAATCTAAAAATTACCAGCAAATTATATTAATATTCAGAATATTAAGTAAATTATATAATTAAAAAATTTGGCATGGTTGAATATACTTAAATTCTCTCCTTAGTATCTTATATTATCTAGACATCCACTTTATCTTAAAGATGCATTACCTTGTATTTACATCCCCTTATAATTTAGCCTCTATGTTTTCTATTATCATCTGCCCCATTATTTTGTAGCTTTTACTGTAGAATATCTCCTTTTCATAGCCTTTACAATTTATATTTCAATGCCGTCATTTGAATGAAGTTCATTTTTTTCGATAAAGGTTTAAGTTTTCAAATATAATAAATTAATGTAGTATTGTGATAAGTTTTAAAATATTACTTAGGAATGCATTGAATTTTAGAGATGTTTAAATAAAATTGCATTGAAGTTGGAAAGTGTTTCATAATTAATGCTTTAACCATGATTGATCTTTCTAGTTTTCATATAAATTGGAGGAAAAAATATTGTCTGAATAATGCTACCCCTATGGAAGGTATAACTGTGCGTTTTTTATTAATATCTAGACAACCGCTGGTCCGAAAACGTAAAACATGGACTAAATTTTAAGTGGGGCTATTTCAAATCTACCACAAAAATTTCATCGAATTCGGTTCAGCCGTTCTCCCGTGACGATGAGATAAACACACAAATAAACAGAACATCGCACACACACATTAAAGGGAAAGTAAATGTTCCATATATCCCCAATAAACTAAACTAACAACTGAAATTAGTGGATACTCCATTTCAGACGAGCTACTTAAATTGGATGCATGACCCTTCCCTCAGGCATTGTCAAGCTGTCCCACTTAAAACCGCAACTGACCATTCACGGGGCTCTATTTTTTCTTAGTTAATCTATGCTAAGAAATAGTTAACATACACTTAAGAAGAAATCAGTCCCATCTAATTTCCACAGTGTGAAACTAACCAATTGGAGAACGATTGTAACAATACTGCCCCTCCCAGGAGCTGTTCTTAAACTTCCATCACCCCACCCTTCCTTCCCGTATTGTTAAACTAGCCACTTGGATCCGTATTCTCATTTGAGCCCTCAAGTCGCAATGTCATAGGTCACGTCCAAGGTCTACAGGAAGGAAAGGTTGGCCAAAGATTGGACGCGAACAGCTCGAGTTCTCCCCTCCCTTCGCGACTGATGTCACTGGTCCCAAAGACAGGTCCGTAGTCCGTAGCTGTCATCAGAAATGCATTGAATACTGCAGCAATTATCTTAACTTAAAGGTGCATCTTATAGTATATTGAAATTTCGGTAAATTCTTAGAATAGACCTCCCCCCCCCCCCACTCTTTTTTCTAACAAGGAAGGTCTCCTGGCCGACCCCCACCGATTTTAATGAAAAAATTACTGTGAATAGTATTGGTCTGTCACAATACATTGTGTAAGTACCGGCGGCCTAATAGCAATAGAAACGACACAATAAATTATTGAAAATTGGTTCTGGGTCACCAGAATCTATACGTTATCCCGATTTGGCGATTATGATTACTGTTTTGACAATCGTGACAAGAGAAAACCTCTGAAGATGTAATACTATGAAAATTTTGTTAATGCCTAGATCCTGGACATACGATGCTAGTCATTTCGAATTAACGGAGTTCAAAATTACGAAAAAAAAAAAACAATGCGAAATTACAAATGTAAAATATATTCAAATAGTTTAAACACAGTGTTCTATCAGCCTTTGACAGTAAAGAGAAATAAACTATAAAAAATGTCGCTGGAAATACGAAATGTGCATTACTACCGAACAGTAAGCGAATCGAAGAGCAAAGCAATCGAGCCGATGCACAGTTTCCGTACTTATACTCGGGGAATGTGAGGTATACTATACGCCAACGTTGGCGCCGACTTCTACAGTAGGGTTACATTTGGCGATGAAAATTATTTTTTTCAATAATTTATTGTGTCGTTTCTATTGCTATAGGGCCGCTGGTACTTACACAATGTGTTGTGACAGACTGATACTATTCACAGTAATTTTTTCATTAAAATCGGTGGGGGTCGGTCAGGAGATCTTCCTTGTAATTACAAAATTGCGCCAAGTTGGCGCGTTTCTCCGTGTTTTGAAATTGACTCCTCCCAACTGAAGTGACGTTTATTCCCGTATTTTAAAATAGGCTCCTCCTATAAAAGTGACGCCGTATTCTACAGTTTTATGAACTGGAATTCTGTTAAATGATATTGCAATTGAACATAAATAAAAGTGAATAATACTCAAAGATTACAAAATACGATTTTCGTGCATTTTTAAAATATTGCGTAATGGCAGAATAATAAAATTTTAGAAACCGTATTGAAACACTCGATACTTAAAATATTTTTTGAATTTAAATCAATATCAAAAACTTATAAATCGAAAATTTAAAAAAAAAAAGACAATACTTTAACAAAATTTAAGAAAAAACGATACTTAGAAAAAAGATTGTACTTTAACTGAATTTAAGACAAATCGGTACATAGAAAAAAGATTGAACTTTAACTGAATTTAAGACAAAACGGTACTTAGAAAAAAGATTGTACTTTAACTAAATTTAAGAAAAAATGGATCCGGAATTTCTACCGAGTAAAATGGTAGATTAGATTTCATTATTTCTATATAATTATTCCTATATAAGCATAATATTAAATAAAACTAGTTATGGTAACTTTTATTTAGGACTATATCGTTAGAGATGCTTTTAAGCATTTCTAACTATGACAGTAACAACTGAGCTGTTTCAACTATGTTAAAATGTTTTCTGCATTTTAAAATTAGTATTAGCTTTACTTTAATAGGTGTATAGTAAAATGTCGGAGGCTTTAGCTAAAATACAAGATCTGAGACTAGAATAATAAACCAACGGAATCTGTCCATTTTTATCGAACTGCTTTAAAATATAACAGACATCGACATGAAAAAAAAATCTGATGTGGGAAACACATAATTTTCCTTATATAATGCAATGAATTTATTAAAACAAAATGTTATTCTTATAGATGATACTTATATTTTTTCAAAGATATTGAATTTTCTTGAATTAGTCGTCATTTTCATTGATTTAGCGTCATTTTTATCAATTTGGCGAAATTTTTGTTAATTTGGCAACAATTAAAAATATCGATAAGTTGGCGACATTTCGCTAAATTCGTCGCCAAAATCTTGCCAAGCGTTATAGACGGAGAAATATGTTATTCTTACAGCAGATAAATGACTATTGGCGGTCTAATACAAAAGTATTACTCAAAGTACCTTTTTTTTCATGAATGGAACAAGCTAGATCCACGAGAATGATGTCACCCAATTTATCGCATGGTATTACATATGAAAAGTGAACATGTTTCCCAGTAGGAAATATTTTTTTTTTATTTTATATAACTTTTTGATAATTTTTTTGAAAACTGTACAATATCTCGAGAACGGTTCATGTTAGCGTTCTAAAATTTATGTTAATCGTTTTTTAATGAAAAATTACATAAGAAATGTCTATTTGAGTAACTTTATTAACGGTTTTGATTTTTTGACGATTTTTTCAAAATTTCACTCGAAAATTTAGGGGAGTTCTGAACATTCGATTGCGTATAAAAACAATAGGCCTCCAGTGTTTACAGATTGTGAGTTTTGTACTAAATTTCGTTCGAATCGGTCCATTCGTTCGTCAGTTATCGTCTCCACAGACTCACTGACACACACAGACATCACCTCAAAAATGTTTGATTCGTGATCAGGGATGCTTGAAACGTGCTCTCCCGTCGAAAACTCGAATTCCAATTTTCGACCCGGTCATAATACTTTCCTTATGCATTATGTATATAAGGAAAGTGAAAAGGGGAAAGAAAAAGAAAACTCAAGGCCTCATTTTACTTTCCTTTTATACATAATGTATAAGGAAAGTATTGTGACGGGGTCGAAAATTCAAATTCGAGTTTTCGACGGGAGAGCACGTTTCAAGCATCCCTGATCACGAATCAAACATTTTTGAAGTGATGTCTGTGTGTGTGTGTGTGTGTGTGAAAGTATGTGTGTGTGTGTGTGTCAGTGAGCCTGTGGAGACGATAACTGACGAACGAATGGACCGATTCGAACGAAATTTGGTACAAAAAATCACAATCCGTAAACACTGGAAGCCTATTGTTTTTATACGCAATCGAATGGTCAGAACCCCCTAAATTTTCGAATAAAATTTTGAAAAAATCGCCAAAAAATCAAAACCGCTATTAAAGTTAGGCAAATAGACATTTATTATGTAGTTTTTTCTTAGAAAACGATTGGCATAAATTTTAGAACGCTAACATGAAGAGATATCTTCATGTTAGATGAGATATTGTACTTGAGGTATTGTACATTTTTCAAAAAAATTATCAAAAAGTCATATAAAATTAAAAAATATATATATGCTACTGAGAAACATGTTCACTTTTCATATGTAATACCATGCGAAAATTTGGGTGACATCATTCTCGTGGATCTAGCTCGTTCCATTCAAGAAAAAAGACACTTTAAGTAATACTTTTGTATTTGAATGCCAATAGTCATTTATCTGCTGTAAGAATAACTTATTCTTCGTCCATAACGCTTGGCTAGATTTTGGCGACGAATTTGACGGAATGTCGCCAACTTAGCGACTTTTTGAAATGTTGCCAAATTAACGAAAATCTCGCCAAATGTATAAAAATGAAGCGATATCAATGAAAATGACGACTGATTGTCGAAAATTCAATATCTTGGAAAGAATATTAGTATCTACTATAAGGAAAACCTATTTTTTTTACTCTAAAAGTAGTAAATTCATTATATAAGGAAAGTCATGTGTTACCCACATCAGATTTTTTACATCAGGTTTGAAATGAATGTCGTATTTATGTTCAATATCTGCAGTGCTGCTGATTGCGCCGTCTTTTTCTTCTAATTTGAAATATAAAGTCGCACATTTGTACTTATTGGCATAGGAAGCTTAGACCCAAGCAGTAATGTTTTAAGTAGAGATTTGAAATCAGTAGAAAGAGAATGGTTATAAAATCGTCCAAGAAATATCGTCCTAATTTGATTAAATATATTTCCGATATTTCTGCAGTTCTGTTAGTATCTTGCCCTGTTCTTTCATCATTTCCTCTACTTGGGTTAAAATTCCTGAAGAACATTTAAAATTTTTCGTCCATAATTACTTTCCTTATATACATAATGTATAAGGAAAGTATTGTGACGGGGTCGAAAATTCGAATTCGAGTTTTCGACGGGAGAGCACGTTTCAAGCATCCCTGATCACGAATCAAACAATTTTTAAGTGATGTCTGTGTGCGTGTGTGTGTCAGTGAGTCTGTGGGGACGATAACTGACGAACGAATGGACCGATTCGAACGAAATTTGGTACAAAAATCACAATCCATAAACACTGGAAGCCTATTGTTTTTCTACGCAATCGAATTTTCAGAACCCCCTAAATTTTCGAGTGAAATTTTGAAAAAATCGTCAAAAAATCAAAACCGTTAATAAAGTTACACAAATAGACATTTCTTATGTAATTTTTCATTAGAAAACGACTGACATAATTTTTAGAACGCTAACATGAACCGTTTTCGAGATATTGCACATTTTTCAAAAAAATTATCAAAAAGTTATAAAAAAAAAAAATATTTCCTTTTGAGAAACATATTCACTTTTCATATGTAATACCATGCGCTAAATTTGGTGACATCATTCTCGTGGATCTAGCTCGTTCCATCCATAAAAAAATGTACTTTGAGTAATACTTTTGTATTTGAACGCCAGTAGTCATTTATCTGCTGTAAGAATAACTTATTTCTCCGTCCATAACGCTTGGCGAGATTTTGGCGACGAATTTGGCGGAATGTCGCGAACTTGGCGACATTTTTAATTGTTGGCAAATTAACAAAAATCTCTTCCAAATTGGTGAAAATTACGCTAAATCAATGAAAATGACGGTTTAATTGAAGAAAATTCAATATCTTGGAAAGAATATAAGTATATACTATAAGAATAACATTTTTTTAACTGTAAGAGTAGTAAATTCATTGCATTATATAAGAAAAGTCATGTGTTGCCCACATCAGATTTTTTTAAAATGCTAATGCTTGGTAAAGGAATTTTAAATTGTTCTCTAATATGGTAGTATGCTACCGATGAAAGAACTCAGGCTCCCAAGAACTAAGGATTTAGCTATATCTTCAATTTTCCACTGTGTTACACTCAAAAAAAAAAACTCCGTAAGATTACGGCCAAATTCCGGCAAAAGGGATCCAGCCATTGTCCGTAAAATTATATCCATGTTCGTAAAAATACATGGCCGTAAAAACACATGGATGACCGTAATTTTGTGGTCGTAATTTTTAGGAAATTGACCTTAAAATTATTTTTTGACCGTATTTACATGGCTGTAAATTTCATAATACTGTCCGTAAAATCGAGAAAATTGTTTGTAAAATTACACGTTGGTCGTAAAATCGCTAGGATAAATTTTAGAATATTGCTCGTAAACTTACACGTTAGTTGTAAAATCACAGGTATATTTTTCCGTAAAATTATATTTTGGTCGAAAAAGCACAGAAATAAATTTTACAAAAATGACTTTAAAATTTGTTCACAAAATCAACACAGACTTTGAATTTATGGCCAACATATAATTTCATAGTCATTTTTATAAAATTTAATAAAAATTTCAAAATGTTGACTTTGTGACCAACATATAATTTTACAGACGATTTAAAATTTCAAAATTTGTTTGACATAAAACGAAGCTTGACATATTTATTCCTGTGATTTTATGACCAACATAAAGTTTTACAGACAATTTACTAAAATATATTTCTGTAATTTAATATAAAACTTACGTTAACATACTTGATGTACCATTTTTCTCTGCAATTTGACACAGAACATTTTAGAAAAAAATTTAATCAATCATATTTATGCCAATAAAATTGAGGGATTGACATAATTTCAGTTATCAAAGTATGGTATTAACTATATTTGTTGCATGTTTTTCTTGGTTTTTTAATTAGGCCACCTACCTTGGGCCACGTCTAGCCGCTCCCAGAAATGGTCCCTAGATTTGGTATGAAATCAGGGTGTAAGAGTAGTACTTGAACCGTTACAAGAGTAGTACTTGAACCGTTAGCAGATAAATAACTATTGGCGTTCAAATACAAAAGTATTACTCAAAGTATCTTTTCTCATGAATGGAACGAGCTAGATCCACGAGAATGGTGTCACCCAATTTATCGCATGATATTACATATGAAAAGTGAACATGTTTCTCAACAGTTAATATTTTTTTTAATTTATGGGATTTTTTGATAAATTTGGCTGGAAAATGTGCAATATCTCGAGAACGGTTCATGCTAGCGTTCTAAAGTTTATGTCAATCGTTTTCTAAGGAAAAATTACATAAGAAGTGTCTATTTGCATAGCTTTGTTAAAAGTTTTGATTTTTTGATGATTTTTTCAATATTTCTCTCGAAACTTTAGGTGGGTTCTGAACATACGATTGTGTTTAAAAACAATAGGCTTCCAGTATTCACGAATTGTGATTTTTGTACCAAATTGCATTCGTATCGCTCTATTCGTTCGTGAGATATCGTCTCCACAGCCTCACTGACAGACACGCACACACACACACACGCACAGACAGACATCACTTCAAATATGCTTGATTCGTGATCAGGGATACTTGAAACGTGCTCTCCCGTCGAAAACTCGAATGCGAATTTTCGACCCCGTCACAATACTTTCTTTATACTTTATGTATGTAAGGAAAGCAAAAATCAGCCTTGCATTGCTAGCTCAAATATCAACATAAATGTATAAAAGTTTAGTTATCAAAACCACGATGCATTATATCCATAATTATATACATTACATCCACCATGATACATTATATCCATTCAATACATTGTATCCATATTTAATCACGTTCACAAACTTTGCAATTTTTATCTATAGCTCTTTGAATATTTATAACTCTCATAATTTTCTTTTAAAAGGCAATTACAGAATCACGTCCAGTATTTAAGCAACAAACACTAACTCCATAAATTAGAATTTTTGATTTGTATTCAAATTTTTATTCCTTTGAATAAACTGCTTTGACGGCATTTTTGTGGGCGCACAAATTGTAATTCACGTGCACAAGCGGTTTAAAAGATTTACATTTGTTTTAATAAATAGCCCGGAAGGGCCACACGGCAGTCATTTCATGTTTTATTGATGCACCGCCTATTTAACGGTCATTCGTACAAGTTAATAAGCTCAGAAAATTGGCCATTTATATGCAAATACCTCGTATTAATGCAAGGTTCAACGTCAGTTGTTTAAACAGATGAATGTTTTAGAAAATGGTGGATTATTATGAATAATGGTATATTTTTAGTCAATGTAATCCAAGAGAATGGGTAAAATCTGATGTGAGCATCGCATGAATTTCCCTACACTCAATAATTTTGAACTCGCCAACTATTATTTACTAGAACGAATTACCCAGTGTTTCTCGGGTCTTAAATATACGGGCCCTACTTATAAATAGTTAAATAAGAGCCTTCTGTTTAAATAATACATCTGAACACAATTTTTCGGGACCCAAATAAGTTCGCTTTACTTTATAAAAATCTGATGTGGGCGGCACATGATTTTCCTTATATAATGCAATGAATTTACTACATTTACAGTAAAAAAAATAGATTATTTTTATAGTAGATATTTATATTCTTTCCAAAATATTGAATTTTCATCAATTAGTCGTCATTTTCATTGATTTAGCGTCCTTTTTATCCATTTGGCCAGTTTTTCGTTAATTTGGCAACATTTAAAAAAGACGTCAAGTTGGCGACATTCCACCAAATTCGTCGCCAAAATCTCGCCAAACGTTATGGATGGAGAAATAAGTTATTCTTACAGCAGATAAATGACTATTGGCGTCGTTCAAATACAAAAGTATTGCTCAAAGTATCTTTTTTTATGAATGGAACGAGATAAATCCACGAGAATGATGTCACCCAATTTATCGCATGATATTACACATGAAAAGTGGACATGTTTCTCAATAGGAAATATTTTTTTTTATTTTATATGACTTTTTGATAATTTTTTTGAAAAATGTGCAGTAACTCGAGAACGTTTCATGTTAGCGTTCTAAAATTTATGTCAATCGTTTTCTAATGAAAAATTGCACAAGAAATGTCTATTTGCGTAACTTTATTAGAGGTTTTGATTTTTTGAAGATTTTTTAAAAATATTACTGGAAAATTTAGGGAGGTTCTGAATATTTGATTGCGTATAAAAACAATAGACTTCCAGTGTTTATGGATTGTAATTTGTGTACCAAATTTTGTTCGAATCGGTCCATTTGTTCATCAGGTATCGTCTCCACAGTCTCACTGACACACACACACATACTTTCACACATACACACGCGCTTACACACAGACATCCCTTCAAAAATGGTCAATTCGTGATCAGGGATGCTTGAAACGTGCTCCCCCGCCGAAAACTCGAATTCGAATTTTCAATCCGGTCACAATATTTTCTTTATACATTATTGTATATAAGGAAAGTAATAAAGCAAATCATTCATAAATTGGACACTCCAACTCGCATCGCTCTCTGTCTTTTTGTCACGATTGGCGATAAATGTATCGCAATATCGCCAATTTGGTGACATTTAGAAGATGTTGCCAAGTTAACGATAATTTAATATATCTGAAAATAAAATTTGATTTTTTTTAATTATCGCTTTGGAGGATTTATGAATTTAATATTTTCGATTCACACTATAGAAAGCTGCCTTGACAGTGGAATAGGGGCGTTTTGTTGAAAAGTCTAAGTGATCCCAAACTATATTGTTTGGAACTACCCTTGAGATACAGACGAACATGCTTTAAAAGGAATTCAGGGGACAGGAAGAATTTTCCGCCTTGAAAAGTTTTCCGTTGCATGCAGGTTATTTCAGGAAACGTGAAGTTTAAAAGTTTAGCAGGCAATACTGATAGTCCATATATAATTGCTCACCTATACATCAGACTTTAAAAATTCTGAAAAGTGTATTTAGATAAATCCGGTCGATACTATTTCATACCATAATAGCTAATTTAAATTATTTTAAATATGCATATAAGTACTCTTTTGCATGCTGCGTTCATAGGAGTATATGTAAATAAAACAATACTGTATCCCATGTTCTTAACTATTATTACCATACTTTAAGACCTAGATGAATTGACTTACAAGAAAAATATTACTGCTTACCATAAAACAAACAAATAACAAGAATGATCAATCATGCTTAAAGCATTGATTATGAAACACTTTCCAACTTCAATTCAATTTTATTTAAACATCTCTAAAATGCAATACATTCCTCGGTAATATTTTAAAACTTATCGCAATACTACATTAATTTATTATATTTGAAAACTTAAACCTTCATCGAAAAAAATGAACTTCATTCAAATGACTGCATTGAAATATAAATTGCCTGGTTTAAACATGTCTAAAATGCGATACATTCCGTGGTAATAATTTTAGAATTATCATAATACTACGATAATTTATTATATTTGAAAACTTTATCGAAAACAACTGAAATTCATTCAAATGACGTCATAGAAAAAATAACACGCCTGGCTCTCTCTATAAAAGCAGCATTTCATTCTTAAATAATTTCCCATTCATTTCATTCATCACAATACTATAATAATTTATTTTATTTAAAAATTAAGACCATGGAACTACAAGTAATTAAACTCTATGCTTAAAACTTCATTGAAAAAAATCGCCCTTCTCTTTGTAAAATCAATGAATATTTCATTCATATCAGCTATGCAGACTGCATGAGCTAAATAATTTTTTGTTAAAGGAATACAGCAATTCTAATACAGCTCATTCTATAAATTTTGCTGTTTACATTTTACATAAGTGAAAAATAGGCTTCGTTGTAGAAATAATCAAATTTGGATGATCATTTAAACTGAAATATATTGTCATTACGTTGTTTCAGTATGTAGATGCTCAGAATTTAAGCAAAAATAAAGTGGTTTTAGGACGGATACAACACTCTATATGAATTAAAAAGAACTTATTCACGATATTGAGACAAGATGGATGCCATATTTCATTTTGAAGTGGGTCATGTGATTTTTTCATATCATGATCACGTGATCGCTTCATATAAGAGGTGTAATTATTATTTTAATTTTTATTTAAAAAACTACTGAATATATTTCGCTAAATTTTCTTTTATATAATTTATGGAACAATTTGAATACTACCTAAAATTTTCGAAGCAATTTGTGAATTTTAAATCCGCTTAAAAAATGTTTGAAAAATTAGGTCCCACAGAGCTCAATGCATTTAATTGTTCAACCCGGGTTCAATCCAAAACTAATTGGGTGATGTTATTCAATTATATTCCCATAGGTCCTACAGACCGTCTGAACAATATATTAAAACTTCATTTTGATTAAGTCATTTTTACGGCAGTTATCGTGCTAACGGACAGACAGACAGACAGACAGACAGACAGAATGAACAAAGTCATAAACACTTTTCAACTTTGTTGTAAAGTGTTAAAAATTAGAAAAAATGTAAGATGAACTTTCAAAATAATCCAGTATGGTAACTTGAACATGTATCTTACTAATGAAGCGAGTTCCTGCTAAAAATCGCGGATTGATTAATATTTCTAGCATTTCAGAGTTTCCCTAATTAACCGAAAATTATTGAAGTTCTGAAATGGTTTTCAGAAAAATCGTAATGTAATTTAATAGAAATTTCTGTGATATACTATATGGTTCTCATATACAAAAATGGCTAAAATAGTTAAATAAATTTTCCATTTTCTGTTCGTTACAACAGATGCTTTTTTTATTAACAAAATATTTTACATTGGCCGACCGTTTCCGTCTTGTGCAGGTTTCGTTTCAAACAAGAGAAAATAACATGAATTTCCTATATTATATATTAGACCTATCTTAGATATATGGAATACCCTGTTCTTTTAATCGCCATATAAAAATCGGGGAGGTTCAAATCTGATTTCTCTTTGAAAATTACATGTTACAGGAGAATCTCAGTTAAACTGATAAAAATATATTGATAATAATTTTTAGGTAATTCTCAGCATATTGTAATTATAAGATATTTTTAAGTTTTCATTGTATAGTATTTGTAAGCAATTAATATACAAAATTATTTAAGGGCATTGTTGACTACAGTGATTTTCAACTAAAGCTTAAGTTCCAGATTTATTTCTCACCCATCTTCAGGGCACTCTTTTGAATTGTTTAACTTCATTAGTTCTAAATATTATGCAAAATTAATATATTTTTTACACATGGGCGCCCGAGCAACGTTTTCTGGGGGAGGGTTGTTGTTGTTGAGACCCAGACCGTCCGACCTACCAGAAAGGTGTAAAGTAACACCGGGAAGTGCCACCCAATTTAGACCGGAACCCAGTGGGGGAGGCATCCACAGGGACCGTACCCTCCTTCCCCTACCACCAACCTCTCGGAAGGACTTACGGACCCACATGTTTAATGTGATCGTACTCCGCATGAACACGGCGGCAGTTGTGGCAGCGTGCAAATTCAGCGCGCAAACCACCGGGCTACCGCGTCCAAAATGTGCCAACAGCACGCGGTGTTCCCAGGTGGTCACCCACCCAAGTACTAACCGCGCCCGATGCTGCTTGACTTCGGTGATCTAACAAGAACAGGTGTTATCAACACGGTAGGGTCGTTGGCTCTTCTGGGGGAGGGTTGTTGTTGTTACCCAGACCGTCCGACCTACATTCTGGGGGAGGGTGTAAACTCAAGCATAAAATGTACAATATCGACTAACTTGGTGCTTGCCTTTGTTATGTGAATGTTTAAGCGTCATAACTCCTTCAGACATCATAATGTACATCATCAGTGGCAATGCTAAGGAATTGACAGATAAGAGCTTTATACAACTTGAAATTGTGGATACAAAATTTTCATATGCTCTAGTGTTACGTTTATGGGTTGGCCTGATGTATTTATGTACATGGTTTAATTAAATTAAATTATTCTTGCTAAATAATTAAATTGAAATTAATAAAAATTAAAATAAAATAAAAATTAAAATAAAATAATTAAATTAAATTAAATTATTTTTAAGTCGTTATTGTAATTTATGATAATTTTAATATCAGTTTATCCGATTTACCATATGCAAACTGGACTTCAACTTTTGAAGATAGGATTTAAAATTTTAATTTTAAACACGCCCCGCTCATTTATTTTCTTTTTTAAATTTTATTTCGAACGTGGTCGTTAATGCACCGCATTGACTTTAATGGCGTAGTTCGGCCACTGCACAAAAGTTTGAAATTTGACGTTATAGCGACATCATTAGCAAGACGTATAGTCGTAGATACCGAATCTCTCTTAAGGGATCGAATGGGCTGAAAAGAAGTGTAAGTCTTCTAAACTCTAAATTCATTCTATTATATGAACAATTTTTCTTTAGAGAGAAATATTTCCTTTAAAATGTTGAAATAAATTTCGTTAGATTTGGAAACATTTGAAATATCTTTGACATTAAGATTCTACTTCAATAATTTTACATTGGACGGAATTATCAAAGATATGTACGAAGTTGCAGATGATTTAAATTACACATATTAAGGATTTAATCCACACATGATTTAAGAGAAACGTATCAAAACTAGATTCTGAGCCCGTTACGTGGGCAATCTTGCATAATAAAATAATATGTTTGTGTATGGGTTTGTTTCCGTGCGTGTGTGTGTGTGTGTGTGTGTGTTTCCGTTTATGTGTTTGTTGTTGTTGAGACCCAGACCGTCCGGCCAACCAGAAAGGTGTAAGGTAACTGTTTGGACGGCCGGGAAGTGCCACCCAATTTAGACCGGAACCCAGTGGGGGAGGCATCCACAGGGACCGTACCCTCCTTCCCCTACCACCAACCTCTCGGAAGGACTTACGGACCCACAGGTTTAACGTGATCGTACTCCGCACGAACACGGCGGCAGATGTGGCAGTGTGCCAATCCAGCGCGCAAACCACCGGGCAACCGCGTCCGAAATGTGCCAACAGCACGCGGTTTTCCCAGGTGGTCACCCACCCAAGTACTAACCGCGCCCGATGCTACCTGACTTCGGTGATCTAACGAGAACCGGTGTTTTCAGCACGGTACGGCCGTTGGCCGTGTATTTTCGTGTATGTGTATGTGTGTTTCCGTGTGTGTGTGTGTTTGTCTATGTGAGTGTGTGTAGCGGGACATCTAAGTGCCGGGCAGCGACAAAATTTGGTACAGAGGTACTTCAGGCCCTAGAAAAATACGCTTCGGGGAGATTTTTAAAAAAATAAAGTTATTTTTTAAAATTATTTTATGTGTTAGCACGATTTTGAGCGAAATCCACCCAAATCGACATTATTAATTAATATTATTTGACATCCATTATCGGCTAACAGATTTATCACAGAGTTTCCATCTTGACACTATGGGATAGCCTGAAGAGCAGCCTTTTCAACGATTTTTTAAACGAATCCGCAGGATAATTTCTTCATATGTATTTCTGAAATACTTCGAAGTTTGTATTTTATATCTCATCCGATACTTATTTCGCCGCAATCAAAAAAGGAAAAGGAAGATTGGTACAATTCTAAATTTCAGCAGAAAAGTTATGTGTATACAGGTTGATTAAAAAAAGACGGGTCAAACTTTACGAGCTGATAGTATACACCAAACCAAGAATTTTTCGCCATAGTTTATCGGGTCGGAAATGAAAAGTAATGTTGCCAGTGGGCGCTTAATGGTGAAACCGATGAGGTGAGGCGAAAACGTAAGAATGACTTGGAAGCTATAAAATGACATATAATAAACAATAATTACAGTAATGGCTCAAAAGAGCGACCGCCAACCTTAATGCATGTCTCACAACAGCGATGGAGGAATTGGCGAACTCTCTCGAACACACCAGGCATATCACGCACTGCTGCAGCAGCGGGCGAAATTCTGGCGCCGAGTCCCTCTTCCGATTCAAGGGAAGTATCATAGTCGAGACTCTTGAGATATCCCCACAAAAAGAAGTCAAAACACGACGGATCGGGGGATCGTGGGGACCAAGCTATGAGACCACTTCGCGCAATTCATCGGCCTGGTAAAGTGTCGTCCGGAGAGTTCCTTACTGTCACATGGTAAACCCATGATCCAATATTTTTCGGGGGTGCGATCTAGAGTTTACGTATTTTATTTTGGGGGTCAGCCTTTTCGTTTGGCCAGCTGCTCTCGGAATGGAAAACAGGATGCGGGGGAGTGCTCTTTGGAGATCACATTTTTACCGAAAGATTTAACGTTTGTCCGGTTCGGACGGATCATAGGGCTGGCGGCCTGTTTGAATTAGTGGCCGAAAGCATGTCAGTTTCGCAGGGGCTTGAGAAGGGGCTTTTTGTTTCTGGAGGTCTAAAAGCCAATGGCGTTGCTTTGGGGTCAAGGGGTTAAGACCCAGAATCCAATGGGAGGTTTGTATGCGCCTCAAGGGCGTGTTTTAAAATCTTGGAGAGAGAGAGTTTTCAGAAATTTAAAAATGGAGCGAGGAGAAGGAACCAGGACTCGTTGAAAAGGAGACGTAAAAAGATCGGCTCCTATCCAAAGAAGTGCGAGACCGACGATGGCCTGTGAAGTTCGGTGAGTTACCCATCTGGGACTTTTTCCTATTATGTACTTTTTGACCTACCTCTCTCTCCGTTTTAAGGATGATTAAATATAACATAGGGATGTTTAAGCTTAATTCTTAATTACCATCTTTTTCCATTTTAGTCTGTGAGACTATATATACTTTTGTATTTGTATATCTTAAATTGGTATGCATCCCATTTGGAATATGGGAAGTTGTATTTTAAATATTTTAAATCAATATTGTGTAAATATTTATAGAGTGTAAATAAATTTATGTTGGTATATACACACGGCTTTATTCTTCTTCGCTCTGTAACCGGGCGTGTCCTAAAAGTGGTACTTACCTCGGGACACTTACTTCTCTAGCCTAATTAAGAAAATTTGCATGAGGGTTCTTTTTCTTACCTAGATGGAATTTCCGTACCTGGTTTTTTTATTCAACCAGAAAATAACAACCAGAATGACGCTTTTATGTTTGGGGAGGGGTAGCTTCCCCACGAGTAAGTGCCCTGTAAAGTCTTTACGTTTCATTTCCGACCGGTAAACTATGACAAAATATGATTGTTTTGGTGTGTACTACCACCTCGTAAAGCCTGGCCCAATTTTTTTTAATCACCGTGTATTTTTGCATTCAAAAAATATATTTTAATTACTAGAGTTTTTTTTGCTATTTACTCAGCAAAGTCATAAAAATTGCGATTTTTTTTATTCCATGTTTTTTTTTCTTCAGTAGCCAGTAGATTTTTCTGGGGATGCCTCCATTAGAACTCACGGTCAGTTTTAAGCTACGCCTTCTTTTATGTATTAATGATTGTTTCTTTAATTTATTTATTACTTTCCTTATATACATAATGTATAAGGAAAGTATTGCGACGGGGTCGAAAATTCGAATTCGAGTTTTCGACGGGAGAGCATGTTTCAAGCATCCCTGATCACGAATCAAACATTTTTGAGGTGATGCTTGTGTGTGTGTGTTAGTGAACCTGTGGAGACGATATCCTACTAACAAATAGAGCGATTTGAATGAAATTCGGTACAAAAATAACAATCCGTGAATACTGGAAGTCTGTCGTTTTTATACGTAATCGAATGTTCAGAACCCCCCTAAATTTTTGTGTGAAATTTTGAAAAAATCATCAAAAAATTAATACCTTTATTAAAGTTACGCAACTGGACATTTCTTATGTAATGTTTCCTTAGAAAATGATTGACATAAACTTTAGATCGGTAGCATGAACCGTTCTCGAGATATTGCACATTTTTAAAATAAATTTATCAAAAAATCCCATAAATTAAATAAAATCTATTAACTGTTGAGAAACATGTTCACTTTTCATATGTAATACCATGCGATATATTGGGTGACATCATTCTCGTGGATCTAGCTCGTTCCATTCATGATAAAATATACTTTGAGTAATACTTTTGAATTTGAACGCCAATAATCATTTATATGCTATAAGAATAACTTATTTCTGTGTTCATAACGCTTGGCGAGATTTTGGCGACGAATTTCGCGGAATATCACCAACTTGGCGACTTTTTGAAATGTTACCAAATTAACGAAAATCTCGCCAAATGGATAAAAATGACGCTAAATCAATAAAAATGACAGCTGATTGACGAAAATTCAATATCTCGGAAAGAATATAAGTATCTACTATAAGAAAAACCTATTTTTTTACTGTAAAAGTAGTAAATTCATTGCATTATATAAGAAAAGTCATGTGGTGCCCACATCAGATTTTTTATTTTTGTTTTCCACGTTCAAGGGATGCATGCGTGGGGATGTGGTTTTTAAGCCAGCGAATGCTTTTTTGGCGTTTTGAAAAGGCTATTCTGTAAATGCATTATTTAAGTAACGGGTGCTTTAAGCACCGGCTACGCTGAGTATTTCATTCTAGTTCGAAAGGCGATTCATGGCGTGATACGCAGTTCTATTAAGGGGTGATACGCAGTTGTATTAAGGCGTGACGCTCAGTTCTTTCAGGGAACAGAGGTTGATAGGCCCAGCGTTCAGCCAAGGCGCGTTACGCGTTCACGTACTACGTAAAAAGCGCACTGCGTAAAAAAGAAATGGAATCAATTGATTTCTGCTTTAAATACGAACAACGGACCGAGATAGAACAGTGGTTAAGGTGAGAGGATTGCACACGGAAGACAAGGGATCGATATCCGACGCTGGGTACGTTAAATCTGCAAGTCAGAAAGTTCATCCGAGAGATGATACGTTAGAGTAAGGATGACATTGTCAATGCAGTTGCTGTTCATGTGTGTTATTGAGTTCCAGTCTAAGTGGGGAAGCACTGCCCCGAACGTCCAAATAGTTACCTTATAACTTCGGACGTTCTAGGTAGGGAGAAAAATAATATTCCGAGCACCACAGATACATTTACTACGTGGAGAAAAGCTAAAGAAAGATATTGCAGTTAAAAATTTTTATAAAGCTTAGTGGTCCTGACGAAACCGGTTGTATGTTCGCGCAGATTTTTTCGTTATGAGCAGGCGTATTGTTAAACCTTTGGTTTACGAGAATCCGCGTAAGTTTGTATGTAATTTTAATCAGATGTTTGCATCCTAAAATTTGGGCAACGGCGGACAGATTTTCTAGTACTTAAATAAATAAAGTTCTTCAACATATTTTTCGAAAGTATTGCATACAAACATATATGTTACAATCTGAATAAAGTGATTTATTTATCCGGTTTTGTGTATAATACAATGCAAACACTTTAATGGAAACTTTTACTGTCCTTACTTCAAAATGCAACAATTCTCATTCAACACTTAAAACTCATCACAAATGTAAATCTTTATTCTTCAAGTGCTAATATTAATTAAATATGTTACTCAGAGAAGCAAGACAAAACTTATGAAACGTCTAACAACTAGTGAGTAACTGCAATCGATTGTTCAGTCTAAGCTCTCCACTGTTAAATGTCTGGAAATAACCACGCAACAATCTTAATGCTTGGTAAAGATCTAAGCTTCAGCACTTAGTCCAGTCGGTGTTCGAAACATTGGAGGGAAAATACTTAGGGCTCGTTAGAGGGAATAAACAAGAAGACTATTATTCACAAAGTTGAGCCTAGAATTAGAGAGATTTACTTAGCGGATTAAGGAAGATTTTGAGTCGATATTTTAGGATAAAGTGTTAAAATATGGTTTTCAATGCGGCTGGTAAATGATGTCAATTTATTTAAAAGAATTATCAGTCCAACATGCATAAATTGCATTATGAAGCTTATATGGTAAATATATTTCAACATAGTTACAGGACTCGCCTATAGAGGGCAACACCTCATTGAAGATAATAGCATCTATGGACCGAATGCACTTACCTACTATATGGGGTATTTACAATTTTTTAGGAAGGTTTTTCGTAAAGAAATTTGCTATCCCAACCGGGACATGAACCACACATCAACGCTCTCTCAATTGAGCTACTGGGGTGGAATTACGAGCTCTAACCGTTAAAGTGGTTTTGCATTCTCCTCCATCTAATCTCAGATTGACGTGCAACTTGACAATCTAGCTGGCCAACGTCTGCTATTTATTACCTCAGGTTATTTTCCTGGCGATAATCTTATTTTTATTCTCCAGATTATCTAGTGGTCAAGCCTCACCATGTATGCAGATTTAAGTTTCTACTATCAATAGTTTGGGCTGTGAAAGTATCTCCTAATCAGCAAGTAAAGTCTGAATCTTCTGATTTTACAGAAAAAGAAAAAATCCGCAATTTTTAATTTTTTCAAAACAAAATTCAAAGATTTTAGATTTTTCAAATCTTACGTGTCGAGTCCCACTGTGTATGCAAAGTTTGGAACTCATCTTTTTAACAGTCAATCAGTCAGTTTCCCTCAGTTAATGTATTTAATTAGAACGTGTAAAATGTGTTCACTTTTGTCTCTTTCGAAGACTAGACGGGGAGAAAACACCCGCACAGCAACCTTTCCTATGTCATGAATCTGGGGTTTCCATATACTGAAGATTTGGTTTCCCAGATTTGGCTATTTATCACCAATGTGGCGACATTAGGTGACTTTTCTAAGGTTCCGAAAAACACCTCGAAATAACGAATATTCTACGAGATATGAGCAATTTCTAGAAGTTTCCAGGGATGATATATAAAAGGTGTCATCTCTTAGTTGGAGAGCAATTGACATAATACCAACTACATTGGACTGTGACATACGTCAATGTTTTGATTATAGTAGCTACTGTTTAGTGAAATGAGAGCTGCGTCACTGCTTTGAGAATAGTAGCAGTCGTTTTGTGAAATTAATGATTTCGGCTGTGCTTGTAATAAGCGTGTTAGTTATCTAGAAATTCAGACTCATTTTTGTATCTTAAGTGCACGTCCACGACTCCAGAGGATTCATCGTAACCATATGGTAAATAAAGAGCACGTTTACTTTCTTCTGGAGTTACTTTAATTTTAGCCTCTCAATTTCTTTCTTCAATTGCAAATACATTCAATTTTGCATGGCAGATCTATTACTCTTTATTCTATGCGTCCATCTTGTCTATAAACTAATAAAAATACATTTCTCACTTACAGCTATTGGCTGTGCAGTCATACCTATAGCCCAAACATTGGAGTGGATAGAGCGCCTACTATGATATTGAGATGTTCTTCTGTTAGTCCTTTTTGAGTTATTTCAAAAGCGTGAGTTGATACTCGTGCTTTTGTGTCGTTGTGAACCCAGATGCGCGACTTAAACTTGGTGTGCATCGAAATAAAGATCTGATGAAGTGTGAGAGATATAAGGATGATGGTGGTAGAGTTGATGAGGTTAAGCGGTGGCATCAATATAAGGTGGGGGACAATGTGTTGCTTTCAAAAATTGAGTGTTAGTAAAGTTTCTTGCGTCACTATCTGCTACGAATGACATTCCCGGGTATATGTTCGGACCAGCAAAAATAATTAGTTCAAGAGGTTTAGCACGGATTTACCATGTTCTTGGTCCAGAGTTCAATCTCAACCCAAACGAGCAGGGATGTGCTTCCGCCAGTGGTAACCACGGAACATAAACGAGTACGCAACCTTCTTCTTTAACGACGACGGTCTCAACACTTCTCACGTGGGGACGGCGCTACAAAAGACACATACTTAAATTACTCCTCTCACCTGGCAACGACTGACCCCATGTCACGTTCTTTCAACCACATGCTTGAAGCGCGTCACATAACTTTCAACTGGTTGAGTTCTCAACTGTATTGTCCACTGAGAACGCGGTAGGTTTTGCAAGTGACCGACTGAGCAGTGAGCACCTTTTCCACTGGGAGGGAGTGTGTGGGGGCCGGCTCTTATGTCACTACCTGCTACGACATTCCCGTTTAAACGCTTCAACCAGAAGAATTCTTTTGGTCTAGCGGTATAGCATGGGTTTACCATACTCTTTGTCATGAGTTTGAACCTCAACCCGAACGATCGGGATGTGCGTCCACCCCCTTCAAGGAAGGTGAAGAACTCTTGTCCCAGCTGATAATCGGATTACCGATCTCTTGAAGACCAGACGATTAATTACTAAAACTATAATAACTAAACTAATTACGATTAATTACTAAAACGATAATTACATAAACGATAATATTTTAAGTACACCTCATACTGCACATGCATTTTCTCTACATAATTTCAATATGGTCACATTAATTTAAGAAATAATTTACAATTACCGGAATAATAAGGGTGGTTTGTAGTATATGGAAAACTGATAATTTGAACTACGCTATGGATTGTACCGCAATAGTTATCAAAAACACAGATAAACCAAGCGTACGAAACATCTCAGATATACTTAGTTACACCCTCGATTATTCTTCCTAAACTCCCCAGTGTTAAATGGCTGGAAAGAACCACATTACAATCTTAATGCTTCGGTAAGATCTAACTTGTAGCACTTATGATAGAATGTATTTGAAAAATGTGAGCGAAATTTGTTAAGGTTCATTAGAAAAAATAAATGAGATTGTATTTCAAATAGAGCTTAAATTTGAGCTTTAAGACTGAAAGAGATTCTCAGACGATATTTTTATGAAATATTAGAATTTTACATAATTACTAGTTGCGGTATCCGCGGATAGCGGTCATTAACTTTAGCAACCACGTTTTCAGCAATCTCATTTTAAGCAAATAAACAAAAAATTAAAAAAGCAAACGCGTAACGGGCGCATAAGCCGCTAAACGTATCAGAAATAATCCATTTTGATCCACTTTTTCGATCTGGGTAGATACGCGAAACAGGCGTTTCCGGCTCTAAGTGTATTTGGTGGTTGCGCGTAGTAGTATGCGGCCACTTCTTACACTTTGCTGTTAGGAGCCCGCTTAGCATATGCGTATACGCCCCTCAGTCCAATTATTAAATCCCGGGGGCGTGATTTACGCTAAAGAACAGTAAAAACTGCGTGTTAATATGACCATTAGGGACTAAGATAGATAAAAACGCAGATGAAGAAAGGGTAACTCCAATGACTGCCCCCACTCCCCAGGAGTGAAAATTGTACGCGCGCAGCCGTAACGTGACAAACGACGCAAATATTTTTAATATACAATCGGGAGCACGGTTGAAAAAAGACAAAAAATTAAAGATATTTGACTGGTTGCACAATATATGAGAATGCCAGGATATTGACATTTAATTTAATTAATAAAAATTACCAAATGAATTATTCAGAAACACATTTTTTACTTGTTACAGAGACAAGGAATCTAGATTGACCCTGACACAATTTTAAGACTCTATCGTGTAATGGTTAGGTGAAGCGGTGAATTAAAAATGAAACCCAGAAATTCGCATAAAATCGGGTTTTCTTGCGATCTTTAAAAATCTATTAACACAGAAAAAACAAAAAACTTTTTGGGAAAATTTTAGAAGACATTTTAAAAATATTGGAAGATATTTTGGAAAATAGAGCTCTTGAGCTCGATTCAAGTAACCTTTAGCTCAAGTCAACAAAAAAATTCTGTCGGTACCTCTGAAGCTAAATGATATGATAACTTTTTAAAAGAAATTGCTGTTACTTCAAATCGATTTTCCTCTCCTTTTAGAGAGTTTTACAATTATTTAAAATCTATTAAATTTTTCGTATTTTTGAAAGTTTTGTGCACGTTTCCGGATTGCTAGCTATATGGATTGCTACCTTTTCTTCGTTAAAAATTATGTATAAAACAAGCATTTAATGGATATATTTGAGCATACGTAATTTTTTATTTTAGATTTTGACGATTTTTGTGGGCCATTTTGCAAAAAAGGGCAGGTTTTTTTATCCGAATAGCACCAAAATCTAATCAGCACCAGAGTATCCCACAAGCGACTTATCTACCGAATTTTGTGAAATTCGGTCCATTAGTTTTTCAGCGAGAGGGGATACAGTCTTTTGCGGTCAATTTCGCAAAAAAAGGCGCATTCTTTTATCCCGAATCATATCCAAAACTAATCAGCATCAGATTCGTCCACAAATGACTTACCTACCAAATTTTATGAAATTCGGTCAATTAGTTTTCTAGTTAAGAGTGGATACGAAATCTACACAGACAGACAGACATACACACATACAGATAGACACACACACAAACGTCACGCTAAAAATGAAGAATCAGGGTCATACACATGTGACCTCCCTACCAAATCTTATGAAATTCGGCCCATTTGTTTTTTAGTTAGAGTGGATGCAGACAGACAGACAGACAGACAGACGGACACACACAGACGTGACGCAAAAAATAGTTTTATAGTTTCTAGAGGTCCCGAAACGTGTTCCAATACTTTCCCTATGCATTACCATGTATTGCAGGGAAAGTAAAATAAATTAATTTCAGATTGCATTTTTTCCCCACGTATTGTGACGAATTCAGCTTCTAACAGCCTACGTCTACAGCAGGCGAATCAAAATGAGAGATTTACAAAATAGTTAAATGGGTTGCTATAAAGCCCCCCCCCCTATAATCCTTTTGTCTTTTCCTAATCGTTTTTACGTATCCCCAAAACATCTCCTCCGATGTGTTTCAGTTTCTACATCTCATATATCAGCGAAGCCGTAAAAGTGGCTGAGCCAGCTCGGTGAGAACGTATTGCAAAGGCGATCAATACGCCCGAAAAGACAAAACACTCAACTTGCTTCACTGCAATGCGCGAAAATTGCCTTTTTTCTTCTTACATATTACGTACAATCTGTCTTTTTTTTTAATATCACAGATATGCTATTTCTAAATGGAATAAATGTAAGGAACCTTGAAGCAAGGCATAGAAATTACATTTATGCAGGTTTGAGAAAAATATTAAGTGATACATTCTAACCTAATGTATATTGCAATATCTTCTAAAATTTAATCTAAATTGCAATATCTACTAAAATATATTGCAATATATATGTATAATTGACTGATTTCCGCGTTCGTATACAAAATCACAGTTTTTAACGTTTTTATTTTTACATTTCCTGCAGGACATGGTAATGTACAGGGAAAGTATATTGGAATCATGCCAAAAATTGTAACTCGAGTTTTCGACGGATCTACACATTTTGACATCTCAAGAATACGTAAAAATCTGATGTAGACAGCACTTGACTTTCCCAGCAGACTTATATGCACGTTCTCTTTATTTTAATGAAATTTAATTCACTTTTAATTCAATTTTCGTTCTCATTTGGTAACTGGACTTATTTTCAAAGGTGGTGTAGAGAAAATACGAAAAAACTAAAATATCTCGAGAACGGCTAGTCCTAGTGTAATGGGATTGGTCTTATTCTTTTCTTCGTTAAAGATTACGCATAAAACAAGCATTTAATGAATATATTTAAGTCTACGTAGTTTTCATTTTAGATTTTGACGATTTTTGCGGGCCATTTCGCAAAAAAAGGCAGTTTATTTTTTTCTGAATCGTACCAAAATCTAATCAGCACCAGGGTAACCCGCAAGCGACTTATCTACTGAATTTTGTGAAATTCAGTCCATTAGTTTTTCAACTACAGTGGATACAGGCAATTTTTGTAGACCATTTCGCAAAAAAGGCGGGTTCTTTTATTCCGAAACGTACACAAAACTTATCAGCACCAGATTCGCCCACAAGTGACTTATCTACCAAATTTTATGAAATTCGGTTCATTAGTTTTTTAGTTAGAGGGGATACAAAATCTGCACAGACAGACGCACAAACAGACATACACACACACAGACGTCACGCTAAAATAGTTTTTTCGTATTCTAGAGGTCTCGAAACGTGTAGATCAGTCGAGTTGCGATGTTCGGCATGATTCCAATACTTTCCCTATATATTACCATGTATTGCAGGGGAAGCAAAAACCATTTTTAGCGTGACGTCTGTGTGTGTGCATGTGTCTGTCTGTCTGTGCAATGTATGTATCCACTCAAACTAAAAGACTAGTTGACCAAATTTCATAAAATTTGGTAGGTAGGTCCCTTGTAGGTGATCCTAGAGTTTATATTTTGTTACGATTCGAGATAAAAGAACCCGCATTTTTTTGTGAAATGGCCCGCAAAAATTGACTGTATCTACTCTAGCTGAAAATCTAATAGACCAAATATTACAAAATTTGGTAGAAAAGTCACTTGTCGGTTACACTGGTGCTGATTAGGTTTTAGTACGATTCGGAAAAAAATAACCTGCCTTTTTTTGCTAAATGGGCCGCAAAAATCGTCAAAATCTAAATTAAAAGATTACGTATTCTCTCTCTCTCTCACAAATATATCAATGAAATGCTTGTTTTATGCGTAAGTTTTGACGATGAAAGAATAAGTCCAATCCCATTACTCTTAAGACAAACCGTTTTCTAGATATGTTAGTTTCTTTTTATTTGCATTGTCGCTAAGCAACCTTTGAAAATAAGTCCAGTTACCAAATGAAAACGAAAACGGAATTGAAAGTGCAAATTCAGTGTAATTTAACATTCTTATGAGTGTTATTTTGTGCGATTAAACTCAATATAATGAATTATTGAAAGATAACTTGAATCAGAAGAAAAAATCATGTGCTGTCCATATCAGATTTTTAAAATTTTACAACATAGTTAAAAAGTGTTTATGGCTTTGTTCATTCTGTCTGTCTGTCTGTCCGTTCGCACGATAACTGCCGTAAAAATGACTTTATCAAAATAAAATTTTAGTATGTTGTTGAGACAATCTGTGGGACATATGGGAATGTAAATGAATAATATCACCCAATTAGTTTTGGATTGAACCCGAGTTGAAAAAATGAAATACATTGAATCCTATGGGACATAATGTTTCAAACATTTTTTAAACGAATTTAAAATTCGCAAATTGCTTCGAAAGCTTTAGAAAATATTCAAATTTTCCCATAAAATATATAAATAATATTTCAGCAAATTATGTTTGGTAGTTTTTAAAATCAAAATAAAAATAATAATTGCACCCATATTATATGAAGAAAAAATATATGAAGAAAAATATGAATGATTTTAAATAATCATCTGACTTTGATTATTTACAACAAAGTTTAATTTTCTCTTATGGAGAATGTAAACATATCCATTTATAAGATGAGTTGTATAAGAATTGCTGAATTTCATCAACTCAAAATTATTTAACTCTGGAGTCTGCAATATAACTTATATGAATGAAACATTCATTGATTTTACATAGAGACACAAACGAGAGAGAAAAAAGCAGACCTTTTTCGATTTATTTACATTCTCCATAAGTAAGAATTAAGCTTCGTTGTAGAAATAATCAAAGTTTGATGATCATTTGAAATCAAATATATTGTAATTGCATTGTTTCAGTATATTGATGCACAGACATTAAACAAAATTAAAGCGGATTTAGGACGGAAACAACACTAAATATAAATTAATAAGAACTTAAAAAATAACGATTTTTTGTGGGTTTCCGAACATTCGATTGTGTCTAAAAACCATAGGCTTCCAGTAATAATGGATTTTAATTTGTGTTTCAAATTTCGTTCGAATCGCTCCATACGTTCGTGAGATATCGTCTACACAGACTCACTGACATACACACGGAGACACAGACACACATACTTACACACACGCACGCACACATGCCCACAGACATCACCTCAAAAATATTTGATTCGTGCTCAGGAAGGCTTGAAGCGTGCCCTCCCGTCCAAAACTCGAATTCAAATTTTCAACCCCGTCACAATACTTTCCTTATATATTATACTATGTTTATAAGGAAAGTAATATATTTAATAGGCAGGATATTTTTACTTTATTTATACGATTTAAATAATAAAGAAATGGATATAGAAAATAAATTTTATAAATGAACGGTATTATTTCTTTTGATTAGATTGTATCAGTCATGATCGTCGGATATAAGTTTACAGAATTGATTGATGTTTTCAATGTCTTAAGTCATCTATTTTATTTTAGCAAATATTTTTCAAAGTCAGAAATTTTCTAGTGTGTTTAACCGACTGTAAAAACTGGATAAAAATGTGTTTCTACCATTTTAGCGGATTTTGACAAAATTTCATATTTTTTAAAATTTTTTTTGCAAACAGAATTGGGTTTCTTCAGATCTTTCTTTGAAAATAATGTTCCATAGCGAGAACATTATTAGGTTCCTTTTTAAAGAAATGTAATAAAATACTACCAGAATTTTCACATTTAAATTACGAGCAACGTCGGTTAGTCTTAAATAGCGTGAGCAGTTTTGTTTTCGGAAAATTAGCCAAATGTTATTTATTTATCTCTGTCTATATGTAACGTTTGGTGATAAAATTGACGAACTTGGCGACTAATTTGGTGAAATGTCGCCAACTTGACTTCACTATTAATGGTGCCAAACTGACGAAAATGAATACGAAATTGATAAAATGACGCTAAATTAACGAAAATGACGCCAATCACGTTATCAAACACGTTTAATATAGACTATATTATTTATTGTGATTGCTATCATTATTGATAGCTGTCGAATTAAATCCCTTCGAAATATAAGTTATTTGCGTACTGCGAAATAGTTTTACGTGTTGTCATCTACAAAAGCGCTAAATATAATATTCATCGTTAAAAATATTGTGCCGTGGTTCTTGTATATAATTTTTTTTTCTGTGAAAGAAGTAAATTTATATCACAGTGTAGGAAAAATCATGTGCTACCCACATCACCCACTCCGTAGCTGGTTTTCATACAACTGAGTTCAAATAATATGAAATACGAATACAAGAAATTTCTGTGGGTTCTTATATCTCGAATATTTTCACTTTCCCTGTAATGCATGGTAATTAATGTATAGGGAAAGGATTAGGATCGTGTCAAAAATCGCAACTCAAGTTTTCGACGGATCTACACGTTTTGGGACCTCTAGAAAACAAAATATATATTTTTAGCGTGACTTCTGTGTGTGTGGGTGTTTGTGTCCATCTGTGCAATGTATTTATCCACTCTAACTCAAGGACTAATGGACCAAATTTCATAAAATTTTATTATCATTTATGGGTGTCTTTGGCGCTGATTAGATATTGATACAATTCGGTTTAAAAGAACAAATATTTTTTTTTTCGAAAAGGCCCGTAAAAATCTCATATATCTACTCTAGCTGAAAAGTGAATGGACCCAATTTCACAAAATTTAGTACAGAAGTCACTTGGGTTGATACCCTGGTGCTGATTAGATTTTGGTACGATTTGGAAGAAAAGAGCCTGCCTTTTTTTTCGAAATGACACTCAAAAATCGCCAAAATCTAAAATAAAAAACTGTATGAATGTTCAAATGTGTCAATTAAATGATTGCTTTGTACGTAATTTTTGACCACTAAAAGAATAAGACCAACTCTATTGCTCCAAGACTAACCTTTTTTGAGATATTTTAGTTTTTTTTTTTTAACCTTTCTTGAGATATTTTAGCTTTTTTTTTTTTTTAACCTTTCTTGAGATATTTTAGTTTTTTTTTTAACCTTTCTTGAGATATTTTAGTTTTTTTTTTTAACCTTTCTTGAGATATTTTAGTTTTTTTTTTAACCTTTCTTGAGATATTTTAGTTTTTTTTTTAACCTTTCTTGAGATATTTTAGTTTTTTTTTTTAACCTTTCTTGAGATATTTTAGTTTTTTTTTTTTAACCTTTCTTGAGATATTTTAGTTTTTTTTAACCTTTCTTGAGATATTTTAGTTTTTTTTTTAACCTTTCTTGAGATTTTTTTTTTTTTTTTTTTTTTTTTTTTTTTTTTGTGTGTGTTACACAGGCTTTGAAAAATGTACAGTTACCAAATTGAAACAAAAATTGAATTAAAAGTGCAAATTCAGTGTTATTTTGTGGTAAACGCAATTTAATGTATTATTAAAGAAATATAGAGAACGTGAATATGAGTCTGCAAGGAAAGGCATGTGCTATCCACAGATTTTTTATTTCTATTTCACATCAGTTACTTGACATCTTCAACAAATTCGCTAAACAAAGAGTTCCAATTTCTAATTCCGAAGAAATGCCCCCCCCATACCCCCCGTTTCCGATGCAAGGATTAAAACGCGTTTAATGTTGATTTTAGAACATCTGAGTTGCTGTCTTATCCGTTCTCTAATGTGACACTCATCAGTTCAGGAAATCCTCTTATTGTAAGAACTTCCAGACTTGTGATTACGAATCTTTTAGCTGGATCAATATTCCAAACAATGCGCAATGAAGCAGTAGAAATATGCCCCTGGATTTTGGAGTTACCGAAGAAGGATTTGTCACAGATAATACCTTTATGTTTTCCTGGCATTTCTGGGATATTTGAAGTTTAAATGTTCAAATATGGTGTATGTTTTTGTTTTTTTGTTTCGAAAATATATTTCAAAATATCATGGAATGATTCTTTACAGAAAATTTTATGTTCTGTGTAATTATTTGTGGGTATGCAGTTAAAGATATTTTTAACGAAAAAGTCTTTATTACATTTATTTATTAAATTTATTCTAGGTTTTTATTACATTTATTCTAGAAATGTATGTATCTGTCAAATTTAACCAAATTAAATATCGTTCATTTAAAAAAAAATCTGATGTGAGCAGTATATGACTTTCCTTATATAATGCGATGAATTTACTACTTTTACAGTAAAAAAAATCTGATGTGGGCAACACATGACTTTCCTTATATAATGTAATGAATTTACTACTTTTACAGTAAAAAAATAGGTTTTTCTTATAGTAGATACTAATATTCTTTCCAAGATATTGAATTTTCGACAATTAGTCGTCATTTTCATTGATTTAGCTTCATTTTTATCCATTTGGCGAGATTTTCATTAATTTAGCAACATTTCAAAAAAATTTTTAACTAATTTTTTAATTTAGCAACATTTCATTAATTTAGCGACATTCCGCCAACTTCGTCGCCAAAATCTCGCCAAGCGTTATGCACTAAGAAAAAAGTTATTCTTACAGCAGATAAATGACTATTGGCGTTCAAATACAAAAGTATTATTCAAAGTATATTTTTTCATGAATGGAACGAGCTAGATCCTCGAGAATGATGTCACACAATTTATCGCATGGTATTACATATGAAAAGTGAACATGTTTCTCAATAGGAAATATTTTCTTTTTATTTTATATGACTTTTCGATAATTTTTTTGAAAAATGTGCAATATCTCGAGAGCGGTTCATGTTAGCGTTCTAAAATTTATGTCAATCGTTTTCTAATGAAAAATTACATAAGAAATGTCTATTTGCGTAACTTTATTAGCGGTTTTGATTTTTTGACGATTTTTTCAAAATTTCACTCGAAAATTTAGGGGAGTTCTGAACATTCGATTGCGTATAAAAACAATAGGCTTCCAGTGTTTATGGATTGTGATTTTTGTACCAAATTTTGTTCGAATCGATCCATTCGTTCGTCAGTTATCGTCTCCACAGTCTCACTGACACACACACACACACACACACACACACAAACACACATACTTTCACACACACACACACACATACTTTCACACACACACACACACACACACACAGACATCACTTCAAAAGTGTTTGGTTCGTGATCAGGCATGCTTGAAAAGTGCTCTCCCGTCGAAAACTCGAATTCGAATTTTCGACCCCGTCACAATACTTTCCTTATGCATTATGTATATAAGGAAAGTAATAATTATGTCCTTCAACATTTTTAAATGGCTTCCAATAAACATGAAAATTAACCAGAGTGTGGCACTACTGGACCTTTTCATACCAGAATCCATTTTTAAGTAGCTTGTATTTTTTTGAAGGGTGTTTTTTGTGCCAACTTTACAAAAAAAAAACTGAAAAATCTTCATCGTTAATCCAAAAAATTATAATTGCATCATAAAAGGGTTTAAAATTTTTTTTCGAGTGATACTAAATTTGCGAATGCACCTATAGGCGGGATAAATTGTCCCCCCTTCCCCCCCACACACATATACGAGAAGACGACGTTATGATCACAAAAATTGCATAACGGTTATATTTAACTACAATGATTGAAACTGTTATAGGTTTCATGATTATTCAGACAGAAAAAGAACCTTGCATGATTGTGTAATTTTTTGTGCTATTCTGCCATGTTAAGAAAATATAAAATTTCGAATAAATTTCGATATTTTCTCTCGAATTTCAAAAAATTCTATCTAGTTCTCGATTTTTCGTTAACAAAGCGGAGTATAAAATTTCAGCAAAATCTCTCAATACTTGGGACAGCTATATCGTGTACACAAAGTATCGACTACAGACAGACATCATTTTAAAAATTGTCACGTGCACAGGAGGTCTTACAATATATATTGACATCAAAATCTCGAAATCGATAATTATTCGATTTCTTCATATTTCGCATGGGAAAGTAAAGATATTTTAAAGTTTTAAAAAATATAATGTTTGCTATTACTGCCATGCCTGATTTAACATATTTCAAGTAATTGCATAAGGCTTGCACAGGCACAACATAATTGAGTTTTTCTTTAAAATGTACCTCCCTTTTATATTTAGTGTGATGAAACAGTTATTTCCATGACCTTCAGTAGGTGGTAATTAACTACAACTGTTCACGCTGATTAGAAACCTCCTGTAATGGAATTTGGGCTTGTTCTCTGTATGATGTTAGAGTAATAATGTGTTGAGTCAGAGAAAAAAATGACTTTGTTTCTTTCCTTATTACTTTCCTTATATACATAATGTATAAGGAAAGTATTGTGACGGGGTCGAAAATTCGAATTCCAGTTTTCGACGGGAGAGCACGTTTCAAGCATCCCTGATCACAAATCAAACATTTTTGAAGTGATGTCTGTATGTGTGTGTGTGTGTGTGTGTGAAAGTATGTGTGTGTGTGTGTGAAAGTATGTGTGTGTGTGTGTGAAAGTATGTGTGTGTGTGTGTGTGTCAGTGAGTCTGTGGAGGCGATAACTGACGAACGAATGGACCGATTCGAACCAAATTTGGTACAAAAATCACAATCCGCAAACGTTGGAAGCCTATTGTTTTTATACGCAATCGAATGTTCAGAACCCCCCTAAATTTTCGAATGAAATTTTGAAAAAATCGTCAAAAAATCAAAACCACTAATAAAGTTACGCAAATAGACATTTCTTATGTAATTTTTCATTAGAAAACGATTGACATAAATTTTAGAGCGCTAACATGAACCGTTCTTGAGATATTGTACATTTTTCAAAAAAAATATCAAAAAGTTATATAAAATAAAAAATATATATTTCCTATTGAGAAACATGCTCACTTTTCATATGCAATACCATGCGATAAATTGGGTGACATTATTCTCGTGGATCTAGCTCGTTCCATTCATGGAAAAAGATACTTTGAGTAAAACTTTTGTATTTCAACGCCAATAGTCATTTATCTGCTATAAGAATAACTTTCTCCATCCATAAAGCTTGGCGAGATTTTGGCGACGAATTTGGCGGAATGTCGCCAACTTGGCAACATTTTTAATAGTTGCCAAATTAACAAAAATCTCGCCAGATTGATAAAAATGACGCCAAATCAATGAAAATGACGACTAATTGAAGAAAATTCAATATCTTGGAAAGAATATAAGTATCTACTATAAGAATAACATTTTTTTAACTGTAAAAGTAGTAAATTCATTGCATTATATAAGGAAAGTCATGTGTTGCCCACATCAGATTTTTTTTTGAGGTAATGAAGGAAGAGTGTTTTATTCTGAGGTACTTATTAGTTGTTCTGTACCCAAAATTTAAAAAAAAATCAATGAAACATTCTTTAGTTTATGTACATTATTTTTACTTTCTCGTACTACAGAAAATAATATAGAGAAGGTATTCTTTTCATGAAAATTTGAGATTTTCAGATTTTGATGCTAATGTGTTAGGACTTATTGAAAATATTTTGACTATTTTTAGAGAAATGTTTGTCTGTATATCGTCTGTCTGCGACCGATTTCTTGTGTACACTATAACAGCCACATATATTACAGGATTTTCACGAAACTTTATATCCTATTTTGTTATTGATAAATCTATAACTAGATAGCATTTTTTTTAATTCGATCGAAAGATTAGAAATTTATTTGAAATTTTATATTTTTTAACATGGCAGCATAGGACAAAATTTGATATAACTGCGAGCAAAAGGGGTTATTTATGGATTAATGATCATGAAACTGAACAGTTTCTATCATTGCAGTAAAGAATGGCCGAGATACAATTTTAGGGATCTTTCAAATAGGCTGTACAGTGTTATACTGTTCCGGGGGACATTTTCGAGCTACCCATACAGCAGTATGCTGTTACGAGGGGTGTTTCGAACTACTCATACAGCAATATGCTGTTACCGGGGACATTTTTGAACTACCCATACAACACTATGTTTTTACGGGGTACATTTTCTAACTACCCATACAGCACTATGCGGTTACAGGGGACATTTTCGAACTATCCATACAGCACTATGTTGTTACGGAGTACATTTTTAAACTACCCATACAGCAGTATGCTGTTACGGGGTATATTTTCTAACTATCCATACAGCACTATGTTGTTACGGAGTACATTTTTGAACTACACTTACAGCAGTATGCTGTTATGGGGTATATTTTCTAACTATCCATACAGCACTATGCTGTTACGGGGGACATTTTTGAACTACCCATACTTCACCATGCTGTTACGGGGCACATTTTCGAACTACCCATACAGCACTATGCTTTTAGCTTTTACAGGAGATATTTTCGAGCTACCCATACAGCAGTATGCTGTTACGGGGGACATTTTCTAACTACCCATACAAAACTTTGCTAATACTGGGGAGTTTGGAAAATGCCGCGCAGCATCACGCTTTTAGCTGGGACTTTCGAATTTTCTTTTATTGATATTTACTTAAAGTAAATTTAAATGCAAATGCTGTTAACATAAGTCTGTTTACGACTAAGAATTCAACTCACAATTATTCTAAGAAATATCTCAGAATTCAACTCACAATTTCTATAACTGTGAAGTATTTGTAATTGTACTTTGTAAGATAACAATTTTTAGGCCAGGTATAATTTTTAGGCCTACGTAAGGTAGTTTTTAATGCATTTATTATCATATTCAAAATTGAAGTTCATTTTACTATTATTTGAATTAATTCTAATGTATAATATATTTTAAATTATTTTTAGTCAACATTATGAAAATTGCATTTTTGATTGGATTATATCAACAACCGCCTTCGGGTTTAAAAATTAAGGAGATTATTGATATTTTCAATTTCTAACGTCATTTATTTTAAGTTTTTTCACAATCATAACTTGCAGTAAGGATATATCTTCTAATACACGGATGTATATTCTAATCTATGATATTATATGCAGTACGAGCATATTTCCCAATAAAATTTTTGGTGCTTGCATTTTGGCATACATTGGCTCAATTTCATATTTTATGTACGTTTGTTTACAAGGGGCCAGTATATTTTATTCGTTCGATCGGCCTGTGCAGATAATTTTGTATGGCGAGAACAGAGATTTTAAACTTATTTTTAGGAGCATTAATTTAAATATTTTAATAAAATGTTTTGAACATCAATGTCATGTAGAATACTATTGGGATTCGTATGAGATTGTGGATTTTAAGTTCATTTATATTTTATATTCCGTACGAAGAACGGGTATACTGTTAGTATATATCGAAAATTCTAAATATTTCATTCTTCTGTTATGGAATTCCTAATCGTCGAATACCTGGTACAGGAAGCATTATTGCAGTATATTATTAAAAGTGGTTTTAATTCACTAAGATAAAATCATATCGTCTGTGGCAATGAAGGTCATTTCCGTGAACTTTTGTAGGCGGTAATTAAGCACAATGCTTAGGCACGCTTTAGAAACCTCCCCTAATGAGGCAATGGACTAGCTCTTTGTTAGCGTGATAATATCGTGTTGTGCGGAAGTAAAGAAGAAAAAAAAATAGGCAGGATTTAATTGATTGGGCGTGATGAAAGTGGGTGCTTTATTCTGAGGTACTTAAGCCTGAGAGAATGAACTCCGATGTGCCATCAATTTTAATTGTTTTCTGTCAAAAAATAATTCAGACACTAATAAACTGCCTTTTAATTTATTATACATTTTTATTCAGATACCTGAGCGTTGGTATAGAGGTCAGTGGCAAAGCATTAGGGAAGACGATGTAGGTAGTGTCTACCCCAATAATTATTATATTTTATTTTAAGTATATAATGTTATTCTATTATATTTAGTATATATATTATATATAGTATATACTATAAATATTATATATTATATATAGTATATATATTTTATATAGAAAATATAGTATATAATATTTTGAATTGGGTGAAATAAAATTGTTACGGTTATTAAATAATGGTTATGAACGAAAATGTTTTATGTTGTTCGGTAGAAGTGCGGACGACTATTTTTCTACAGAGAGGAATTTTAAATTGGGTGAAGTAAAATTGTCAAGATTATTAATTAACAGTTGTGAACGAAATTGTTTTATGTCGACTTGTAGAAGTCCGGAAGACTAATTTTCTATAGAGCGGAATTTTAAATTGGATGAATTAAAATTGTTACGATTATTGATTAACAGTTGTGAAAGAAATTGTTTTATGTAGTCTGGTAGAAGTCCAGCAGATTCATTTTCTACAGAGCGAAATTTTGAATTGGGTGAATTAAAATTGTTACGATTATTGATTAACAATTGTGAACGAAATTGTTTTATGTCGTCTTGCAGATATCCGGAAGACTGTTTTTCTATAGAGCGAAATTTTAAACTGGGTAATATAAAATTGTTACGGTTATTGAATAACGGTTGTGAACGAAATTTTTTTATGTCGTCTGGTAGAAGTCCAGAAGACAATTTTTCTATACAGTGGATTTTTAAATTGAAGTAAAATTGTTACGGTTATTACATAACTGTTGTGAACGAAATTGTTTTATGTTGTCTGGTAGAAGTGCGGAAGACTAGTTTCCTATAAAGCGGAATTTTAAATTGGGTGAAGTAAAATTGCTACGATTTATAATTAACAGTTGTGAACGAAATTGCTTTATGTCGTCTAGTAGAAGTCCGACAGATTATTTTCCTACAAAGTGGATTTTAAAGTGGCTGAAGTGAAATTTTTGTGATTATTATTTAACAGTTATGAGCGAAATTATTTTATATCGTTTGTATAGGAAATCAAGTAGATAATTATTTTCCCACAGAATGAAGATATATTCAGTGTATGTCCATTACTCCGATTTAAATAACTAAGAAATTGATAGAAGTCCTTAGAAATAGATATTGCAAGGGAAATGTAGATATTTGAATTAGAAGCTACAACTCCTGCAGCAGAAGAATTCTTAGTGAATCATTATATCTCCTCCGGAATTTGATTCTCAATCCATGTCATTCGTCATTTGAACGTTATGTATAGCTAATCCTGAGAAATGGGTGTTTTAAGGATTTTTTTTATTTGATTGCAAGTGAAAATTCTTAGTAAACATTCTTCCAAAATTAATGTTGAATCCACATTAGATAGCATTTTAGATAACTGATATGTTTATTTACAGCTAATCTTAAGAAATGCGTGTTTAAAGGAATGCAAATTTTTAAACCGGAAATGCAAAAATTATCGGAAGTGAAAATCATTAAAATATCCTCCTACTTCATTTAGAATTTGATATTACATCCATATTAGTCATTATCTAAATTCTATCTATAACAAACCCTGAGAAATAATTGCTTCAAAAAAGTTTAGCAATGATAGTGCGGCAAAATTTTCTCAGCAAAAATTTCAATTTTCCAAGTTGCAATTCAGAAAAACCACAAAATATTCTTCATTAATTCAGTGCTTCATCACTGAAAATTCTTATGAAATGTAACAAAGAGTGTTTCACAGTGAAATTCTCATCAAATATTCTAAAAATACACTTAAATTGCTATAGATTAAACTATATCGTCTGCTGAAATGAAGGTCATTTCCTTGACCTTTTCTTCGGGATAATTAAGTACGATGGTTTGGTTTGCTGATTAGGAGCCACCCCTAATGCAACAATAGACTAGCTCTTTGTATTCAGTTCGCGTGATAATGTAGTGTTGAGCAGAAGGTAAAAAAAAATGGACCGCGTTTTATTGTTTGGGCGTGATGAAAGAGGTGAGTAATTTCGAGGTACTTTAGTGTGAAAGAATAAGCTTACAGTGCCCCTTCAAGTTTAATTATTCTTTGTCAAAAAATTCCAGAGTAATAAAATGTATTTTAATTCAGCCTGCGCTCTTATCCAGAAATCTGAGGTTTGATATATGATGCGTATAAAAAAATACAATAATGGCGGAAATATACTTTTATGTTAAAAGAAGTCCTATTTTATAATGAGGATGGAAATTAATAACTGTGTGTTGGACGTATGCGTGCATTACAATTTCGATTATTTTATTAAGCTAAAATAAGAGTGCAATGGGATGATCGGAAATATACGTACATCGAATTTTAAAATTCTTTAAAGAACCGATATATTAATATAATAGATAGTTTTTCAGTTATGTGACATCAATATACCCTCATAAATATAACCGAGATATCGCCTGCTGTCTTCAATACTTCAATACGTCACACGATGATTACAGACCTCAAACATAAAAGTTGCCCATATTTTATAATTATGTTAATATATTAAATGGAAAATTATACTAAATCTTATTTTTACACTACTAAATGATTGAATTGTTTATTTTTTTTTTCAATTTTAGCAAAAGGACATAAAATTGTGTTTGTATTATTTCTGAGAGTCATATAAGTGTAATTTATTTAAACATTCCTCAGTATCGTCTCCCTAAACTCGATTTTTCATTGTTTTTGATATTTTTACTTTCCTTATATACATAATGTATAAGGAAAGTATTGTGACGGGGTCGAAAATTCAATTTCGACGGGAGAGCACGTTTCAAGCATCCCTGATCACGAATCAAACATTTTTGAAGTGATGTCTGTGTGTGTGTGTGTCAGTGAGACTGTGGAGACACTGACTGACGAACGAATGGACCGATTCGAACCAAATTTGGTACAAAAATCATAATCCGTAAACACTGGAAGCCTATTGTTTTTATACATAATCAAATGTACAGAACCCCCCTAAATTTTCGAATAAAATTTTGAAAAAATCGTCAAAAAATCAAAACCACTAATAAAGTTAAGCAAATAGACATTTCTTATGTAATTTTTCATTAGAAAACGATTGACATAAATTTTAGAACGCTATCACGAACCGTTCTCCACATATTGCACATTTTTCAAAAAAATTATCAAAAAGCCATATTGTCGCGAACGTTTTGGTATACTCGACAGAGAAGACAAAGTTTTGAAATCAAACACATTTATTAAACATGAAATAACAAGGCAGTTGATCGAAAACAGTGGAGTACAAGCATTTCTCGCAATAACTCAGAGTTACACTCGGTAGGGTGACCATTAAGAACACCCCTGGAGGAAGAGGAACCAAGAGAATACACATATTTTCTGATACATAAAATAAACACAATATTCCTCATATTATACTTGACATTTATATATCACATTTGTATACTTTGAACATATACGACATTTTCATATAACATCATCAATGACTTGATACTCACGAGGATTTGACAATTAACACTCTATTCGTTAGGTGGAAGACTAAATATATATAAAACTTTACCTCGTCTCTTTTAAATATAACATTTACAATTCTGTACCATGGGAAAGGATATCAGGATGGACTCTCGGCATAAACTCATCGAGATTCTTGCGCAGAACAAAATCCATAATGGTCGGGAAACTTGATTACACAACATCATGCTGGCGGAATTCGACATCTTGGTTGGTTACGGAGATTGGTTGATTCGTACCTTAGGACACAAGGAGGAGTCAGGCAAATACAAATCGCTGAAAAATGAGCTTTCCCTCTTGCCCTATTAGCGATTCAAGCCGACCAGTGAAAGAACCATTTTCTCTTTTCACAAGACTCATTATTCCATTACTACCAGGCTGATTCATTTAAAAACACGAGTGACTCATCTCTGAACCGAGCCAAACGACTCTACGCACAACTTGTCGAACTATGTTACATATTTTAATCACATCCTTCCACTTTCAAAATTAATCCACCTTTTCTTAAAATTCGCGATCATACGCGAATCAAACACACACGTCTACATTTCTCCACGACTCCTTCCACACTGTTTCCCAAAATCCTTTTTCAAACGCGCGCGTGCGCAAAACCTGCAAGTTCCCAACTAGCGACTGAGAAGCGAAAATACAAAACTATTACTATTTTTCTGGAACATAAACACTTTTGCGATTTTAGAGTTCACTTCCCTTAAAAGTCAATGTAATTGAAAACATGTAGAAAAGACATTTATATTTCGAAATTGACACTTTCAATCACACAGAAATAAAACAATACTTTAATATACAATTTTAACACAGAGGTGTGAAAGCCTTATCACACTCCTTCGGGGCCCGGGAGAAAAATTTCCTGCAAAGCGGGGAATTTTTCCGCACAATACTAGGAAAATACCTGCATTAAGTTCCCAATGACATATGTTCCATTGAGAGGAATTTAGTGTAAATTTTGAGCGATGTACATGTACACCAAAGAAAAAAAACAAAAACAAACAAGATCATGACCAGCATAATAACCAAAATCCAAGAGTGGCCTAAAGTTTGACTCGTGAGTCAAAAAAAAATAAGTCTCAATACAAGCATAGACCTTTACAAGACAACACCAAATTAACAAGACACAAATGATGAAATTGCCCCTTTTAAAATTTAAACACTAATACATTTTCTGGTGAGTACCACAGAGACATGAAAATTTAATTTACTCAACTCACAAAAAGTTTAACTAAACAAAAAGTTTTCTTTCTTCAAAAATTTTACAATTAAAATTCTATAAATTTACTTTTCACAGAAATCAATTTATTAACTATTATCCAACCTTGCCAACAAATTACTTTAAAAGACATTTAAAAAAAATTACTAATTTAGAAAATGAGACAAATTTTCAAACCAAGAATGTTGATCAGGCACCCAGGCAAGAAACAAGTCCATTAGAAAGTTGCAAACCTAGAGGTGGCGGTACCCCCAACCAATAAGTCAACAAACACCAAATGACAAAAAAAAATTTCTAAAATTTACTAGACCTTTAAATTAAAAAAAAATCATTCACACATTCATAAAATAAAACAGAGATAAAAATTATCAGTTATCCTTAAAAATCCTTACCAAAACTCTAATCCATCAAGTACTTAATTATCTTAAAATTACTTTAAAACATTACTGCTTATCATTAAAGTAAAGCAAAAAAAATTATTATTTAAGTATTTAGAATTTTAAAACACTACTTCAACCTGATTAACATGGCACTCACATTCAGAAAGCTGCACTGGCACAGAACTTGCAGTACAGAACATTCAGCTGACTGACACATAAAGCAAATTACACAGAAGTTCAGAAATATTGGATCCATTTTAACATAGCATACAGTTTTGCAAAACATTTTGTGAAACAATTGAAAATATAATATTATGAAACATAATTGTCCATCTCACAACAATATCAGTCTTTTTTTTTTTTTTTTGAAAATGTGAGAATTTCATAATCTAAACATTTTACTTTACTTTTGAGCCAATTGCTCTCTTGACATATTGCCTTAATTGACAAGTAACTTTAATGAATAAATTGGCCTCTTGGGCGCAAGTCATACTTGTGTGAATTAGGAACATTTTGAGTTTTAACCCTATTTTGATGGTTTAGAAAATATCTACTTTTAAATTGTCTTGTTTCTTGAGTTGAAGAATTATCAATGTTATCATTATATGTGCTAGAAATCAATTCACTACGTCTAGGAGGTAAAGGAGTTAATCTATTAACGTGGACCAATTGCTGATTACATGGATTGTTTTTGTGTTGAATGACAAAGTTAACTTCAGTTGTTTGCTTGATAACTTCAAAAGGACCATGATTTAAAGAACTGAGTTTTTTTGATTGGCCTGGCCGAATATGAGGTGTGTAAAGATAGACCAGATCACCAACTTTAATCTTAGGCATTTTAGCAGATTTATGTTGTTGAAGTTGTTGTGATTCCTGAGCTTCCTCAAGGTTTTTCTTAACAGTTACAAAGGTCTTTTTTAAGCGAACCTGTAAGTCATCTGAATAATCATGAGTAGATTTGTAAACTGGATATTTTACACCTGTTAAAAGAGCATCAGGTAGCACAGGGTCTCGACCAAAGACAAGATGTGCTGGGGACTCGCCTGTTGAGGCATGGACTGACGTTCTATGAGCCATTAAAGCAAATTGAATCATCCGATCCCAATCGCCCTTATCAGAATAGACCAGATTCTTTAAGGATCTAACTAACGTACCGTTCAGTCTTTCGACTAGCCCGTCTGACTGGGGATGGTACGCTGAAGTATTATGTTTTTTTATGCCTAATTTCTTGTATAGATTGTTGGCAGCTTCAGAAATGAAGTTACTACCTTGATCCGTAATTAAGTGAGCAGGAATTCCATGAATACTTATAAATCTCTCTAAACAAGCAAGAATATCCTCCGTTTTAACTGTAGCAAGTGGATAAGCCTCTGGCCATCTAGTGAAGTAATCTGTAATGACAAGAATGTACTTCATCCCAGAATTCGAGATAGGTAGTGGGCCGACTACATCCATAGCCACACGTTCAAAAGGATAAGTTGTAATAGGAAATTTCTGTATTGGAGCCTTGTTGTTACGAAAACCTCTGTTTTTTACACAAGTTGTGCACGACTTCACATAATTTTCAGTCTGAGCATGCATGTCTGGCCAATAATAGTTAACTGAAATTTTTGCCAGAGTTCTTTGAAAACCACAATGTGCAGCAACAGGAGAATCATGGCAAAGCCATAGAATTTCTGAGACTAAGTCTTGAGGAATAACTACTCTCTCATTATATTGCTGTCTCTGCTTTGGATTTTTGTGTATGCAATGTAACATATCATTTTTCATGAAAAATGAAAGTTTTTGTGGGTATGGTTTTACACCTTTTTCCAGAAGATTTTTGATTTTTATACATCTAGGATCTTTCAATTGACCAATAGCTATCCTAGTTACCAGAGAAGCTTCCACAGTAGTCTGTACTTGATCTTGAGAATTTTCAACGATTGCATTTATGTTTTCACTACTATCATTATTCTGTACCACTACTTTTCCAGAAATTTTCGTAGGGACAGATTCTACAATACTTTTAGGAACAGTTTGTTTCTGAGTGTTTTGAGATTTCTTTGAAGAAGACTCATCAATACATCTCGAAAAATAGTCAGCTACAACATTATGTTTCCCCGGTTTATGAATGATTTCATAATCAAAAGCCTGCAATGAAACGATCCAGCGAGCTATGCGCGAAGTAGGATCTCTTAATTTGAAAATGAACGATAAGGATGCTTGATCACAGTAAATTTTGAAATGTTTGCCTAGGAGATAGTGCTTAAATTGCTGGGTAGCCCAAACCACAGCCAAAGCTTCTTTCTCGACTACACTGTAATTCACTTCAGCACCTTGTAATTTTCGACTAGCAAAGGAAACTGGGTGAGATAACCCATTTTCATCCAATTGCGAAAGAACTGATCCCAAAGCGTAATTAGAGGCATCTGTATGCAAAGTAAAGGGCAAATTAAAATTTGGTAATTTTAAAATTGGTTCTTGAATAAGCTTGTTCTTAAGTATTTCAAAAGCTTCCTGAGCCTCCTGACTCCACACAAACTTTTTCTGCTTTGATTTTAAAAGATTAGTTAGTGGAAGAGTAATCTTTGCATAATCTGGTACAAACTTCCTATAAAAGCCTGTCAAACCCAAAAATTGTCTGATATTCTTGACACAGGTGGGTACTTTAAATTTTTGCACTAAATCAATGTTATGAGGGTCTGGCTGAACTTTTCCCTCAGACACTCTGAAACCTAAGTACTTTATTGTCTTTCTGAAAAAGAAGCATTTTGATGGCTTTAACTTAAGACCATGTTGAGATAATTTAATAAAAACTTCTTCTAATTTCATCATGTGTTCTTCAAAAGTTTTTGATGAGATGATAACATCATCTATGTATATTCCTGATAACCCTGCCAGTACAAGAGACATTAATCTCTGAAAAGACGCTGGTGCGTTTTTTAGACCAAAAGGGGTCCTACACCATTCGTAGTGACCGGTGGGCGTGGAAAAAGCTGTTTTGTGTGAATCCTGTGGATTCAAATGCAATTGGTAGAATCCTGAAGTTAAGTCCAAAGTTGAGAAAAATGTAGCACCTGCTAAATTATCAATCAATTCACTAATGTTAGGAATTGGAAAATTTTCTGTAATAGTAAGTTTGTTTAACTTGCGAAAATCACAACATAATCTATAAGAACCATCCGGTTTCCTTACAAACAGTACTGGCGTATTGTAAGGTGAAAAACTAGGTTTAATTATTTTAGCTTCTAATAATTCTGTGACTTGTCTATTGAGTTCCCCTTGTAAATGATGTGGAACTTTATATGGTTTCTGATAAACAGGAACAGATGTTTCCAAATTTATCTCATGTAATATGGTTTTACAACCAGACAACTCAGCAACATTCTTTGCAAATACTTGTCTATATTTATTCAACAAAGTTGATAATTTATGTTTTTGATCTTTTTGGAGATGACTCAGGTCAAAATCTCCTCCCCAACTTTCAAAAGGCTCCAAAGGTTCACTGGAGTCCAACTCTCCCTCACTCACTACATTAACTTCAACCTCCTCAGACACCTGAATTTCCTGAACATGAGCCACTTTTCTACCCTTATTCAAATGATAAGGTTTTTCCTCTGGGTTAGCAACACGAACCCAAATAATTCCATCCTTAGTAGCTCTATATACAGCTCTAGCAATGAAGATGTGGTCATTTTTCTCTGATTCCAGAAGCAAGGTGGAATTTTCCGGAAACCCTTCTGAAAGTTTGATTTTAATAAATGATTCAGATAAAGGAGGAATTATACATTTTTGTGAATTTTTCACAATAATTGGCTCTTTAATTTTTGTATTTAGAGTTTCTTTTACTCTACATAAGTTATTAACAGTTTTAATGTTTAAGTTCTTATGCTGTGCCACTTCTTCAGTACCACCTCTAACATGATTTTGCTTTTCCCCCATATGCAAAGTAACATTCTGTGCATTTACTACCAAATCTCTAAAAGATTTGCTTCCATTTTCCAAATCGTTAATATGTACCTCTTCACTACCCAAATGTGGCACTACATTATTTTCCGAAAAATTTCTGCTCACATACTCTTCCCGAATGACCTGAGACTCATTCACTACCGGTGCCAGATCTGCTTTGCATTTGGCACATGCATTCGTATGGAACTCTTTCGGTTTACAGTCCTCTACCACACGAACATTTTTTCCACTACTCATCTGCGAGTCAGGCACAGCAATACGCTTTGCGACACTACTTAGGTTTGAGTCTGCAATTTCCGACTCATTTGCCGGTTCATGATTTGAAATCGAAAGTAAATTATTCGTACATTGATAACCAACAAAAGGAATGGAAGAGTTTGAAAACTTAAAACAGAAGTGATTATAATCTATAATAGCATTATGTTTATGTAAAAACTTGTTACCAAGGATTACATTATATGAAATAGGAGCTGGTGATTTTAACACAAAAAATTCGGTAGGGAATCTTTCTTTACCCAAATTTAGTGAAATAGTGGCTAAACATTCAACTTTAGTATCTTGTGAACTAAAGCTACGCAAAATTGTTGGTTTGTATGTTAGCAACATATGTGCAATGGGTACAGTATTTAAAGCTTCCTCATACACTAAATTAATTGAACTACCCGTATCAATCAATATTGACACTTCACTGCTCACTAATTTTCCTTTTATAATAGAAGAAGATGACAAAGAATTTGTAATATTATGACAAATATTATTTTCCTCAAAATGTGATGTTTGCCTATCAAAAGTTTTTCTATTATTATAATTGTGCATGGGATATCTACTCTGATTCCCAGAAGAATGATTTTTGGAATTTTGCAAAGATTTATATGACTCCTTATTTTTATAATTTTGCGTTCCTTGCTTTCTATACTTCCACTCATTTGCAGACATTTGCCCTCTGTGTCTTTCACCCTGGTGATACCTAGTTCCAGGACTGGTATAAATTTTCCTACATTTTATACCGTACACATCTCTTTTTTGAAAAACCTTTTTCCAACACTGTTCTTGAACGTGACCTAATTTACCACATTTGTCACACTTTGGACGCGGTGAACGCTTTTCGTTAACTTTATCTGAATTAAACTTAAATTTTTCTATTTTACCCCTAAGAAATTCAATGTCCCTTTCCTGTTCTAACACTTTTCTTTTTAAATCTGACATACTTTCACTTTGATCTGGTGTGAGAACATATTTTTCTGGTGTGAGAACACCTTTTTTTGTAAGTACCGGATTAGTCAAGTACATAGCATTATTTTCATTTAAAATAGATTCCTCAAGAATTGCAAGTTTTCTAGCCGAATAAAAATCTCTAGGGTTTTGTGACAACACCAATCTTTTTAGTTCCGGATATAAACCATTAATAAATGAAGTTTTTAAAAGTGTTTGCCTGATTTTATTCTCACTTTCGGAATCTACATCTTCCGGAACAACCTTAAATGAAGCAGCTTCGATTCTCATCGAAAACTGTTTAACCGACTCATTTGGTCTCTGTGTAAAGTTCACGAGTGAAATTATGTTTTTAGTAACATTTTCGGTCACTTCAAAATGATCTTTCAAAATGTGAATAATTTCCTGCAAATTTTTACAATTTCTGTGCTTTGGATTCTCTTCAATCAATCTATTTGCTTCCCCCTCTAAATTCAATCTCAAACAAACTAATTTGTCACACTCACTCCAGTTTGCATGAGTGGCTACTAAATTTAACTTTTCCAAAAACTGTGACAACGAAAGCTCTGAATTTCCCGAGAATTTTGGAATATGATGTGCGAACTTAGGTGTGAAAATATGGAATGATTTTAACATGTTATCATTTACCGATGAAGCACTGTTTTGATTTGGCAAAGTGCCAGAAGAAGAATTCAGACATACCGGCGATTTATCTGATATATTTTCCTCATTAGATTTAGCTTTGTGGCTAACATTTTTAACTTTACTTCTAGAATTAACAGTATCCGACTCAGTAGCAATATCAAGCGACAAATTCAAGGAGGAATTTAATTTTTTTCTTGAATTTTTACTCATCTTACCGACATTTACTTTTTTGTTTCTAGTAATTGGAGCCATTTTGCATAACAATATAGTTTAACACAATATGCAATTGCAATGTTCTTAAACAGTATTTGCAATAAAACCAGTTTTTATCAAATCAAATGACATAAATATGCAAACAAATCAATTTTTTTATCAAATGGCACATATCAAATTCCAAGAACACTCGTTTTTGAGAACACCGAAAGCAGAACATGGAACTCTGTTTACTTAAGAAAACACTCATTTTAGCACAACGGTAATTTTTAACCTTCAAAATTTCAATTCTTAAGAAAATTTTTTAAAATTTTAATTCTCTCAGCTCTTCCCCACTCACCGAGAAAAGTAACGGCACCAATTCTGTCGCGAACGTTTTGGTATACTCGACAGAGAAGACAAAGTTTTGAAATCAAACACATTTATTAAACATGAAATAACAAGGCAGTTGATCGAAAACAGTGGAGTACAAGCATTTCTCGCAATAACTCAGAGTTACACTCGGTAGGGTGACCATTAAGAACACCCCTGGAGGAAGAGGAACCAAGAGAATACACATATTTTCTGATACATAAAATAAACACAATATTCCTCATATTATACTTGACATTTATATATCACATTTGTATACTTTGAACATATACGACATTTTCATATAACATCATCAATGACTTGATACTCACGAGGATTTGACAATTAACACTCTATTCGTTAGGTGGAAGACTAAATATATATAAAACTTTACCTCGTCTCTTTTAAATATAACATTTACAATTCTGTACCATGGGAAAGGATATCAGGATGGACTCTCGGCATAAACTCATCGAGATTCTTGCGCAGAACAAAATCCATAATGGTCGGGAAACTTGATTACACAACATCATGCTGGCGGAATTCGACATCTTGGTTGGTTACGGAGATTGGTTGATTCGTACCTTAGGACACAAGGAGGAGTCAGGCAAATACAAATCGCTGAAAAATGAGCTTTCCCTCTTGCCCTATTAGCGATTCAAGCCGACCAGTGAAAGAACCATTTTCTCTTTTCACAAGACTCATTATTCCATTACTACCAGGCTGATTCATTTAAAAACACGAGTGACTCATCTCTGAACCGAGCCAAACGACTCTACGCACAACTTGTCGAACTATGTTACATATTTTAATCACATCCTTCCACTTTCAAAATTAATCCACCTTTTCTTAAAATTCGCGATCATACGCGAATCAAACACACACGTCTACATTTCTCCACGACTCCTTCCACACTGTTTCCCAAAATCCTTTTTCAAACGCGCGCGTGCGCAAAACCTGCAAGTTCCCAACTAGCGACTGAGAAGCGAAAATACAAAACTATTACTATTTTTCTGGAACATAAACACTTTTGCGATTTTAGAGTTCACTTCCCTTAAAAGTCAATGTAATTGAAAACATGTAGAAAAGACATTTATATTTCGAAATTGACACTTTCAATCACACAGAAATAAAACAATACTTTAATATACAATTTTAACACAGAGGTGTGAAAGCCTTATCACAATATAAAATGAAAAAAAAATATTCCCTATTGAGCAACATGTTCACTTTTCATATGTAAAATCATGCGATAAATTGGGTGACATCATTCTCGTGGATCTAGCCGTTCCATTCATGAAAAAAGATACTTCGAGTAATACTTTTGTATTTGAACGCCAATAGTCATTTATCTGCTGTAAGAACAACTTATTTCTTCGTCCATAACGCTTGGCGAGATTTTGGCGACGAATTTGGAGGAATGTCGTTACCTTGGCGACTTTTTGAAATGTTGCCGAATTTACCAAAATCTCGCCAAATGGATATAAATGACGCTAAATCAATAAAAATGACGACTCATTGTCGAAAATTCAATATCTTGGAAAGAATATTAGTATATACTATAAGAAAAAACCTATTTTTTTTACTGTAAAAGCAGTAAATTCATTACATTATATATGGAAAGTCATGTGTTGCCCACATAAGATTTTTTTGTTTGTTTGCATTCCTTTGCATTTCTTATCTAATTCAAATTTTAAAGAATATTAGAATTTTTTGAAGGATGAGTGATAGCGAATGAGATCGAACAAGAGATTCCGGAACGAGTTTAAAGTCCTCAATAACTGAACAAGGTGGCTTTTAATTGTTTTGAGTATTCCTCTGCATCGTCGCACTCTAATTTGAATATTTGAAAAATTAGACTTTTCCGTTGCTCCTAAAACTGAGACGGATCGAAAGACATCCAAAACCGAGGTTCTAGCTACAGTGAAAGCGTTAAATAATTTTAATATGTCACCCAATCAACAAATACAACCAGTCAGTTTTATGCATATATATATATATATATATATATATATATATATATATATATATATATATATATAATAGTTTGAATGTCAAATGAAAGAAATGTGAGAAGCTGCAACCCGAAAAATCTAACTTTCTAAAACACCTACAAAATAAAAGTATAAAACAGCAAATCTTCAAGCAAATGGAAAAAAAATACATATTACGAGTCATCAAGTTAAACAAAATCAGCAAATTTCAATGGTATGGAAACGATAATAGAAAAACATAATAAATCAAGCATTATTGCTATACACGTGGAGAAGGGATAGACCTTAAAAAAAGGACTTGTTCACTTCGCAAAACTCTTCTTCGGGTCCAAGTATTTTGACGAAGCAAACACAAAATATCTATGTTTCTGAAGAAATAAATAGATTATATCTATAAACTATTTATACTTGGACAACATACATAAAGAAGGAAAAATAAAAGAAAACATGAATACCTGGAAAAAACACTGCATATGCCCGAACCAGTCGAACCCTGGAACCCTGAATAAAGAGACCAGTGTTCCCATTCGCTAAGAAAAAGAAAGGATATACTGTTGCCATTCGTAAAGAATGAAAAACAGTAATGCGAATAGGTAGAAAAAGTAATAATTTACAAAAAGAGCTACAAAAAGGAGGGGCTAATAATAGTAAGGCTTATGTTTAAGGGGATGTAAAAATAAAAGTATTATTAATACAAGAGGAAGATGATATGTCTATCTAATATAAGATACTATGAATAGAATTCATGAAATATATGTATATATATATATAACATATGTCTTTATGTGTGTGTGTGTTTGCTTGTTTATCTTATCATCGCAGAAGAACGGCTGCACCGAATTTCACGAAATGTTGTGGGCAGCCTTATAATACCTACACTTAAAATTTCGTCCATGTTTTGAGATTTTGGGACCAGTGGTTGTCAAGATATTAATAAAAAATACAGATTTAAATCTACCAGAGAAATAGCATTATGCAGACGATATATATTTTAGCAACATTTTTGTAAGAAAATTATATTATGTTGCTCAGCAAATGCGATTAATTCAAATATTTTTATAAGTCAGAGGATTTTTATTAATTTTTTTTCCTATTTAAATACAGAAATGAATATAAAAATAAATTTTACAGATCAACAGTATTCCATTATTGTCAAGAATATATCAAATACGACCTCCGCGTTTAAAGATTACGAGAGTTATTGACATTTTTTGTTTCTTTTGTCATCTTTTATTTAGGCAAAGATTTTCCAAACTCATATATTGTATTTAGCCAATTATTGAAACAAGATGAAAATGTTACGAGTATATTTTTAATACCATTTTAGCTCTTTCATTTTGCCATATATTGATCAAATTTGATATTTTTTATAAATATGTTTGCAAATGAATACAGGATGTTTTATTCTTCCTATCTGCCTGTGAATATAATTTTGTATAACGAGAACATAGATACTTATACTCCTTTTTAGGAGATTTAAATTAAACATTTTAATATAATGCTTTGAATAACAATGTCATTTAGATTACTAAAATAAATTTGCACATAATTGGGAATTTTAAGTTTCTTTATATTATATATTTCGTACGAAGAACGGTTTTACTGTTAGTAGAGTAATAAGAATTTTAATTTCATCATTTGCCATAGCAAAGGTAATTTCCATAACTTTCTGTACCCAATCAGAAAGCATAATGCTTTGTCATACTAATTAGAAACCTTCCCTATTGAGTCAATGGGCTTGTTCTTTGCAGGTTTTTGGTGTGGAAAAAAAAACATGACGGTGGTATTGTTTGCGTATTGTTTGGGAGTAGTTGAAAATGTGGCTTTCTTTTGTGCCCGCAATTAAGTTTCTAAGAATGAGTTTACGATGTGTCATCAATTTATTCTTTGGCAAATAATTTCAGCAAGTAATACAATATGTTTCTATTTTGGATGCATTTTTATTAGGTTACTTGATCATTAAAATGTGTTAAAGTAAAAAGTTAGTGTTGTGATGGGAATGCAATAGAAAATTATTTCTGAGACAGGCATGAAAGGAAATACTTCATAATATTGTTATATCGAATCCTCTGGAATTATGGGTGTGCGCCCAAGATACATGAATGATCCAAATTTCTGGATAACTAACACATTTATTCTCAAAAATAGCGTTAACAGGAAAAATATACAGTAAAACATCACTTTAATTGCTCCACTAATTTCAGAAAATAACGATTACTATTCTTAAAACATTAACGAAAGTCGTTTCACAAAACAGCCGCTACTCAAAACATCGACAAAAATCATAGTTCGATGTAGTTCATATCACGTCAACTGCTCCCCAACAGAGTGATGACTTCTTTTATAGATTATTTGTAGAAACTTATGGAAGGTTTTCATATCTCGTAGAATACTAGTTATTTCGAAGTGTTCTCGAAAAGCTTCGAAAAGCCACCAAATTGGAGATAAATTGCCATATCTGGCAATCCTTCTTCGAATGTCGGTATATAGCAAACCTAGACTCACGGTAGGGAAAGGATGAGTGTATGGAGGTTTTTATCGGTCTGGTCTCTGAAAGAGACGAACGTGAGAGGGATGGGGGGAGAAAAGATACTACAGAGTTTGTTTACATTTTCGTAAAAATATCAAATTATATTTTCTTAATAAGAGGAGATATAAGTATTAGAGGCAAGGGCCACACATGTTGCAAAGTCTCAAACATACGCTATAAAAATCAGATACATACCAGTTGATGATGATTTCTTAGAATTATTAGTATTGCATTATTATTTTGTGAACTTAAAGGAAATGCCCTATAACAATTATGATCACACTGTAAATAAAATCTGATGTGGGCAGCACATGACTTTCCTTATATAATGCAATGAATTTACTACGTTTACAGTTAAAAAAAATAATTATTTTTATAGTAGATATTTATATTCTTTCCAAGATATTGAATTTTCGTCAATTAGTCGTCATTTTCATTGATTTAGCGTCATTTTTATCCATTTGGCGAGATTTTCGTCAATTTGGCAACATTTCAAAAACTCGATAAGTTGGCGACATACCGCCAAATTCGTCGTCAAAGTATCGCCAAGCGTTATAGACGATGAAATAAGTTATTCTTACAGCAGATAAATGATTATTGGCGTTCAAATACAAAAGTATTACTCAAAGTATCTTTTTTCATGAATGGAACGAGCTAGATACCCGAGAATGATGTCCAAATTTATCAACCCAATTTCTCGCATGGTATTACATATGAAAAGTGAACGTGTTTCTCAACAGTTAATATATTTTTTTTTAAATTGATGGGATATTTTGAAAATTTTTTTGAAAAATATGCAATATCTCGAGAACGGTTCATGTTAGAGTTCTAAAATTTATGTCAATCGTTTTCTAATGAAAAATTACATAAGAAATGCCTATTTGCGTAACTTTATTAGCGGTTTTGATTTTTTGAAGATTTTTTCAAAATTTCACTCGAAAATTTAAAGGGGTTCCGGGAATTCGATTGCGTACAAAAGCAATAGGCTTCCAGTGTTTACGGATTGTGATTTTTGTACCAAATTTCGTTCGGATCGGTCCATTTGTTCGTCAGTTATCGTCTCCACAGACTCACTGACACACACACACGTACACACACACACACACACACACACACACACACACACACACAAACACACACACAGACATCACTTCAAAAATGTTCGATTCGTGATCAGAGATGTTTGAAACGTGCTCTCCCGTCGAAAACTCGAATTCGAATTTTCGACCCCGTCACAATATTTTCCTTATACATTATGTGTATAAGGAAAGTAACAAGAATTTGCATTTTAAGAAATGTCGTTAATTAAACCACATTTCAAATAGGAATTTAGTGTGAAATGCGTTTTTCAGATGTGCCTTCATGAATGATAAAATAACTAGAATGTGTTTCAAATCGACTTTCTCCTACCAGAAATTATTTATTTTTTATCAAATTTTACAAGAAAAAATTTAAAAAATCGGTATCGTGTATCCAAATTATTACAACTATAGAGTGTCACCCTTCACTTTAAGGAGACGGTGGAGGTTGAAATGAGCAAAAATCGACTAAAAAAATTTTAATATATAACATTATTTTTCTCATTTAACACTTGTTTACGTGTGGGACAGCGTCTATCCCAAACGAAGAACCTCCCTAAAAGACAGGTATTTGGCATACCCTCGTCCAAACAGTTCGACCCCCTTTGCAGGCATTGGCGTCCACATTACACCTGCTGCAGTAGGTGCAATGTTTCTGTCAGCGATTTCCATAGACGCCAATGCCTGCAAAGGAGGTCGAACTGTTTGGGATAGGGTATGTCAAATACCTGTCTTTTGGGGAGGTTCTTCGTTTGGGATGGACGCTGTTCCACCCGTAAGCAAAAGGTTGAATGCATTTTTTTCGAAACGGAATTGTCAAAATTATTACATTTTTAAAATGCTCCATGCGTCTTAATTTTTATCCCAGATGCCTGGAATTTGGCAAGAAGACACCTCTCATACTTTATAATGAAACTGGGTATGCATTTTACAATTGGACTTTATTTAGGCAATTAAAAGTAAATAAGAACCTAATTAAATGATGAAAATTAAGTTTTAATGCAGAAAAATATTTTTAAGAAATTAACTTTCTAAGATATTTAAAAATGAAAACCCAAAATGTGTTCATCATGTGCTTTTGAGTGATCATAATGTGAAATTAATCAAAAATGTATACAAATGGCACGCAAGGAGCATTTTAAAATCTTCGTTAAATAAAATTAAATTTAAAAAAAAATACAAAATTATAAAAAAATTGAAAAAAAAATTAATGGTATTGTATATAGTAATGTTAAGAGGAATATTTACACACATACTCACGTTTCTAAGTCAATAAATAAATTTAAAAAATTTCAACGTCCACCATCCGCTTAAAAGCCTTGAAAAAAAATTCTGTGGATATCATACGTGACAGTGTAGCTCCCTGGGGGGAGTAACTTGTCCCCCAAGAGGACTAATGAAGTCACTAAGAAAAATTGTATTGCGTTTATTTTCCACAACAATGATTGAAACTATTAAATTTCTTGATCATTAAGCCATGAATAATCTTTTATATACGTGATTATATCAAATTTTATCCTATGCTGCCATGTTAAAAAAATATAAAATTTCGAATAAATTTCTAAGATTTCGCTCGAAATAAAAAAAAATCCTATCTCGTTTTAGATTGTTTGCTATCAAAGTCGGATGTAAAGTTTCGTAAAAATCCATTAATATCTGTGGCTGCTATCTTGTATACAAAAATCTGACAAAGAGATAAGACAGCAGACAGGCATCATTCCAAAAATAGTCAAAACATATTCAGGAGATCTTTATACATATATTGACAGCACAATCTCGAGTTTTAAAAATTTATGCGTATATTGCGTAAAATGCAGAAAATAAATTTTTAAAAATGTATATATACTTTGGCTAACAGATCTAATGCCTATTTTTTCCCGGAAGAAAATCTTGGCATTGATCCGATTTTTTAGTAGTTACTATTATTTATATTTCATTAACTATCTTATATCACTGTTCAATTATTATTATTAATATTATTATTTCATTACTTATCATTATCTGTTCTATTCTTGTTATAAATATTGGTGTTTAATTCTTATCATTATCTAAGTATGATTTTATTATATTTTTAGGTAAGGAAACTTATATTGATTTGCTCAAAAATGTGCGCAATTCCAGATACACATCTCAACAAAACGAAAGAGCAAAATGTAAATAAAGAACTAACGTTCGTTTCAAAGATTAAAATGTAAGTTTTAATTTTGTTACTCTGAAAAATTGCATTTTACATATTTTAGATTTGCTGTTATGTTAATGCAGGTGCATATTTTCTAATTTTTTTCTGAAAAAAAAAAGAAACTTTCAAAGAAGTGCATAAGGACAAATGTAAAATTATGATAAGTCATTGAAATTAAATAAATATTTTTATAAATATTCCGAATATATAATAAATAAATGTATATAATATGCAGATGGAACCTAAACAATATCTTGCAGTTTAACTGCATTTTATTTTAATAGAAGATAAGTAGTAATAAAAATATTACTACATTTATCTAATATCTAATTGTACCAAATTAAAATATTTTATTTAATGTAAGACATTTTATTTCTTGGAATGAATATAAATCAAAGAGGCATAATATCCTAAAAGCTAATTAAATGGGTTTGATTATTTAAAATTATCTATTCTGCATTTTCTTCTGGATGATCAATCTAAATCTTCTGAGTCAATTATAATAATAAAATATTCGTCAGGAATTTACAGAAGTTTACAATTCGAATCCTCAACAGTCAATTTGAATTCTTTAAGGCAATTTAATTTGGTCTTTCATGCAAGTTGTTTTAAGTACAATGACGATGATAAGGTTTTAGTATATACTATTTAGATTACAGCCTATAACCCCATTTCAAGAAAGTACAAGAACCGGAACAAGGACCAAAATATGTAAGCAGTATATTTAGTTTTCAAAACTAAAAATCAGGGCCTTCATTATTGGAGCAGAATTAGAAGTATGTATTTGTAATAAACTGATTTACAACGTTATAAGCCGCCTGAATCAAGGCAAATAAGCATGTGTTCGTTTCGTAAAACGGTACATTTCAGTCAGTTACAAGAGCATGAAAATTGTGTGGAAAATCAAGAAATTAATAAATCTTCCATCGCTAATCATTGTTGGATTACTAGTCAAAGGTTTGATTTCAATCATATTTCAGAATACGTATAATAATAAAGAACAAAATAACAATAAATATTTATATACGGAATTTATATTGAGATGAAACTTTCGAAAATATATTTTGTTCTCATACTCTGAAAAATGGAATGAATTGATAATAAAGTACCAGATTAATATGAGTTGATTAATGAATAATTGGATCAAATCCCAATAAAATGAATGATGCAATGGCATTAATTCTGATATTACATTATGACATAATAATTTCTGTAGAACTAATTGGCACGGTATTGAGAACTTTAAAACGAACGCAAATAAAAAAAATCTGATGTGGGCAACACATGACTTTCCTTATATAATTCAATGAGTTTACTACTTCTACAGTAAAAAAATAGGTTTTTCTAATAGTAAATACTAATATTCTTTAAAAGATATTGAATTTTCGACGATTAGTCGTCATTTTCATTGATTTAGTGTCATTTTTATCCATTTGGCGAGATTTTCGTTAATTTGGCAACATTTAAAAAAAGTCGCCAAGTTGGCGACATGCCGCCAATTTCGTCGCCAAAATCTCGCCAAGCGTTATGGACGGAGAAATGAGTTATTCTTACAGCAAATAAATGTCTATTGGCTTTCAAATACTCAAAGTATCTTTTCAAATACTCAAAGTATTACTCAAAGTATCTTTTCTCATGAATGGAACGAGCTAGATCCACGAGAATGATGTCATCCAATTTATCGCATGATATTACATATGAAAAGTGAACATGTATCTCAAAAGTTAATATTTTTAATTTTATATGATTTTTCAATAATTTTTTTGAAAAATGTACAATATCTCGAGAACAGTTTATGTTAGCGTTCTAAAATTTATGTCAATCGCTTTGTAATGAAAAATTACGTAAGAAATGTCTATTTGCGCAACTTTATTAGAGGTTTTGATTTTTTGACGATTTTTTCAAAATTTCACTCGAAAATTATGGGGGATTCTGAACATTCGATTGCGTATAAAAACAATAGACTTCCAGTGTTTATGGATTGTGATTTTTGTACCAAATATCGTTCATATCGGTCCATTCGTTCGCCAGTTATCGTCTCCACAGACTCACTGACACACACACACAAACATACACACACACACACACACACACACACACACACACACACGAACACACACACACACACGAACACACACACACACATACTTTCACACACACACACACACACACACACACATACACACACACAGACATCACTTCAAAAATGTTTGATTCATGATCAGGGATGCTTGAAACGTGCTCTCCCGTCGAAAACTCGAACTCGAATTTTCGACCCCATCACAATACTTTCCTTATACATTATTGTATATAAGGAAAGTAATAATAAAATATAATTTGTTTTGAATCTAATAATTTGATAAATATGCACCAATATTTATATACTGAATTAATATTGAAATGAAACTTTCAAAAATGTATTTCGTTCTCAAACACTGAACAATGGAATGAATTGATAAAGTTCCAGATTAATATATGTTGATTAAATGGCTCAAATCCCAATAAAATGATGTAATGGATGGCATTAATTCTGATATGTATTATATTATTAACTAATTAATTTATAATTAATTGGCTCGACATTGAGAACTTTAAAATGAACGGAAATAAATAACAATAAAATAAAATTTGTTTTGAATTCAATAATTTGATAAATATGTACCAATATTTATATGCTGAATTTATATTGAGATGAGATTTTCGAAAATGTATTTCGTTCTCATACTCTGAAAAATGGAATGAATTGATAATAAAGTTCCAGATTAGTATGAGTTGATTAAATGGCTTAAATTCCAATAAAATGATGCAATGGATGGCATTAATTCTGATATGTATTATATTAGGAACTAATTAATTATGTAGAATTAATTGGCTCGACATTGAGAACTTTAAAATGAACGGAAATAAATAACACTAAAATAAAATGTGTTTTGAATCCAATAATTTGATAGATGTGTATCAATATTTATATACTAAATTAATATTGAAATAAAACTTTCGAAAATGTATTTCGTTCTCAAACACTGAGCAATGGAATGAATTGATAATAAAGTTCGCGATTAAAATGAGTTAATTAAATGGCTCAAATCCCAGTAAAATGAAGCAATGGATGGCATTAATTCTGAAATTATTTTAGGAACTAATTAATTATATAAAATTAATTGGCTCGACATGGAGAACTTTAATTCGAACGGAAATAAATAACAATAAAATAAAATTTGTATTGAAATCAATAATTTGATAAATATGTACCAATGTTTTCGTATCTTTACCGGTAATAAAATAGCTACAAAATTTGTACAGGATACCATTTTTCGAGTTCAGGGAATTTCTGTTCTAGATACTCTAAATAAATATAATACTCTGCAAATTCATTAAATTAAAAATATATATATATATTTGTACCATTTTGTTATATATTTTTTAATGTAAACATTTTTACATTAAACGAACGGAAATAACAGAGAACTTTAATACGAACGGAAATAAATAACAATAAAATAAAATTTGTATTGAAATCAATAATTTGATAAATATGTACCTATGTTTTCGTATCTTTACCGGTAATAAAATACCTACAAAATGCGTACAGGATACCATTTTTCGAGTTCAGGGAATTTCTGTACTAGATACTCTAAATAAATATAATACTCTGCAAATTCATTAAATTAAAAAAATATATATATATTTGTACCATTTTGGTACATATTTTTTAATGTAAACATTTTTATTCTCAGTAATACAATGCATATATCACATAGATGCAAGACAATAAACGTTAGTGAAATGCACTCGATTATATATGATTATTTTATCCCATCCTTCTGGGAGATCAAGTGAAATTTTCTTGGTCAGTATTCAGTAAGAATCAGCTAAAATACTTTAGTCGAATATTCTGTAAAGGCCATCTAGGATCGAGTACATAATATAATTAATTTTGCATATAATTCTCGAAAAACATTTAGTAAGTCCTTTTACCTTACATAAAGTATATGCTTGTATGTGTGAGTGTGTGTGTATGGGGGGGGGGGGGGAGAAGGTTGGTTCGTACCGCAAAATCAAAGCTTCAGCCATGAAATTCGATACAGGGGTAATTAAACTCCCGGGACGGAAAAACTCATCGAGTTTTTTAAAACTCAAATTAGTTTAATAATTATAAACTTAAAAGGGAAAAATCGTCTGAAAGTTCATTTTAATCTAATTTACTGAGCAGACGATTTTGCTTGAATGCGACCACTTTTTCTTTTTACAGAAGCTCTTGGGACGATATTTCAGACTTTCGATCTAGGCTTTGAGAGCTATGGATTTTTGCGATTATCTGATTTCGTGTATTTTACAGATAAATTTTCAAATTTTGAAATATAGAACTATTTCAACATTATAATTCTGTTCTGAACATTTGGCTTAAATCGGACATCAACTTCAGAATATAGCATATACATTTTGTTTTTATTTTCGACTTTGAAAATAAATTTATTCCAGCAGACAAAATAAAGTTTATTTTCATCAGCACCGAGACGTGAACTTCAATTTTAGAAATTGGAGGAACATTAATACTGAATGAGAAAATACGAAAATATAACAACTTTCTGAAAACAAAACTTAGACTGAAAATGGAAAATTTTACTTTTAGAATTAAAAATATTTTTTATTTTACGATTAAGTATTTTCATCGAGCTTATTTAGGCGTATAATAGGTTGAGACTTATTACACTCGCGTTGTACAAATAACATGAATGTTCATGGAAAAAATGAAACATATAAATGAATTTGGCTCAAAACTGCCGATTTGAAAATTGATTGAATTGATTGGTGCTTTTTTTAAATGCATCGTTTACGTAGCAGTAGCTTATTTAGTACCTAAGTAATGCCGGATATATGATTCAAGTAATCAAAATATAGTACTGTGAGATATCGCTGTTTTATATATAATCTGTGTGTTTCATACTGTATCTTTTATTCAATATATCTTTTATTTATCAATATATCAATCATATAATAATATATCAATCATATATCAATACATCAATCATGTATCAATATATCAATATTCAACATATCTTCAATATATCTTCTATATATCAATACATCAATTAAATATCAATATATCAATATTCAACATATCTTCAGTATATCTTCTATATATCAATACGTAAATCATATATCAATATATCAATATTCAACATATCTTCAATATATCTTCTATATATCAATACGTAAATCATATATCAATATTTCAATATTCAACACATTTTCAATATATCTTTTATATATCAATACGTCAATCATATATCAATACTCAACATATTTTCAATATATCTTCTGTATTTCAATACATCAATCATATATCAGTATATCAATATCCAACATATCTTCAATATATCTTCAATATATCAATACATCAATCATATATCAATATATCATTCAACATATATTCAATATATCTTCTATATATCAATAAATCAATCATATATCAATATATCATTCAACATATCTTCAATATATTTTCCATATATCAATACATCAATCATATATCAATATATCGATATTCAACTTATTTTCAATATATATTCAATATATCAATACATCAATCATATATCAATATTCAACATATCTTCAATATATCTTCTATTTCATCCAACATGTTTCTATATCTTTTATTCAATATAAGCCATTTTATTCCTTATCACCCAACATACCTACAAGTCACATAGAAGTAAGTTCATGGACGTTAATTAAATGTGCTCGATCATTTATGATCCTCTAATCTCTATCTTCTAATCTCTATCGAAGGATCAACCAGAATCTTCTCTAATCTCTATCGAAGGATCAACCAGAAGTCTTTCGTCTGTAAGAATCAACTGCAATCATCTACGAGTATTCGAATCTTTGGAAAGTTTACAAAAATGCAGTGGGCAATTTAATTTGTGACAGAGATCATAGGACAGGGTTTGACTTATTGTCCCACAGTTTTGCTGTCTCTAGAACGTTTGAAAGTTATATGTAAGAAATTCGAAAAAAGTTATATGTAAGAAAATATATAAACTGAAGTTGATTTTCCAGACGTCGGCATCGACATGACTTAAAGAAATTATTGACAGTGTGAACACTAAAGTTGTACGACAGCAACTAGAGCTATGGAGTGAGATATAAATATAACAGAGTGAACATGTGATGCCAGCAGAGCTTCACGTCAGCCGCTCCTTAGCGGCAAAACTTGGAGATTAGCACTTTTATCTCGGAAAATATGAGAGATATTTCAAAGAGTCAATTAGAAAGCTCTTGAGCATAATCAATTTAGCAAAAATTTAATCTGTCGTAGACACGAATAATACAAATACTAAGTATCCAGCGTTACTTTGTGTGTATAAAGAACCTTGCTATCCCAACCGGGAATCGAACTACGGATTTTCGCTCTAGCCAGACGGCGCTTTACCGTTGATATACTGAGACGGAATGGCATGTTTCTATCGTCGTAATGGACTCTGCATTCTCCATCCTTTAATTTCTGCTTAATGTGCAAATGACAATATATATATATATATATATATATATATATATACATATATAACTAATTGTTCTCATTGTCTTGAAATTTTTATTTTGAGTTAATAGTTAGTGCCTTTTCTTATTTTAGCCATGTTTGTTCCTTCAATTTTATATATATATCTATTTATTAATGGTTAATGTATCCATTTATACTGTCCTTTTCGATTGTATTGATTGTATTTCATCCTTAAATATTCCCTTCCTTCCCTAAGCCAGACATCTCCATTCTCTTGTATTATTAATACTTTTATTTTTACATCCTCTTCTACGTCAGCATTACTATTATTAGCCCCACCTTTTAGTAGCTTTTTTTGTATAATATTACTTTTTCTTACCTTTTCGCTTTACTGTTTTTCAATTCTTACGAATGGCAACAGTAGATCATTTTTTATTTTTTTTTTGCGAATGGCAACACTGGTCTTTTCATTCAGAGTTCCCGGTTTCGACTCGTTTGTACATATGCTGTGCATTTTCCAGGTATTCATGTTTTCTTTTTTATTCCTTCTTTATGTACATATGTCGTCCAAGCAGAAATAGTTTATAGATATAATCTATCTATTTTTTCAGAAACATACATATTTTGTGTTTGCTTCGTCAAAATACTTGGACTTGAAAACGAATTTTACGAAGTGAACATTTTTATTTTTTTAGGCTTAGCTTTTTTTCCACGTGTATAGCGATATAGCTTGATTTTTTAAGTTTTTCTTTATTCGTATCCATACCATTGAATTTTGTTGATTCTCTATAACTTGATTACTCGTGTTTTGTATTTTTTCCATTTGATTGATGATTTGCTGTTATATTTTATTCTGTGGGTGTTTTCGAAAGTTAGGTTTATCGTGTTGCAGCTTCTTACTTTTCGTTCATTGGATTTTCAAACTACTATTATTATTGAAATCATTTTATTTATAAGCTGCATTTGCGCAAAAAAATTAATGTATTTTGCATTTTCATTCCATTTACTTTAACTTTAAATTCTTTATTTAATCATATTTGCATAGTATCCTTCTTATTTTAGTAAACTATAGTATCTATGAAAAATTTTACATATATATATATATATAGTGACTAACATACAGGAGAGAGAAAAAAAATATATATATATATATATATATATATATATATATATATATATGTATATATATATATGTATATATATATATATATATATATATGTTTGTATGTTATATATAATTATTTATTAATTATATAAATAAATAAAAATGAAAAATAATAAACTAAGTCAAAAACATTAGAAAAATCAAAAAATCGGAAAATAAGATGCATTAATGTTTTGAATTTTATTTTCGCAAAAAAATGTAACTTTTGTCAGTATTGAAACTACGTTTTGTGCGCCCTTAGAATGGTGTATAGTGGCATTCTCGATTATCCAGTTTTCCTATTAATTCTTGTTTAGTAGGAATTTTCATCTATGATTCATATTCATATTCTGTTCTGCATGTTTGTGAAGTTGTATTCTGAATTGCTTGTCCAGTCTCCAGCTTAGACTCACTGGACGGGTTTGGGAGTATTTCTGTGAACGTTCGTACTACCTCCCTGGTAGAATTTCGACTTGTTCATTCCGGTGCTTCTAGATTAAGTTGTTGAGGTTGATCGTGTATACACGTGGTAGAAGAAGAATGATTCATGCCGCATGGTAATACAATTTTCTTAATGTATCCTTTTTTCATTTTTTCATTTTTTGATGCCTGTAGTCTGAGTTTAAGCATTTATAGTAATGTACTATTGCTTAATCTGAAACAGGCATTTGTTTGGGTTAATTAGAGTTAAATACTCAGACCTGAAGAGGAATTTAATTCTGATTAATCATCAAATTTGGGAAGGTTCTGTTCTTTTCTCTTATCGGCATTATGGCCGTGAATTTGCTTCTATGGTGATGTTAATATTACTTGAATTGTATTTTTATTTTTTTTATTTTTACATAATTCTTATTATTACATTTCAAATATAAATATATATATATATATATATATATATATATATATATATATATATATATATATATATATATATATGTATATATATATATGTATATATATATATATATATATATATATATATATATATATATATATATATATATATATATATATATATATACACTGGACACGTCTGGTAGTGTCGCTGTGAACGTTCGTACTGCAGGTTGTATTTCGTCACGTTTATTCCGGTGCTTCTAGACATTTATTATACTGTTGAGGTTGATCGCATATACACGTGGTGAAAGAAGAAGGGTTCCTGCGACATGGTACTACACATTTTCTTAATGTTTCTTATCTTCATTTTTTCATCTTTTGTTGCCCTTAGTCTGAGTTTGGGCATTTATAGTAATGTACTATTGTCCAATCTGAAACAGGCATTTGTTTGGGTTAACATGAATAAAATACTCAGACCTGAAGATTAATTTAATTCTTTTTAATCTTCGAATTTGGGCCGGTGCTGATATTTTCTATTATCGGCATTATGGCTGTGGTTTTGTTTCTATGGTGATGTTAATATATCACGATTACTTGAATTAATTATTTTTATTATTACTTCTTTCTAATATATATTATTTATCCTTATTTCAAATAAATTGTTTAATATACTATTGTATACATCGTCATTTTTAAATACATTCCAACTTCATTTAATAAGCTAGATAAACCATACTGACCTATTTTATTCATCGGCAGACAAGATATTCAACGTAACCCCACATATGAATCATACAGATCTTAGATCATAAACATTAATTAAATGTTCTTCATCATTTAGATCCCTTAATCTCCGTCCTCCTCCGTAAGATCAACCAGAATTTTCTGGCTCAAACTCTTGAGCGAATTGACTACATTTATTTACTGAAATCTTCTACAAGAGTCAACTAGAATTTTCGGAGCCATTTAATTTCTTTTTTTCTTGTATATTCCTTGAGCATTTAGAAGGAAGAAAATGTTTGATTTATGTCCCACAGTCGAGTCAGGAATGTTATTCCTTTATGTATTAACTGTCCTTGCAATATAGAAAGGTTAGAAGAAAAAATGATTTGGGGTTGGATTAAACTGCATTAGAATCTTAAGAAGTTAGCATTGTTATGAATTAAAAGTAAGAAATAGAATTTTTCTATATGCCTATATCCTATATTCCTCTTTAATGCATTTTGCTCAAGTCTGAATTCCCTGGTTACTAATAAAATCCCATGTTATTACCTGGTAAAATTCTAAACGTTCTTTAAAATATCATTGTTACGGGTCTTTAGGAATGTTTTTAAGCACCCCAATAAATTTATAAGGAGTGGTTTGTGAGTGTATAGGTAATGTTTATGTATAGTACAGAACCGTTAAAAAACAGTGATTGCAGTGAGCTAGTGGAGAATTTAGAATATTAGGATATTTAACTCGGTAACAAAGCGGGATAGATAAAACACCAATTACACAGTTTTAGAGCACTGTCTAATCAATGGGAATCGAAACCAGAAACGAATGAAACGCGTATACGTAAGGCAATAAATAATTGTCAGAAAGTCGTATAATCAGCGTCTGTAATACTGTGACACTCGCAATATTTGCCAAATTCCACGGCCATATTCTTTCTCGGATTCAAATGCATGTTGTGGCTGATGGAGTTCTTTTTGATCAGGCTGATTCCTCTGTATGTAAATGTTATTTACTCCAGCATTCCTGATTATCACAGACATTCGCTAAAAACCGTATTGTGTCTCCCTATATTAAAAAACAGTAGCTGACACCGCCGCTGTTTGACAGATTTCTCGCTCCTCGAGTTTGTCTGCTTTGTATCGCAAAAAATATAGCATACAAGAATATAAAATTTTGTTCACTTGTAGAGACAGGTTTGGGAAATATGCTTAAATAAACCGTATTTCTAAATATATTCTATGTCAAAATCAAAGACAAATTATTTGATCTGTGAGTTCGCGTCCTGTATAGACTAACAATAGCATGACTACGAATTTTTGCAGGCAGGTACCAGCACAGTTGAATTGTTGCAGGGAGGAGCCTTTTTTTAATTTCGATGCAGTTTACAAGATATTTAACTTATTATGCACTTCTGGAGTGAAAAATGTTCTTTCGTATCGGCACGTCCGTCGATTTACTCTATCTCGTACTGAAAAAACTATAGATTACAAAAATATTAAATTTGGTACTTTTATAAAGAAATAATAAGGTAACACGGTGTTATAAACCGGTTACACGATGTATACTTAAGTTTGGCTTGAAATAGCTCGTGACGCGAGTTACGGGGGTTGGTGAAGCGTAGCGTGCAGGGGGCAGACTCCCCCCTTCTTAGTTAAATAAATGCTTTCTGTAGTAGTTTTATCATCGATTTCTACTTGTCAGACGATGCTTTAGAACTTTGTAATTGGCAAATTTCGTCTAAAATACTTGTACTGGCACTTTGTCACAGTACTGGTACTTTGTTACTAATACATGTACTGGTACTTGGTCACAGTACTGGTACACAGTACTGGTGTGCTAGTACTGGTACTTTGTCACATTTATTCTGTAGATAAAGTCCTACTCTTCCGTTCCTGTGTTGTGACTAATCCCCGTGGTGAAGAAAATCCCTATACACCACATCCACTAGACCCCTGGTCCCATGGCGAAGGGGAGAATATGCAGCTTCACTTTTATTGAGGCTTCCCAAGGGCAGAAGTCTAACTTTGCCTCGACAATGCAGCATCCATGCTCGCTGGCGGGATTCGAACCCACAACCCGGCAATCGAGCGATCAGACGGAAACGCATGCCTCTGACCGCTCGACCACCGCATCGGCCTTCCTTTCCTTATATACTACATGGTATAATATATAGGAAAAGTACTGTGGCTGGGTCGAAAGTTCGATTTCGAATTTCCGACGGAATATCACGTTTCAAACATTACCATTAGTATAACATGATTTTTGGTTTTGACATTGGCAGAATCCATATATGCCGACATTTTTGCCAAATATTTTTCATCAATGGCCAAATTCAATTTTTTTTCGCTACATATGACCATGGCGATTAACAGAGCGACACCTAGTACCCTATTTAGGACAAAAATAAGTTTCAGTTGTTTACATTTTTATCTATTAGGGTCGGAGAAATTATCGTTCAAAATGTTCATATTTTTTTATATCGCTCCGATTTTAGTCGAATATACCGACCGCAGGTGTTATTCACATCAAAAACTATAATTTTCTTTTCTTGAAAGGCATTTATCTCTTTCCTAGAATATCTTTTTCATTGAGCTTGGAAAATATAATCCTTAACTTTATTTTGAAAATTCCATATCATTCGAGTTGCTACATAACCCACTTTTTCCATAAAGACAAAAGACAACAATGGACATTGAGATTTTTCATGACCGTTACCATCAGTTCCATAATAAGATGCAGTTCCAAAGTGTTCTACCAGCAGACAAAAACATAACCAGCCGAAAAAAAAAATAAACAAGCGAAAAAAAATAGTCTCGACCTTGTCTTAGCGGTTGGTCTTTGTGCAAGCGGCCATTATGCAAAGTGTCTTCTTTGCCCTGATTAAAAACCAAGTCTATAGCAAGGGCGATGAAAGTTCTTTCTTTGTACCCAACTCGCGTGATAATGCCGTGTTGAATGAAGAAAAATGAACGGAATTCTTATTGTTGCTCCTAATGAAAAGGGTACTTTAGATTGGATGGAATGGCTGAAGAGGTTTACTGCAAATTACATTTCGTCACTGGCTTTTTATGAGGCAACAAATAAAAAAAAAATATTAAAATGTATTGATTTTTTTTTTGTTTATGATCTGTCTGTTCGAGTGATATATGGCGAGTTATTAAATTGATCGTAAAGTATAAACTCTGATGTGCGTAGTACATGGTTTTACCTACAGACAGAAATTCGTCCTCTATCTTTTTTTTTTCAGAATTATTTAAATTTAGTTCAATTGTATAAAATAATATGGAAAATTATTTTAAATTACACCGAATTTTCCCTTTTAATTCAATTTACTTTTATATTTGGCGATTAGACATGTTTTCAAAGTCAAGGTGTTAAAAATTCTATAAAATAAAAAATCTCGGGAACAGACAGCTTTAGAGTTATGGAATTATTCGTAATATATTTAAAATTACTTATAAAACAGGTATTTAATGAATACATATGAGCATACGTAGTCCTTTATTTTAGATTTTTTCAAATTTTGTGGTTCATCTAGCAAAATTGACAGGTTCTTTTTTCCGACTCATACCAAAATCTAAGAACTGACAAGGCGACACACATGTGACTTATCTTCGAAATTGTGTTACATTCGGTCAATTAATTTTCCAATTAGAGTAAATGTATACAATTTGGCGAACCGTTTCGCAGACAAAGTTGGTTCTTTATTTCCGAATTGTACCAAAATCTAATCAGAACCAGGGTCACTTCGAGTGATTTATCTACCGAATTTTGTGAAATTTGGCCCATTGGTATTCTAGATAGATTTTAGAAGTACATTGCATACACAGTCATACGCACAAACACACATACAGACACAGACACACACACTCACACACATATACACTCTCACACACACATACATACACACACTCACACACACACACGCTCACACACACACACACTCACACTCACACACACACACACACTCACACACACACTTACAGATGCGCACACACAAAAGCGGCTTCGCGCTAAAAAATGTTTTTTCGGATTCTAAAGTGCATTTAACGTGCAGATTTGCTACAAACTCGAGACTCAAACGACCATATTTAAATCGAGCATGCTCACTACGGTTTATACAAACGACTTTTAAGCAACTAATCAAAACATGTACACTGACATGGAATGTGATTTAAAGGTGCTCCTGTAAATTAAATACGTTTTTGCGATTTAAATGCATTACTTTGATTTCATTGTTTTCCTCTATTTTAATTTGTTTAATTCGATATTCAACTTTTAAAAACTTATGTGCTATTTTGTATTAAAATCCTCAAATATTGAAAATAATTTTTTATTCTTCTAATTTTATAATAATTTTGTTAAATTTGGTTTTAATTTAAAATATTTCACAGCTCCCATACTTCATATCAAGGAGTCCATTAAATGTCCGGCTCTTTGCTAGTTCAATATCCTTCCTAATAATATGTCAATATTGGTTTAATATACGGCGATATGAAAATGTTTACATTTTGACACTATTAGTTGGTCATTTATATAGCCAATATCGGAATGCCAACATAAACCCAAGATTTAGCTAGTATTTGTAAATATAATACAAATATTAGAAATATTTTAAATGTAACGACAATTCTGGTATTGTATTGAAAACATTTCCAATGAAATGCCAAGATATACTTCACTGGCTCGATATTCTTCTTCTTCGACCCAGACCGTCCGAGCTACCAGAAAGGTGTTGTTGTTGTTGAGACCCAGACCGTCCGACCTACCAGAAAGGTGTAAGGTAACTGTATGGACGGCCGGGAAGTGCCACCCAATTTAGACCGGAACCCAGTGGGGGAGGCATCCACAGGGACCGTACCCTCCTTCCCCTACCACCAACCTCTCGGAAGGACTTACGGACCCACATGTTTAACGTGATCGTACTCCGCGGGAACACGGCGGCAGTTTGGGCAGTACTGGCTCGATATTGGACAAATATCAGCATTAGCTGTGTTGTTGTTGAGACCCAGACCGTCCGACCTACCAGAAAGGTGTAAGATAACTGTTTGGACTGCCGGGAAGTGCCACCCAATTTAGACCGGAACCCAGTGGGGGAGGCTTCCACAGGGACCGTACCCTCCTTCCCCTACCACCAACCTCTCGGAAGGACTCACATGTTTAATGCGATCGTACTCCGCGTGAACACGACGGCAGTTTTGGCAGTGGCGGGTATCGAACCCGGTCCTACGGAGTGCAATTCCCGCGCGCTAACCACTGGGCTACCGCGTCCTGGCATTAGCTGTGTGTCCCATTTAAGTTTAGCTGTATATCACATTTTTTACGATGACCACTAGCCACTAACAACAAGAGAAGAGCGTGTAATTTTTTTTTTTTCTTGACATGTTTTTGAAAGCATGTGATACGAAGGTGCTGCATACTTGCTGATTCTGTTTTAACATCCACATAAAAAAAACATGTATTGATAAAAAAACAATACCTACATGAACACTACCATTTGTTCCGTAATAAGATACAGTTCCAAATTGTTCTACCTAGAGACAAAAACATTAGACCTTGCGTCTGCGGTCGGTCTTTGTGTATGTGCGGTCATTAAGCAAAGTGTCTTTTTCTCTTGATTAAAAACCAAGTCTATTAGAGCGGTGAGGAAAGTTGTGTGCCAACCGCGCAATAATGTGGTGCCCTGGATGAAGAAAAATGAACGGCTGTTTTATTGTTGCCCTTAATGAAAAGGGTACTTTATTTTTGGGGTAGTTTAGATTGGATGAATTGTTTCTGAAAAAAAGTATTTTATAAATTGCTTTTCGTCGTTGGCGTTTTATAGGAAGAGTAACAGCAAAATATAGTGAAATTTTTTGAAAATATTTTCCGTGCTCTACTAACTTGGATGGCTAGAGTAAAAATATGTTAAGACCACAAAATATAATTGCGAAACATATTACTCTGATTTAAGGTACTAGGACCGTTTTTGTGGTTTTGAATGTTCTTTAAGACTGTAAAAACGGCAGATTCAGTGAAAGGAAGGAAATAATTTGACATTGCATGTATTGGTTTTTAGGTGCAGAATAACGCAAAAAAATTCGAAAACCGGTCCAAGCATGAATGTATATATATATATATATATATATATATATATATGTAAGTGAATATACAACAGTACGAAATTTATCATATTACAAATATATATGATGTGGGCAACACATGACTTTCCTTCTATAATGCAATGAATTTACTATTTTTATAGTAGAAAAAATAGGTATTTCTTATAGTAGATACTTATATTCTTTCCAAGATATTGAATTTTCGACAATTGGTCGTCATTTTCATTGATTTAGCGTCATTTTAATCCATTTGGCGAGATTTTCGTTAATTTGACAACATTTCAAAAATTCGCCAAGTTGGCGACATTCCGCCAAATTCGTTGCCAAAATCTCGCTAAGCTTTACTGACGAAGAAATAAGTTATTCTTATAACAAATAAATGACTATTGGCATTCAAATACAAAAGTATTACTCGAAGTATCTTTTCTCATGAATGGAACGAGCTAGATCCACGAGAATGATGCCACCCAATTTATCACATGGTATTACATATGAAAAGTGAACATGTTTTTCAATGGGAAATATATTTTTTTTTATTTTATATGACATTTTGATAATTTTTTCGAAAAATGTAAAATATCTCGAGAACGGTTCTTGGTAGCGTTCTAAATTTTATGTTAATCGTTTTCAAATGAAAAATTACATAAGAAATGTCTATTTGCGTAACTTTATTAGCGGTTTTGATTTTTTGACGATTTTTTCAAAATTTCACTCAAAAATTTAGAGGGGTTCTGAACACTCGATTACGTTTAAAAACAATAGGCTTCCAGTGTTTATGGATTGTGATTTTTGTATCAAATTTCGTTCCAATCGGTCCATTCGTTCGTCAGTTATCGTCTCCACAGACCCACATACTTTCACACACACACACACAGACATCACTTCAAAAATGTTTGATTCGTGATCAGGGATGCTTGAAACGTGCTCTCCCGTCGAAAACTCGAATTTCTAATTTTCGATCCCGTCACAATACTTTCCTTATACATTATGTATATAAGGAAAGTAACAATTAACTAAACAAAATAGGCGCAATGCTGCTCACGAATGCCTAGTATATATAAGAATGTATATAAGAAGGACGTTTCATGAAGATTAGGCCACAGGAAGGTATCGGCTCTGGGAATGTTTCCTAGGAGTAATAGCTGGCTATAACAGAAAACAAGGGGTCACAATCCCCCTCTGCCACTTAATATTGTACCTTTTAGCACTTTCCCATCTTGTTCTTTTGACATTCTTATATATATATATATATATATATATATATATATATATATATATATATATATATATATATATATAATATATATATTTACATATATATATATATATATATATATATATATATATATATATATATATATATATATATATATATATTAGAATAAATGATTAATAAATTTCAAAACAAAATAATAATTGGGACATTTAAAACACGGCCACCATCCTGCAAAAAAAAAAATAACAGCACTAAGCTGTATTTGGAGGTTAATTCAGATTAGATTCGTCTTCAGATCTGAACATCCAACGTAAATTAACTCAATAAATGTTTGTTTCGGATATGGGAAAATGTTCGTTACTATAGATACTTTAATTCTGACTACAAACATACATACATATATATATATAGAGAGAGAGGGGGGGGGGGCTCTGCCCCTACTCACCTAGTCATCTGTTCATTACGCTTCGCCAATCCTCGCAATTTTCGCGTCCTACTCACTGCGCTTGCAGAGCTCGCTTTGCGAGCTATTCCTAGCCAAAAAGTTTAAATCAGTAAATGATTTACTTCCTCATGTTACCCTATTATTTCTCTGTAAATGTAGTAAATTAAAAATTTTTGTATGCTATAGCTTTTACGGTACGAGACAGAGAATATCGATGGACGTGAAGATAAGAAATAACATTTTTTTCTTGAGAAGTGCATAAAAAGTAAAGCAGCTTGCATACTCCACTTGGACTATAAGGACTTGTAATTTCGTCCCATGCATCCCAAAGGTAGAGCGTCGACAGGCCAGTTAGGAGATCTGGGGTTCGATTCCCGGTTGGGTCAGCAAGGTATTTTACAATCTAGTAAGTTACATCAAAATTAAAAGAAAGTGCTCCGTCCTGCAAAAATTCATTGTAGGCACCTGATTGCAAAAATTTGTGGTCTTGCTGCTGTTAGTCTATATGGGACGCGAACTCGCAGCTCAAACATTTTATTTTTGACATTAAATATTTTTTAAACTGCGATATATGTCGAAAAACGGTTTATTTCAGCGTATTTTCCAAACATTTCTCTATAAGTGTATAATTTGTTTTTTAATTTTTAATGCTAAGGTTTCTGCAGAGAAACTCCTGAAACGAGAAATTTGTCAAAGAGCGAAAAATTTTATCAGCTGCAATTTTTAATACAGAGAGATATAGTTATTTTTAATATGAATGAAATCTTCTATGTCTCCTGTTAGTGCATAAATGTTAGTTATGCATAGCGATTTCAATTATTTTTGTTTTACAGTAATAATTTCAATTTCCGTATGAAAAAAAAACACACCAATCCTGTCACGGTCATTTCTCACAGGGGGACGTAATGAATATGTATCACATTTATCTTAATCACATGCTAAACATCTCTATCATTCATTGAAAACCATAAAAGGAATTTCGAAGAACTCTTTCAATCAAAATTTTCTAATAACTATAAAAAAAAAAAAAAATCTGATGTGGGCAGCATATGACTTTCTTTATATAATGCAATGAATTTACTACTTTTAGAGTAAAAAAAAAGTAGATTATTTTTATAGTAGTTATTTATATTCTTTCCAAGATATTGAATTTTCGTCAATGAGTCGTCATTTTCCATGTCGTCATCATTAATGAGTCGTCATTGATTTAGCGTCATTTTTATTCATTTAGCGAGTTTTTCGTTAGTTTAGTAACATTTAAAAAATTCGTCAAGTTGGCAACAAACTACCAAATTTGTCGCCAAAATCTCGCCAAACGTTTTGGACGAAGAAATAAGTTATTCTTACAGCAGATAAATGACTATTGGCGTTCAAATATAAAAGTATTACTCAATGTATCTTTTCTCATGAATGGAACGAGCTAGATCCACGAAAATGATGTCACCAAATTTATCGCATGATATTACATATGAAAAGTGAACATGTTTCTCAACAGTTAATATATTTTATGGGATTTATGGGATTTTTTCATAAATTTACTAAAAAATGTGCAATATCTCGAGAACGGTTCATGATAGCGTTCTAAAGTTTATGTCAATCGCTTTCTAAGGAAAAATTACATAAAAATGTTTATTTGCGTAACTTTATTAAAGGTTTTTTGAAGATTTTTTTTCAAAATTTCACTCGAAAATTTAGGGGTGTTCTGAACATTCGATTGCATATCAAAACAATAGGCTTCCAGTGTTTACGGATTGTGATTTTTGTACCAAATTTCGTTCGAATCGGTACATTCGTTCGTCAGTTATCGTCTCCACAGGCTCACTGACACACACACACACAAACACACACACAGCCATCACTTCAAAAATGTTTGATTCGTGATCAGTGATGCTTGAAACGTGCTCTCCCCGTCGAAAACTCGAATTCGAATTTTCAACCCCGTCACAATACTTTTTTTATACATTATGTATATAAGGAAAGTAAAAAGTTTGGCCATAGGATGGAGCGAAATTTTTCATTTCGCAGATTTTGAGATTATAAATCGAAGGAAAAAATCCTATATACTTTGTTTTACTGCATGCTGTGTCATGAATATCTTCTACAGTAACTTAAGCCAAAAGCACCAGTTATCATTTTTATTGTTATTGCTATTAAATTATCTACATTTCACCTAAAAACAAAATGTACTTATGAACTGTCGAGCAGAGACTTAACATTAATGCTACCTTCAGTCCTGTAGTAATATGCAGCTTCAAATTATTCCACCTAGAGACAAAAACTTCGGACCATGCCATAAGATCATTAAAGAAAGTGCCGTTTTTGCTCGTCCTGATTAAAACTCAAGCCTATTAGAGCGGTGGAGAAAGTTCTTTGTACGCCAACCGCACAGTGTCGTGCTGAATGAAGAAAAATGAAGATTTTTTTGGAGCTTATAATGAAAAAGGTACTTTATTTCAGGAGTAGTTTAAATTGGGTGAATTGGCCCAGGAAATATGGCAGTGTGGGAATTAATTTTTGACAGTAGTTTTTATAGTAAGACCAATTAAGTATATTGCAATGTGGGAGTTTAGCTCTTTACTACAAGAGCTAAACTGCAAGTTTCTGTTTGGTGACGAATGTTGAAGTGTGCTAATGATCGTAATATAATATCACGGAATAAAATGTGATTTTGTAAAGCTTACTGGAAGTACTTAAACAAGCTCTTAAATTTGAAACTATGCCTGCACACAACATAATTAAATTACAAAATGTGCTTTGAGATTGATAACTTGGTTTGTTTGCAAACCTAAAAAGTGTCAATTATACCAATACAAGCCATGCAGATTACTAGATTTATATAAATTCCCTAGTCTATAATGCAAATATAGCCATTATGCAAATATATCTGTATCATTCTGGATATAGATTTTCATCTTACATTTGGATCTAGATAGTCTCTGCTTTGGGTTTCTAAATATGACTATTGTGAAATTTACATATATATTGGGTCACTAGGTAGATATTTAGCGGTGATTTATAAGAAAAATTTATATGATACTATAAGAAAATATACTTGGTGTTGCTCGGGACTTAAAGCACAGTAGTTATGTAAAATAACATATTAAATAATTTTTATACATATAAATAACAGTGAAAATTAGATGCAATTCGTGTACATTGATGTAACGGGCATTCTATAAAATTTCATAACCGAAACCCGTAAATTGCGGAGAGTTTAAATTTACATTAAAATATACTGACGGACGAGAATCAAATATTGATTTCAACTCTCCCAGCAAAATTGGACTAATTTTTATTATTGCCAAATTTTTTACTAATAACGTAATTTTTATATTTCCAATACGACATTCAATCTCAATTTGGCTGCTCTTGAAACCGCGGAAGGAACAAAATCGCTCCGCCCCCCTCCATGGTCATACAATTTTATTGCTCCTAGAAGATATAGGTATTATTGCGGCGCAAAGTATTATTGCTCTTAGAATATCGGGTATTATTGCACGACAAAGTATTATTGCTCTTAGAAGATCAGGTACTATTGCTCCACAGAATATTATTGCTCCTAGAAGATTAGGATTTTTTCTTACGGAATTCCAAGAGCACATTCAATCCCGTCAAAAAAATCATGCTGATTTTTTCTGTACTCTGATTAATTTATCTACATTTCCCATAAATACAAAATGAACTGAACTGATAAACAAATACCTAAATGAACACTTTTTATCTACTCTTTACTATATCTACTACTATATACAGTGTATTTCAAAAATATGGCACAACTAAAGGTCTATTGAACGATTGGTCATGGACACATAGTTTCAATTAAAGAACTACTTTAATTGAGGTAGACTTTCATCGTATGTGTGTACGTGTGTGTGTGTGTATGTGAAAGTGTGTGTGTGTGTGTGTGTGTGGAGACGATAACTGACGAACGAATGGACCGATTAGAGTAAATTTTGGTACAAAAATTTCAATCCGTAAACACCAGAATCCTATTGTTTTTATACACAATCGAATGTTCAGAACCCCCCTAAATTTTCGAGTGAAATTTTGAAAAAAAATCGTCAAAAAATCAAAACCTCTAATAAAGTTACGCAAATATACATTTATTATGTTATTTTCCATTATAAAA